>CM052204.1:11740213-11810853 GCA_028455805.1 Lasioglossum figueresi
TTATGTTTTAATCAAATTGTCTTCATATTATAAAAAATTGTAAGTGACTTTTGCGAATGAATCTACCCCCTGATTTCAACTTCAAGATAATAAATTTGTGATATTCAATATATATAATTACGCAATAAAAAGTTAAAAATTAAATATTTAAATAAATTTAAAATACCTCGGAAAGCAATATTTATGGTTATTACTGAAAATAAACATGTAAAATTTGCACAAAATTATGTTCTGATAGTAACAAAAAAACGTGACAACACTACTGCACTGAACTCAGCTGTATTTTTATATTTGAGGGTTGGTAGTATTGTGTACGTTTGGACATTATCGTGATAATAAAAAAAAAAATAATAATAATAGTAATATTGAAATTAATTTAATTCTTTTTATTTTACTCCAAAAGAGTAAATTTTGTGTGTATGTAAAAGACCGGCAAGTATTCAAACGTCGCGCGCAATTCCATGCTATTGAGATGACAACACGATAAATTTGACGTTTTGTAACAGTTTATAATTTTTTGCTCTGTAACTGTGTAGTGAATCCTAATAAAATTTCAACATAATTAATTACATAATTTTTATTATATATATATAAAAATGGAGATTCTAGTTGCGTTTTTTTTCAAGGTTTAAATAGGGTTTGAAGTGGAATTTTATGAATTCTCCATAAGAAGACGTGTTAAAATGTGCAAACTTTAAGTTGCTATAAATATTAAACGGTGCAGTGAATCGAACCCAAACTTTGGTAATTGTATTAATTTAGTAAGAATTATATCTTGTTAAATTTTCAAAAATTTTATTGCGTTTTTATATACCTCCAGAACATCCTTAAAGGCCCGCGAGTTTTCACAATGTAACGGCAATGATAGAATTGTTTATTTCTCATTATTTTTTTATGCAACTTTCACTATCTTATTTCTGGCATTTTTCTGATTCAAATGACACCAACCACGATATAATTTAGCCCATATTTACTCTACATGTGAAGCGTAATTTATAATTACCATACACTAAATACAATTAAATTAATGTCGTGTTTGGTGTCATTTTATTAAGAAAAATGCCAGAAATAGGTTCATGAAAGTCCTATAAAAAAATAATGAAAATTAAGAAGTTTAAACATTTCGATTCATTCGAGTCAATGGTGCAGTGTTCACACCGATATACCCGAGCCGAGATCAATTTTCATTATTTTTTCATGAGACTTTCAGTGGCTTGTTTCTGGCATTTTTCTGATTAAAACAAGACCAAACTCGATATAATTTCAATTGTATTTAGTGGTTTAATCGACGATGAAAGTTTCGAACGCAACGAAGAACAGCGTATGGGAATGAAAAAAACGCGGACAGTCGCCGTCGCCGGCACAGTTCAACGAATGTTCCATCCGCTGTTCTTCGTTGCGACCGAAACTTTCACCGCCGATTAGACCACTAAATGGAATTGAAATTATATCGTGGTTTTGGTGTGATTTTAATGAGAAAAATGCCAGAAATAAGTTAATGAAAGTCCCATAAAAAAATAATGAAAATTAAGAAGTTTAAACATTTCGATTCATTCGAGTGAATGTTGTAGTGTTCACACCGATATACCCGAGCCGAGATCAATTTTCATTATTTTTTCATGAGACTTTCAGTGGCTTGTTTCTGGCATTTTTCTGATTAAAACAAGACCAAACTCGATATAATTTCAATTGTATTTAGTGGTTTAATCGACGATGAAAGTTTCGAACGCAACGAAGAGCAGCGTATGGGAATGAAAAAAATGCGGACAGTCGCCGTCGCCGGCACAGTTCAAAGAATGTCCCATACGCTGTTCTTCGTTGCGAACGAAACTTTCGACGTCGATTAAACCACTAAATACGATTGAAAATTATATCGTGTTTGGTCTTGTTTTAAACAGAAAAATGCCAGAAACAAGCTACTGAAAGTCCCATAAAAAAATAATGAAAATCAAGAAGTTTGAACATTCGATTCATGGTGTCAATGGTGTTCACACCGATATACTCGAGCCGAGATCAATCATCGCCGCAGTGGAGTGGGTAGGCACTGGACTGCGATTGCACAGGCGATCCCGGACACCGATCGAAGAATTACTGTACTTAGTTTTAACCGACTTCTAAAAACAGGATTCTCGTACAGAAATTCAGCCCTTTTGACTAACGAGTTTGCCGACCACTGTCCTAGCAGAACAATTGTTCATTTCATTTGATATAAAACACTTGAGAATACGATTCTCATGGTTGTTTTAGAGGACTTATCTCACGAGACTGTCCTCCACATCTATGATTCGATCAATATTTCAACGAAATTGGCAAAACTCATAAATAAAGCATCGCGAACGAACCTTCCTGCAATAAATCCGGTATCGATGAATCAGCGGCGTAAGGGCAACGCTATTAGCAAAGTTCGAATGGCACGCCGTATCAGTATTTGCTCAACGAGCGACCACTGTCGAGGAGTTTGATTTCTTGGTTCCAGTTCAGCCGCGATATGCAAATCGTTCCAATAATTTCGAGGGGATGAACGGCGGCGCGTGTCGCGAGTCGATAAACGTCAGCGGCCCATTATACGAGGCGGCCTGTGTAAATTGTTGCCGTAGAACGACGCGCGCTGCTCAAATTGCCCGCGAGTTGCTTTATTCCACACTTACTCGACCGTCTCAATGAACAGTCTCATATTGTATGAAAGAAAATATATAGAAAAGCGAGTGGGCCGGGCGAGATCTGCTCTATTTATCATCGCAGCCGGAGGAATTTATTGGAACGGCGCGTAGTAGCCAACTGGTCGTGACTTAACGTGAGTTAAGCCAAATCCACAATCCGCACTTCAGCGTGCGTGCCTTCGACTTGTAAGAGCGCGCACACCTTCCCATCCAAGCTATTTCTCTGACGTCTATGCGTTGCGTTGCACCGCGCGGTATTTTCGGCGCAATTAGAATACATCATGCCGTACATCATAGTATTACGGGCATTTAACGAAATCGTTAAAATTCCGTCAAATTTTCGAAATACTTAAGAGAGAATAACGGGAGTTCCCCTGGGTCCAGGACGCTTAAGGTTTTTCAGAAATAGATCAGAAGAAATAATGTTATTCATAAGTCAACAACATGAGAGATCCAAATAAAGGAACAAAATAGTCAACTCGATTCAGTTGAACTTCAATTGAAATATCTCGTGAACTACTAACTTTTCGACATACATAGGTTAGTACTTTATTATAACGAATGTCCAGCTACATCGATTGATGTATTCAAAGATACCTCATTCCATTTAAAAGAAAAAAGTTAACCTTTATATGACCTTTACGCGTCCACTCACGAAAAAACTGATAACATCAAAATATGCTCCACTCGATACCATTCAAGCCTATGCTGAAACAGTTTTTGCTACGAGCAACAATAGCGAGAAAATCAAGATGTCAAAATTAGGTGAAACACCCTGTATAGTAAGAGTTCACTTAAATAAACGTTAAACTTTGGTATATGATTTTGAGAGATCATTAAGTGGTATCTAATACCGGACACAGCAAAACTTACTAACGTAATTATTTATTTAAGTCTCTTTAAGATAATATTACATTAAACGAGTAAAACTTTTATATTAACACTTTAATAACTAATTTAATAAACATATATATATATATATATGTATATTAATATACTTGATATATGTATACTTCAACATAAAATTTTCATTTTGTCGACGATTTATAAACTTGAACTTATTTTATATAATGTAGCTAAGGAATAAATATAAAGAAATACGGTTGCTGCAATAAAACAAAATATTTATTCCTCAGATACATTATATAAAACATGTTCGAGTTTATAAATCTTCAACAAAATGAAAATTGTATGTTTTGTGTGTATATTTCATATGTCGCATTATCAGCGATAACGGAGTGCAAAGGATTGAGGTGCTGTTTAAAAAAGTTCGAAAAAGTGCATCTTTCCCTAAACTTGTGGTTAGATGCACTCTTGATTGGGGATAGATGCACTCCTTTCATTTATGATGTAGTTACATTGTACTATTGTTAACTAGATGTAGTTGCATCGTTATCTTCGGAACATTCGATACAATAATTATCATCTTAAATACATTTTTATTCTACATTATTTATAAGTTAACAATATGAGTATATCTTCAACTCCCCCTATCTACAGTCGGTGTACAAAATTAAGTGGACACCCTTTAAAAACTAATGGCTTTTTAAACTTGTACCAAACGACTTTGAAATGCTAGAAGGTTTAGTTTATTAGGAAATGTGTAAAAAGAATTTTTTGAAATTGCTATTGTTCGGGATTTTCAAGATAATTTTCAAGACAAAAGTGTAGGACACGATGTAGGACAAATAGAATAGTTAAAAATCGTGAACGTCACCGTTTTCTTCGCAATTTCGATCCATGGCAATTGATAATTAATTTTGTTAAACATTATCTTGTAAACTAATCCATCTAACATCTAAAAAAACTTGTGTCGTTTGGTTCAATTTTTCTAAAAATTATTAGTTTTTAAAGGGTATCCGAACTCATGTCGTTCGTTTCAATTTATATAAAGTTACTGGTTTTTAAAGGGTGTCCACACCGACTGTATTATATTATAATTTAATAAGAATTTTCTCTATATTCTTACTCGAACATTTAACTATAGCCTAACGTTTTTCCTAGAACATAATTTCTTTCGCTTTTAATGGTGTTTTCTACATATAATTATAATTAATAATTTTCTAAATATACAGGCAGTAACATCGTTATTGTCTTTCGAGTGCTTTTTCCTATGTAACCATAAAGATAAACTAGACTGCGGATCTTTATGGAATTCGGAAAATTTTCAAAAAATTCTAGAATATAAATTTCGATAGAATTTTGCACGATTTTAATTTATTTCAGATTTTAATAAAGTACTACCACGGAAAATACGATTTTATTTAGTTCGACTCTCTTGAAATTCGTCTAGGAAAATTGCAAATTGCGCGAATATACGCAGTCTAATTTTAGGTTGGAATATCGTGGAAAAAGGAATTATACCAACAGTGAAACTGTTTTTGCGAAACAGCAGAACGCGGAAATTTACACCCTAACGGCTGCTAGCGTTATCGTGACGTCATGTAAATTTCAAGTGCTAGTGGTCGCTGACGCCATACTGGTGTCGGTTGTTTTGCCTCCGTATTTGTTTATGTATTTACATAAATTCATTTATCTAGTACTTCTACCTTTTCGCTTTTTATAAATTCATATCCACCGAAGTCTTTTACGATGCGTACATACATAGCGAACACCACGTTTCATTATTTTTTAACAGAAATTATCGATCTGTGGACAAAATTTATTTAGAAATTTAAATGTTTGACATATTTTATTTCGAATTTTATTAAATCATTTTGAAATTTAAACGGTTCACGTAGCATTAAACGTCTGCCATGTTTGTCAAAATAAATTTACGTATTGTTTTTCTAGTTATTTGCAGCCTTCAATTTTTGAATAGAAATGTAAATAACTTATTTAATTTTATAATTATTATATAAATTTTATAATTTATAAAATTATAATAATTAATTTAAAGTTTATCCCCTCAATTATTTATACTTACATATTATATATATATGTGTGTATATATATATATATATGTATGAATTAATTTATAGATATAATGTAAAAATATACGAATTAAATTCATTAAAAGAAAACTGGATATCTAAAAATTCGAATTACATTTCACATAAAATTAATCAAGTTTCTCATGTTGGTTTCATGAAGGTGTGCATTCCCTTAAGCAGAGTTGTGCAAAATTACAATTGAATTTCTCCAGGAATAATAATTACAAAGTAATTGAATGACATTGTAATTCAGTCATATTGCAATTTATAATTCAGATCTTCATTCGATTAAATTACAATGTAATTCGTAATTGCAATTGGAGTATAATTATAAATTACTTTGTAATTAAATTACATTAATAACGAATTACGAGGACGAGGAATAGAAAATACGCTGCATAGACAGCAAACATGTATACGAAAGAGAAACATAAAAATATATCGCACTTCTTCAAAGTTCCGGGCTATAATTTGGAGAGTTGTAAATTAAATATATTGTATTTCAATTGCACATCTCATTGAAATGATTAGTAATTGAATCAATTGAAAGGTTTGAATTATCTAATTCATTTACGACGTAGATGAATTACTATAAAATTGAATTATAATGTAATTCAATTGCCTAATTCAATTACAATGTATTTGAATTAGCATAACTCTACCTTAAGTCGCCTCTCTATTTAATCAAGCGAACGAATTTTGCTGGGTGCGACGCGGCGGTCCGGAGAGTTCACGCGATGAAATTCTACCAGTCACGGTTGGTTCGCAGCATGGAATGGATCCAAGTTTTCGACACTGCTCAAAAGAACGACACTATCGATCACGCATCATGGTGCACGTGATTTGAACGCGAACGCATTTACCTCTACAATACGTAGGCTGGCTTTTAGATGTCCAGATGCACGATTTCACATGCTTCTGATTTTCTTCAGAATTATAGTATGTCCAGACTGTACATATTTCTTTAGTAATATTAAAACTTTTCAGTTTTCTCTATATCCTATTTTCAATTTTAAAAAAAAGGATTAATACATTCTAGCCGTATCAACAAGAAATACCACTATATTAGAACACCTGTACTAGGACGAAACACCTCTTATAGAAAACAATTCTATAGCAAACGTGGTCTTATGACGTAACAGATTCACATCCGAATCGAAAACGTTTGAGTGTTACAAAATAGCTGTATAGTGTAGAATTTGATCGAAACCGTGGCGCCGAGAAAAATTATTCTAAGTTTATTCAAACCATATTAGAACGTGGCAAAAATATTATATTAATATTATATAAAAATCTGCTCCCTAATGTTTCATTATTGTTTAAACCTCCTTTTACTTAAGCATGTTATTTCCTGCCTTGAAAAATTATTCCGAATTCGTATTGGCGCGTGATCAAAAACTTTCATCGTCGATTAAACCACTGAATACAGTTGAAATGATATCGTTTTTGGTTCGATTTTAATCAGAAAGATGCCAGAGATAAGTCAGTGAAAGTCCCTATAAAAAATAATAAAAAATAAAGAAGTTTGAACATTCGATTAGTAGTAGTTCGCACGGATACGTTTCGGCCGCACGGTCCGTATTATATGGCTCCGTGCGGAACACAGGCCGTTGGAAAAATATCGCGACTTTAACGTACGAGAAAAATGTTGGTGACCCTGCAGAAATAGATTACGCGAAGTCGACGGGAGATGCGATCTTTCTCTTCGAAGTGAACCCGAAGGTAAATGATTCACAGACTAACAACCGGCATACGATGCCGGAATTGTGATTCAAACACTACAAATAGAATTTCGTGTAACATATCAGCCGGTAACACCCGCGTTAACCACTTCAGCTATCTTCGCCTAATGCATATTTAGTTGGAAGGCTGACGAACGATCGAGCCTGGGCCAATTAAAATATTTTCATTGGTGCCGGCGAGTGAGCTATCGGTGACGCGAACACCGCCGTATAAATTCGACGAAGCACCCGCCATTCTAAAATAACAGCTATCGCGCGGCTCCGTCTGGTAATATATGTACAAGTTCGGTATTTGAAATAAAAGCACGCCACGCGGCAGAAACGGCAGAAGCGGCAGAAACACGGGGAGTTGCCGCCGACCCGGTGCGTTCGCATGCCGGCGAAGGTGTTAATCTTAATCCGCTGACTCTAACAGGGCTCGGTAGATGAGATATTGCCGGTATTAAAGCCCACGAAAATTCATGGCTATGTAAGTACAGTAGCCGACGTATACTTCTCGGCCTGGCCGATTTAATCCAATAGAAATACGTGCACGGCCCGCCAAATCTCTCGAAAACAAGAGATCAAAGCTCGATTACTCGTACCAATTACACTGTCCGACAACAAATTTGTTTCCCAATTACTGTTCGGTCGTTCTTATAGAGTTTTTCGCGCTGATTCCGAATCTGACCTTAATTTTTCTCCTACGCGCACGGTTTTTGAGAAACATTTGAACAGACTTTGAAAAAGAACGTATTTTTCAAGTTTAAACAAATATTGTCGATGTTATTATAAAAGATATTGTATTGTTCTTTACCGTAAAAGATTCTGTAGACTTTCCCGAATTGAGGGATATCCATTATTAATACATTATTATTGTTTAAACATGTTTAAATGTTTGGGATACGGTGCGGCGAACGGCCGTTCTAGAAATCGGAGACAAAATCAAAGAACTTTCGATAGAAATGAGGTAAAGCGATGAAATTTTTTTTAAATTAAAGCTGAAACTTTGCAGTATATGGGAAAAATAGGGAGATCATGGTACAATCGTTTTTTAACGTTGAGAAAATTAGTTAAATATGCACAATTTCAAGAGAATTATACTTTTTGCAATACCACGCACGGAATTTTTTTTTTTAATATGCTATACATCATTTCTCGAAGATTTGTTAACGCTGATTTCAAATCTGATCTCAAAATTTGTCTACGACCACAGGATTTTGCCAAAAATTGATTTTTGTGAACAAAACTAATGTAATCATCTTTCGGTTCTCTTCACTTCAGTGAAATGAAATTGATTTTCTTTCTTAACACATTACCGACCATAATTTGCATAATTTTGCAAAATCTATGGTACAAGGCTAAACACTTTTTAATCGGACCTTCAATAGCAACAGCAATTTTCATTGTGAACTAACAAGTCGCTCTCAATAACGTGATCTAATAGTTTCATTTAAGATTGCAATGTAAAAGAAAATTTCTATGCTTTCTTTTGGTACAGCACAATTATTCTAAATTGAAAATAATATAATAGTATTTACACATTCTTCTAATGATTTTTCGTCACTGATTGATAAGACAAAATTATCGATAATATCCGTAGATTATCTGATAATATTTTTTTAGTATGCACATAAATACATTATTTATGAATTACATTATTGTGCCCCGTTTACTGTATTCATTACTTAGTGTACAAAACTCTTCGCACGTCTTTTAAAAAGTAATACATTTTTTAAAACTGCATCAAACGACTTGATCTTTCTGTAGATGTTAGAAGTATTAGTGTACCAGATAATGTATACAAACATTGCTTAAAAATTGCTATTGAAAAAATTAAGTACAATGAAAATGTCAAACGTGCCATCTGAAATCGATTAACCATGAGCAACGGAATTGGCAAAAGTCACTCTATTAGTGATTTTTTCGTCTTTCCACTTCTGTAGCTTTTTATACGTTTGATCTCTCGCATAATATTACACTTACTTAACGATAGCTCTCATACGTCACTAGTATATTAGTACCTGATTGCACAAAAAGGTACCGATAAGAAATCGAGATTGTCGACAAGTCGAGCATTATGCCGATAATTATCGATAATCGATAAGCACAGCTCTAGTCTAAACTGGACCGCAGCGTAAACCCAAACTATAATGCGAGCTGGCCACACAATAGGCATGTCTCAATATGTGTAATTAACACATTTAAACCTCGTTTATAGAAATGAGAGCTCGTAGATAAATAAGGAAAGTGTTTTCAAAAGTCAAAGATTTTTAAACATATTCTTGAGGTACATGCGTACAATACTTAAATGTTTGTTGATTAATTAACGTACTGGACGTTGATGGTAAAAAAGACTGCAAAGTGGAGATGACGATATTATAAAAAAACAAATTCAACTTTTACCATAATATTGGGTTGGCAAGAAAGTAATTTCGGTATTTTAAGGTGAAATGGAGCTCAATTTGTTTATTCAAGCGACGAATTTTAATGATTACGATATTCTACCTTTTGTTCGATGATCTTTTGGCAAAAAAGAGTAAATAAGAAGATATTTTATTGATTAAAGTTCATCGCTTGAATACAGAAATTCGGTTTTATTTCACCTTAAAATACCGAAATTATTTTCTTGCCAACCCAATACTTATAGCTTTCTATCGATCGTATTTGTTGTTAATAAAATCGTTAATGCTTTCGGCGCAAGGGTTCGATCATTTGTTACTTAACTTACAAAGCAATTTTGCAAATTACTAAAGTAATTCCGACGTTTCGATCTTCATTCAGATCATCTTCAAGGGTTACTGGGATTGCGTCTGACATTTTTTTTTTAAATTATGAATATTTTGAAATATAAAAATACATAACAGAGAAAGGGAAAATGCTGGTAATAAAACTAGTCGCTAGCTTTGTGATGAATATTAATAAATTCGACGGGAAACTGTAATACTTGTTGAATGCATGTCGGTTATCGAAATTACAAAATTGCTTTGTAAATTAAGTAACAAATGACCGAACGCTTGCACCGAAAGCATCAACAATTTTATTTACCATAATGCAGTCAAGAAACTTCAAATTTATTGATAGAATACGTTGGCGACTCTTTGATGCTTACTTCGATCAATAAGTTGATTTAGAAACAAGTTGCGGTCGTTTAATATTACATCAATTTAATGAATATACAATAGTATACATACTGTATTGTATTATACGACAATACACTATTTATACGTTATCGTAAATTCGTCGGTTTATTTATGGTTGTGAATATATCAAAGTTGAAAACACTCTCCTATTGAATATTCAACATGCTATTAATAAGAAAAGCGAGGTCAGTGACATGCTCCGATTGTAACGCGTTTTGCGTATGTAATACATATAGTATCCGTAAGTATATTTGACGTTTATGTTTTTATAAATGAATACTATTACGCGCGAAATGTAAGCAGGCGTATTTTATGCTCGCAATAACTCGGTTCGTGCTTATAACTGTATGCAATACATACAGTGACCCGAATTAATATTAGGAGGCTCTAAAAAAGATGATAACTTTTTTAATATTGTACTATACGATTTGAACTTTTCTGGGAAGCTAGAGCAATCAGTTTAGTACAGGATGTGAAAAGAAATGTTTTCAAAAGTTGCAATAGATCGGAATTGTAGAAAAAATACTAACAGTTGTATTTCACAACTTTTTTATGTGGGTCTATATCGATAATTTAAAAAATGCGTTTTGTAGATCTGTGTGAATTAAACGGATTCTGAAAATTTCGTCAAAATCGGTCAACATTGCCATGAGCTACAAACGTTTAAAGATGGTAAAAATTGCAGATTTCCTCTAACTGCAATAAGTCTAAGGATTCTTACATCTTTCAATGGTTGTCGTTTTTTCCCGCATGAACCGATTTCGATGAAACTTTCACAGTGCATATAATTGACACAGATCTACAAAGCGTATTTTTTGAGTTTTCAATATAGACCCACATAAAAAAATAGAAAAATACAACTTTTAGTATGTTTTCTAGAATTCCGAACAATTGCATTTTTTAAAGAAATTTCTTTTCACATCCTGTAGTAAACTAATTCCTCTAGTTTCCCAAAAAAGTTCAAACCGTATAGTGCAATATTTAAAAAGTTTCGTCCTTTTTAGAGCGTCTGAATATTAACTCAGATCACTGTATGTATTGGATACATTTATAAGCTTGAAATTTGCAAAATACATTTTTTAGTATTTTTTCTACAATTCCGATCAATTGCAATTTTCGACAAAATTTATTTTCACATACTGTAGTAAACTAATTGTTCTAGATCCTCAAAAAAGTTCAAATCGTATAGTACAATATTTAAAAAGTTATCGCCTTTTTTAGATCGTCCGAATATTAATTCGGATCACTGTAAGAGAAAATTTAAAAATACTGATACTTTGTTTTTCAAGGATACAGAATTAAATCACAGTATTTATGTGCAAGAATTAATCAGACGACACGAATGATCGAGAGTCAGAGTGATTGATTGATGTTATTTCTTTTTATCTATTCTGAAAATTTTAAATGACGTATCACGATGATGATACGGACAACATATTTTTATCCATGAGGCTGATGCTTTCTTAAACTTTGATGGATACGAAATAATGTAACTGAATAAGGGAAATAAGTTCGAGTGCGACGGAATTGTGAAGATAAACGATGCGGAAGATTTAGCTGACTTACGAAATGGAATTGAATGTTCAAGCTCAGATCTTAAAACGTGATTGTCTCGTAAAATAGCATTTTTATGGTATTTCCGTTTTCGATTACAGTTTGCAGATTCTAGAACAGTTCAATCTAAGGGATGCGTGAATTAAAATAATTGTTTGAAGATCAAAGTTGTATTATTTTTCGCGTAGAGCAGGCTTATTGTATGCTTTTCACGTTGAATCAAAGTCTCTGAACCAGCGTTAACATTGAAAATGTATAAGTAAGATTTCAGAACACTTTCAGAGGAGATTATTGGTCAAGAAGAGACTTAACCTCCTGATAGGAATCATTAATTAGGTTCCTAACAATGTTTGCGCTACATATTGTAATATTATAATAGCGTAATTTAATTTGTTTTTCAATTATTTAACTATGTTCCACCAAACCGTTCATCTGGAAATTTTCAGATATATTAGATAGCTAACAGAACATTGTTCTTGAATTTTTTGGTAGGTATCGCTCAAAGGGTTGCTTGCAAATCGCACCACTAAGAAAGTAAATTGTTTTTCCTATCCTTCATAATTTGCTGACAATAGTGAAATTTTCGTCTTTTTCATCTTAATATCTTAATTACCAACCGAGAAAGAAACATAAAGTTTAGGGTGTTTACCCTCATATTACCATTAAACGAGGAGTCAGCGACTTAAAATTTAGGGGAATTACGTTTCAATCTAGAAGCATTGTTTTGCACACGATATCAATAAAAATAGTCGTGGGCTACCATCTAGTTTCCTAGATGGTTAGGAGATGCTCAAGTTTGTGGGGTGTCGTTTGAAATCTTTATGGTGCATCATCGCAGCGATATTAGGAGGTAACGCGTTTATGGTTCCGTATCTAGTCGCTGTTCACGTAACGAAATGAAAGTGATAACGCAAAGTGTCTTGCAGTTCTGACGTTTCGTCCGTCACTTGATTCCATGTGTAGCGAGGCAATAACGCGAGCCAATAATTGTCACATCGTTCGTTTCGAACACCGTTTGGTAACATCACGCGGTCCATAAACAATCTTGTCTATTTCCCGCGAGTGCGAAAGACGGAATTTATTTGGCGGTATCAAGTGGCGTTTAACGCGCATTAGCCGAATCGTTAAACCGGCTCCGGGAGTTCGGTTTATTCATTTCGGGGTGTAATTTCTGGCGCCTGAAATGAAGTTCCAGCCTGGAACGAGCGCGTATCCGAAGCAATAAGCCTCCCTTCGTGCCACAGTGACACCACGGTAGAATTATATTCGTGTGCGCGCCATGCCGTACCGCGTCGCATCGCGCTGCGCCGGTTGAAACGTTCTACGTGGTTTTCCTGTACCCTCGAGCAACCACCTTGACGTGTTTAACGCTTCCGACCTATTTCCGCAGTCTCTCTCTCTCGAGAGAAAGGTTTGTCTTTCTCGCGATTGTCATTTCTTATGTATTCGTTGTCGATTTCCAATTATTCTCCACTTGGAAATTCGTTGTTACCGATTTTTTTTAACCCCGTCGGAGGCTAAGGAAGCCGGATAAGGTGCTCAAGTGTACCCCCAAAGTAGGGTTGCCATCCTTAAAATTGCGAACTCGGAACGAACGTCATGAAAACCCTGAATTTTTCCGACCTATTTCCGCAATCTCTCTCAAGAGAGAAAGGTTTGTCTTCCTCGCGATTGCCATATCTTATGTATTCGTTCCCGATTTCCAATTATTCTCCACTTGGAAATTTGTTGTTACCGATTTTTTTAACCCCGTCGGAGACTAAGGAAGCCGGATAAGGGGCTCAAGTGTACCCCCCAACTAGGGTTGCCATCTTTAAAGTCTCGAAATCAGGACGAACGCCATGAAAAACCCGAATTTTTCCGACCTATTTCTGCCGTCTCTCGCGACAGATAGGTTTGTCTTCCTCGCGATTGCCATTTCTTATGTATTTCTTGCCGCTTCCCAATTATTCTGCACTTGACAATTCGTTGTTATCGCATTTTTTAATCCCGTCGAAGGGTATAGCCGGATAAGGGAGTCCAGTGTACCCCCAAACTAGGGTTGCCATCTTTAAAATCGCGAAATCAGGACGAACGCCATGAAAAACCCGAATTTTTCCGACCTATTTCTGCCGTCTCTCGCGACAGATAGGTTTGTCTTCCTCGCGATTGCCATTTCTTATGTATTCCTTGCCGCTTCCCAATTATTCTGTACTTCACAATTCGTTGTTACCGCATCTTTTGATCCCGTCGAAGGGTTTAGCCGGATAAGTGGCTCAAGTGTACTAAAACTAGAAAGGAACTAGAATCTAACCAAATTTTGTGTCGAAACATGAGTTTCGTTCCTCGACGTTCCAAACCAAATTGACCTTTCTTCATATGAAGAATAGTAGCCATTCGATAGAACCCCCAAAGATAATCCTCTGTGGCGAGTTCCAAATCGGTACACTAACCACAAGTACTTCTTTTCCATGTTGCAAACCGTGACTATTTTTACATTTTCTGTCGTAACTTCAAGGCACTTCAACATTTGCACAGTTCACTATCGACATATGAAAATATATTCATATTGACGTGCTGTAACATCAATTTCAAAAGAAAAAAGCCTGTCTCTATATCTTTAGCAAGACCCTCGTGTCAATCTGACACAGTTTTCACGAAATAAGTTATATCGTTCGGTTATTTGTAGGTAAGTTTGGCCGAAAACTTTGTGGCTTCTATTTTTTTAATGCGGAATCTATAACCGCAAAACCTAAGATGTAAATGTTAACTCATAAATTCGAATAAAAAAACATCGAGAAACAAATGTTTACCTTGTTATCTTATCAATTTTTTATCAGTGTGCCAATTTGACACCGAGCGACAAATTCAGTTCGTGAAACGAGAGACGGATGACGGTTAAAATCAGATGTTCCATATTAGATGCAGTCGCCATATTTAGAAACACGAGAAATATTGATGCAGCATTAGCGTAGTTCAATCTAGGAAACGCAGTTGACCTTCCTATATTACTGACACCTCTGCACAGAATGATATAATATTATTCTTCTATGTATATAAAATAACACTGGTTCTCCCCAAACTATGAAACTATTGTGGATAACGTTTCAATGAAATTTCGAGTAGAACATAACTATTTTAGGTGATAAAGTTAGGTGAGGTGCACTGCATGAATATGATAACACAATTTTCAACGTAAATTGGAAATCATAATAACGGGACCTCGCGGGAGTGACTGAGCCCAAAAAGACCCAAATCAATCCAGAAAACGCTTTCCAAGAAAATAGAAATTGTCATAAAATATACAACAGAACAGCAATAACAACGTATTAATTTTACCATGATTGTTTCGTGTTGAGAACTCTGGAAAATTCGAGAAATCGATTTCCCACGCGCGGATTAATTTGTGCAACGTTCTAACCTTTCCACGGAAATGAACGAGCCCGCCTCTCCGTGGACGATAAAGTGTTCAAAATGAAAATTTCAGTGGTTAAGCGAGCGAGGAAAATGTTCCCAGGCATTCCCCGACACGAAGCCTATTTACGCGAGACGGAAAAATATTCGAATTCTCCGCGGCTGGTTGAACACCAGGTTTTCGTCGTTCCGACGCTATTCGGGTCTGTTAAAATATTTCAGTGGACGTTGCGATACGCTGTGCCCCACCGTATTGTAGTTCCATCCGGTCACATTTACGCAAGCTATAAAAAAAAAGGAAGAAAGAAAAAAGAAACGTTGTTCATTCGAGCCTCGATATTTTTCCGGGCTCTCTGCACAACGAGCAATACACTTTTCAGTTTATAGTTCGGCGCTGTTTCATCTTGCCGGCTGAAGTCCGATTCCGCTGAAAGAAAAAGCGTAATTTTCTTTCGTTGCGTAGAGTGAAGGGAGAACGATTAAAGTGTTCTCCGTGCTTATGCTCGCCGGGGATTTCATTCTTTGGACAGCCTCAGGAAATGAATCCGCTGTCGTTCCGTGATATTTTTGACGATTTTCTTACCGTGATTTTAATTACTACTCGAGGTATTACGGTAGCCTGTTAAGACCTCGACTAATTGAGATCGGGACTAATTGGGATCCGTGAAAAATATCGACGGTATTCTTTGCATTTACAATCGTTTATCGTAGTTTCAGTAGCAATTCCAGGGTATCAAAAGTCAAGAAGAATTCCCTTAATCGCTACTTGATATTGTAAAAATATTTTAGTCGCAATTTCGGTATTTTAAGGTGAAATAGACAGCTTAATTTTTTCATTCAAGCAATGAACTTTAACGAATAAGATATTTTCCTTTTTGTTCGATGATCTTTTGCCAAGATGAATAAACAAGAAATTATTTTATTGATTAAAGTTCATCGCTTGAATAAAGAAATCGGTTTTATTAAATTATTTTCTTCATACTTCATACTTCAAATAAAATCAAATCCTGATAGTCATTTTAAGTTTCTTTTACTTGTTTGTTTCCCGTGTACCAACATTATACGTATATTAACATTGCGAAGTGTACAACATTTTACAATTGATAATAAAATTGTTAATGCCTCCGGCGCAAGGGTTCGATCATTTGTTATTTAATTTACACAGCAATTTTGCAAATTACTAAAGTAATTCCGACGTTTCGATCTTCATTCGGACCATGTTCAAGGGTTACTAGAATTGCGTCTGTGAGAAATTTTTATTTAACAAATTAAGAATAATTTGAAATTGAAAAATACATAACAGAGAAAGGGAAAAATGCTGGTAATAAAACTACTCGTTAGCTTTGCGATGAAAATGAATAAATTCGACGTGAAACTTCACTGAATGTAAAATTTCCGTATTTTTGAATGAAAACTTACATTCAGTGAAATTTTCCAATTGCATTCGCAATGTAAATTTCTTTGGCTCTCTCAATTTTTCTACCTTTTTATTTAGTAAAACTTCCATTCTTTCTGAAGTTTTCAGTTCTGTAAATAGACCTTTTCGTGCACTTCACTTTAACTTACTTTTTCATTTTTGTTACTGTTTTTTTCATTACTTTTAGATTTAATTTTGTCATATCTTCTTATTTTAGCTATAATACTCTATCTAGAATCGTGTCCTACGTACTTACGTTTATCGAATAGGTAACTATCCTGAAACGTTAGGCTAAAGTGAAGCTCGCTTCTCAACTTAGTTGAAATTTAAACAGCAGTATTAGGGACAGTCACAATAATTTTTCCGCCGCAGTAATGACCTCCTCCTTCGCTTCAATATACGTAATACTGTGGGCTTACTTTTTTTAATAAAAAGACAGAAGAAGCATCTTTTCATATTTTTATTGTATAAAAGTAGGTATACAAATAATAATACAAATTTCTCCTATGCAATTTAAAGAAATATAAAGAATGTACAATCATGTGAACAATAGTCCTTTGGTGATCGAGATAGAAGACAAATGATCTTATTTTTACCTTTAATAAAAAAGGTATCTTCATAAAAATATGAGAATATTTGACAATTTTGTTTGCCCGCCAATGAGAATACATTCTCATTGGATTGTACAAATTTATTCAGGGCAAAATATTTATTTTTACGTATTCTAATCGCGTTGGCTAAAATCTCGTTGGTTATTTTAGTCTCATAGTAAAACGTACACACGCGGTAATAGGTACATTTTCCCTACACGTAGTTTAGGTGACATGCTTAGCTGTATCGTCCTGCATAATTATCAAGTGCTTACCCACTCCACTTGCCGGCCAACGCCGCAGGACGGCGATGATTGATCTCGGCTCGGGTATATCGGTGCGAAACACTACTAATCCAATTACAAAACTTCTTCATTTTTCTTTATTGTTCTTCATTTTTTTATGAGACTTTCACCAACTTATTTCTGGCATCTTTCTGATTAAAGTCACACCAAACACGATATATTTTCCACTGTATCTAATGGTTTAATCGACGATGAAAGTTTCGGCAAGGAAGGACAGTGTATGGGAAAGAAAGAGACTCGGTTTAAACAATTTCCCATACGCTGTTCTTCGTTTCGTTCGAAACTCATCGTCGATTAACCACTAAATACGGTTGAAATTATATCGGTTTTGGTGTCATTTTAATCAGAAAAATGCCAGAAATAAATTAGTCAAAGTCCCTTTAAAAAATAATCAAAAATAAAGAAGTTTTGTTATTCGATTAGTAGTAGTTCACACCGATTCGCTTCGGCCGCGCGGTCCCTATTTACATGCTGTCCGTGTCTACGTTCGGCTTCGTTTGTACTCTCGGCGCTGTTAGCGCGGTAAACGAATACATAAATAAATGTCTCTACACGATACGGATCCGCGCAGAACACAGGCCGTTGGAAAATATCGCGACTTCACTGTACGAGAAAAATGCCAGAAATAAATTAGTCAAATTCCCTTTAAAAAATAATCAAAAATAAAGAAGTTTTGTAATTCGATTAGTAGTGGTTCACACCGATTCGCTTCGGCCGCGCGGTCCGTATTTACGTGCTGTCCTTTTCTACGTTCGGCTTCGTTTGTACTCTCGGCGCTGTTAGCGCGGTAAACGAATACATAAATAAATGTCTCTACACGATACGGATCCGCGCAGAACACAGGCCGTTGGAAAAATATCGCGACTTCACTGTACGAGAAAAATGCCAGAAATAAGTTAGTCAACGTCCCTTTAAAAAATAATCAAAAATAAAGAAGTTTTGTACATAATTCGATTAGTAGTAGTTCTTAACGACCCACTTCGGCCGCGCGGTCAGTATTTACATGCTGTCTTTATCTACGTTCGGCTTCGTTTGTACTCTCGGCGCTGTCGGCGCCGTAGACGCAGTCAAAACCAAAATAGTGTCCCTACGCGTTATTTCACCGTGCAGAACGCAGCCGTTTGCAAAATATCGCGACTTCGCTGCAATGAAATTTGATCGCCTAACCTGTATAACAAAGTCGGCAGATAATAAGCGCCGATAACGACCGTCGGCTTGAATTAACTGTACTTCTGCTGTTCAGCGAGTCCATTCGTCGGCAATGTAAACTTTCAGTGGAAGTTTTCGCGGAGTTTAAAGTTTCGTCGCTTTTTCTTTCGTTCCATTATCCCCGGTGGCCGATTGTCGTTACACGAGGCCCGCGGAGTTTATCCGCCGCGGCGCGGAGCGTTTTCCACAATTTAAATAGAAATCTACGAGCGAGATCCAGTTACCGCGACCCACGTAACCGTATCGCCTCGTTTCAATGGTCGTTCCGGACTTGTTCTCGAACGCGATCAAAAACTCGCAGAGAAATCTCCGACTTTATGTCGTTACCGATCTTGACTTGCGTTTAACCGCCGCGACCGTCTTTGGTCCGCAACTCGGCGTTTGCGTAACTTTCCATTGCAGTTATAGAGCAGCCGAAGTCCACTCGACAAAAGATCGCGTTGTTTTCCGCTACCTGAGAATCACTTTGAACCGTTCTCGTTAGCGAAGACGATGCTGAAAAAGGAAACCGTTCATTGTGCTTCACTCCACAAATTCATTGTTTTCTAACCTTGTTGAATTCTTCTGTTGTTTCAACGCGCTATCGTTTCTCTTGGTTTCTCACAGTAGCTTTAAAATGTTTGTGACGCAATGTTTCAATAGGATTTTAGAGTCAAAACCACTACAGCCCTGTCTTAACCCTCATCCGTTCCTCATTTCACGAATTGAATCAGTCCCTCGATGTCAAATTGACACAGTGGTAAATGATCGATGAAATAATAAGGTAAACAGTTATTTTTCGATGTTTTCTTATTCAAATTGATGAATTAACATTTACATTTACAGGTTATATGTTTCGCATTAAAAAAATAAAAGTCACGAAGTTTCGGGACAGTTTACCTATAAATAACAGAATGGTACAACGTATTTCAGAAAAACTGTGTCAAATTGGAACGAGGGACGGATGAAGGTTAATTGCTAATGCTTCAGGTTTTCTGGTGTAACGCATTGAAAAATATCACATCTCAAAATTGTGCTTCTACAATTTTCTAACCGAATTCGTAGAAATAACGAAGTACAGATCGCTTGTTGAAATGTTCTATACACCATGTTTACAAATCTGACATATACTACCGTCCATAAAAATTTAACTTCCTTCAGTTTCACGTCGAATTTATTAATTTTCATCACAAAGCTAGCGAGTAGTTTTATTACCAGCATTTTTCCCTTTCTCTGTGATGTATTCTTAAATTTCAAAATAGTCTTAATTTGTTAAAAAATAATTTCACAGACGCAATTCTAGTAACCCTTGAAGATGGTAAGAGTGAAACGTCGAAATTACTTTGGTAATTTGCAAAATTTCTTTGTAAATTAAGAAACAAATGATCGAACCCTTGCGCCGAAAGCATTAACAATTTTGTTAACAACAAATACGATCGATAGTAGCTATAATCACCTTCAGTTTATCGAAAATATACAAAATATATTTAAAATAAGGCGTCCCAATGTAACTTTTGCCACACTATTTCTTTTATACATTCATATAAAAGTAATAATTAATAATACAGATAATATTCAATATCATCGAAAATATACAAGATATATTTAAAACAAGGCATCCCAATGTAACTTTTGCCACACTATTTCTGTTATACATTCATATAAAAGTTATAATTAATAATACAGATAATATTCAATATCATCGAAAATATACAAGATATATTTAAAACAAGGCATCCCAATGTAACTTTTGTCACACTATTTCTTTTATACATTCATATAAAAGTAATAATTAATAATACAGATAATATTCAATATCATCAAAAATATACAAAATATATTTAAAATAAGGCATTCCCAAGGTAACTTTTGTCACACTATTTCTTTTGTACTCTCATATAAAAGTAATAATTAATAATACAGATAATATTCAACATCAATTACTCTGATTAAAAAGATAATAAGAAAAATTTTGAACAAATACTGGTCGAGCGAACACATTTAAGTATGGTGGTTTCAAGTGTCTCTCCGCTCTACTTACTATTTCCAGGAAAAAACATTAAAATAATTTGTTGCGAGGTGGATATATTGGTGAACGAAGTATTTAATAACTTTCATCTATTTACTGGTAAAATCCTTAACATGTAATGCATTATAATGCTTCTATGTCAATCATATATATTTATATTCATTCTACTTCAAAGTAATTTGAGTTATAACTAGACAGCGGATCTTTATGCATTTATGGCTTATGAAAATTTTCTAAAAATATTACAATATAAAATTGGATAGAAGTTAGTAAGATTTTTATCTGTTTTGGATTTACAAAGGCTGTTGCCATTAAAAATAGGATTCTATTTCATGCCGCTTTCTTACAATTTGCCTATGAAAATTGTAAATTGCATAAACATCCGCAATCTAGTTAAAACGTTGACATAAACTTTTAGATTCGATTCTTTTCTCGAAACCTCAGTTTCTAAATCTGCGTGATGGATATTTCAACAATATTAGTATGATTTTTTATGTATACAACTTTTTTTAACGGTATCAAGTAAATTTTTCTGGTGGAGAAAGATGATTTTTCTTCTGAATGGTTGAAATCGTTCAATTTTTCATGCCTTTTTCTGGAAGTTTGTATAACCCTAGAAAAGTATTACTATGACGGCTGATGCACATAATGATTTTCATGCCAAACACGGAATGAACGTAACGGCTCTCCGAACCAAACAAGATTTTCCACTCTGGAGCATCATCTTTTTCGCGTGTCATTAAAAGATTTCTCGTATACATATTTTCGCGCAGGGTAATAACCCGAAACGAACTTTCATCACTCGACATTACATAAAATAACTGCACACTATAAAAATGACAGATATCTGACAGATGAGAAAGGAGACTGGCAGATTGCCAATCTTTATGTTAACAGTAACGAGCATTAAAGAAGAAAATTTTATTCAACTTCTGAAAAATGTTCACACTATTTAGTGCTTAAACAGAAGAGAAACATCAACAATTTTAATTCATTATTTACTATGATAAGGAAAGTTGTAAATGTATGTTAAATATTACAAATCTGTGCGGAATAGATTCTGAAGGTAACTTCGGGTCTAGTGAAAAATTGAAACATTGCATACTGCGACGAGTATATGGGTGTTAGGAACAAAATTCGTATTTCTTAAACTTTATTCTTTTTTAAAAGAAAAGAATACAAAGGTGCATCGTTCGATGTAAAAAGAATTAAAATTTCATTGAAATAATTAACATAATCTTAATCTGCTATTACATAAACATTGTTTTGCCAATTTTTCCGATTGCTATTTATTGTAACACGATTATTAGACTGCGGATTTCATGCATTTATGACAAAAATGGGTACTTTTTAAGTGGATACAATTTATACAATGGGTACAATTTAAAGCAGAGGACATATTAAAACTATTTAAGGAGATCAATGTATTAGTTTCAGCTTGATAGGAGAATTAAAAGAAGTCTGTGTCCTGCAATCAATGCAAATATATTTTATTTTGCATCGAGATACCCAGTCCAATGATTATTGTGTAACTGTTATATGAAAATCTTTGTTAATAGATTGTCGAACGTTTAAAGCACGCGTGGAAACAAATTTAACAGTATTAGCAAGTATATAAAATGTTTTTAAATATATGGTTAAACATATGTTTAAACGAGTGCACTGAAAATTGTAACAATTTCATCCACCATTTTTGACAATAAATAGAGAAATGTAAAAATCGTGAGTAATATTAAAGCCTGCGTTTCTTTAATAGTATTTTACAATACTACAACTGTTTTTTAACTTTCGTCTATTGCACGTCAAACTGCGCGTCGCTTTGAAATCCTCTTTCCGCCCAAAATCGACTGCACGCTCGATTGCAATGTAATAGGGTGCGCACGGTATTGTGGAAGATCGAGAGCGTTCTCGAGTACTTCCGAAAGAATCGAACTTTTGAGGACAGAGTTGAAGCACTTTAAGAATGTTCGGGCAAATAAGAAGCGGAAAGAAGGCTTCCGATGTTAGGCTCTTCTGCTTCCTTTACTGCCACTTGTTTTCCACTTATAAACTACTTTTTGTGGGACGATTCTTTTATCTCTCGAACTTTAGACGCGATCCTTGCTCGTCTCTCGGAAAATATGCAGTCGCCTGATGTCCATAGTTATTCGTAATAATATTATTAATAACAGTTCAACGAGCCTCTTTTATTTGTCACCGATCGAACAGTGTTTGTTATAAGCAGACTGCGGATTTTATGCATTTATGACTAAAGTAAGTAGGTGTAACTCGAAACAGTGAAAACATTAAAAGAATTTAATACCATTGTTATATTATTTTCGACCTGTTAATCGTACTAAAAAAGAAAAGAAATTTTTATTTCACTCCAGTTGATTGCAAATCAAGCAGAAAGTTTTTATTTTGCAAGGGTTCGATCATTTGTTACTTTATTTACAAAACCAGTTTGTAAATTACTAAAGTAATTCCGACGTTTCGTTATGTAGAATGTTGCGCTCAACAAATATTACATTGTCACGTCGAATTTATTGATCTTCATCACAAAGCTAGTGAGTAGTTTTATTACCAGCATTTTTCCCTTTCTCTGTTATGTTATTACTAAATTTCAACATATTCTTAATTTGTTTTATTAAAAAAAAAATGTTCCCAGATGCAATTCTAGTAACCCTTGAAGATGATCCGAATGTAGATCGAAACATCGGAATTACTTTAGTAATTTGCAAAATGGCTTTGTAAATTAAGTAACAAATGGTCGAACCCCCGCGCCGAAAGCATTGACAATTTTATTAACGACAAATACGATCGATAGAAAACTATAATTAAAATGGGTACGTACAATTTAATGCTGTGGACATATTAAAAACATTTAACGACATCGGTGTATTAGTTTTAGTTTACTAGCAGAATTAAAAGAAGAAAGAAATTTTTATTTGGCTCGTATATCTTGCAATGAATCTAAACCTTTTTCGTTGTAGTTATTATAGTAAAATAGCTGGAATAAATGTCATCTACCGTCTTAATTTCATGGAAACATAAAAAAAATCGAGCATTGTTAGTAGGTGAAATGATTATGTATAATAACAATTACATAAAGAATGTGCATATGGAAAATATCATTGCATCTTCACTGGGAAAGTTTACGAACTCTCGTACGGTCTTCTATTTTATTTACACATGTAGCTGTGCCAACTATAGTTACAATAATCTTTTTTTGTATAGCCTCGGGATATCATAAGTAGAATGTATACAGGGATACAATATCGAGGACAATTCTTTTTTTAACCATTAGCATTTCGAATTATTTTTCAAATTTGTTGCCAACAAACTTATTTTAAACAATTTTGTTAACTAATTATATTAAATATAGCTCTCAGACTTTGTTGTAGTTTATATTTGTGGAACTTATTGGTTCTAACTAAAAAGTAAGACAATTAAATACATAAAGGAAGAACCAAATACATATAAAAACACTTTTCATTTATATCTTTCTTTCTTTGATGTTGAGTTACACTCGGCAAAGGAGTGCAAAGGTTAAGGGAAGAAATTACATTCAATTTGGTTTCTAGTTCTTGCAATTGATCCAGGCAATTTTTATTTTGCATAAAGATCAGCAGTCTATTTATAACTATTTGCTACATATACAGTTCCATTGTACACTGGCTAAAACGCAAACCACAATTTTAGGTTACTATTACTGCCATAAATGTAGGAATATCTATGATCGAAACAAAGCTGTTACTAATGTTGAACGAATAACTTTTTTATAATTGTACCAAACGACCTGAGCTTTTATAATCAATTACGAGCATTGGTTTACGAAATGATATGCAAACCAGATTTCCCAAAAATTGTAATTTACAAGGTTACATGCACAAATAAAAAAGGCATTTTTTAAAACTTTCATATTTGGCTCTTAATGAAAATTTAACATATATGTTTTGCAAATCTATAGTAGTTACACGCATGGTGAAAATTTCATCGAAATCGATTAGCATACACACGAGCTACAAGCGGGTCAAAATCAAAATCGCTAGATGAAAGATCAGTTTTGTGGGCTATTTGTTTCAAAAGTTCTACTCTTACGTTTACTAATGAGAATTGAACAATGATAATTACGCGCCGTAAACGTAAAAGTACAGTAACGCCGACATTACTGTGGACAGTAAGGTTGATATGTTTGATCGTATTTCTGTTACTTCAAAGGAGAGTCCGAACATAGAGAAGGACAGAATGAAATTCAAAGGAGAATCAGAACATAGAGAAGAACAGAATGAAATTGAAAGGACAAGCCGAACATAGCGAAGAATATAATGAAATTTGAAGGAGCGTCCGAACATAAAGAAGGACAGAATGAAATTCAAAGGAGAAGTCGAACATAGAGAAGGACAGAATGAAATTCAAAGGAGAGTCCGAATATAGAGAAGGACAGAATGAAATTCAAAGGAAAAGCCGAACATAGAGAAGGACAGAATGAAATTGAAAGGAGAAGCCGAACATAGCGAAGGATATAATGAAATTTGAAGGAGCGTCCGAACATAAAGAAGGACAGAATGAAATTCAAAGGAGAAGCCGAACATAGAGAAGGACAGAATGAAATTCAAAGGAGAGTCCGAACATAGAGAAGGACAGGATGAAATTCAAAGGAGAAGCCGAACATAGAGAAGGACAGAATGAAATTCAAAGGAGAAAACAAACATAGAGAAGGACAGGATGAAATTCAAAGGAGAAGCCGAACATAGAGAAGGACAGAATGAAATTTGAAGGAGAATCCGAACATAGAGAAGGACAGAATGAAATTCGAAGGAGAAGCCGAACATAGAGAAGGACAGAATGAAATTCGAAGGAGAGTCCGAACATAGAGAAAGGAGAATGAAATTCAAAGGAGAAGCCGAACATAGAGAAGGACAGAATGAAATTCGAAGGAGAGTCCGAACATAGAGAAAGGAGAATGAAATTCAAAGGAGAAGCCGAACATAGAGAAGGACAGAATGAAATTCGAAGGAGAGTCCGAACATAGAGAAGGAAAGAATGAAATTCAAAGGAGAATCCGAACATAGAGAAGGACAGATTGAAATTCAAAGGAGAAGCCGAACATAGAGAAGGACAGAATGAAATTCAAAGGAGAAGACGAACATGGAGAAGGATAGAATGAGTGTCTCTTTCTTTCCAATACGCTGTCCTTCCTTGCGACCGAAACTTGAATCGTCGATTTAGCCACTAAATAGAATTTGAATTATATCGTGTTTGGTCTTATATTAATCAGAAAAATGCCAGAAACACGATAGTAAAATTTTGTAAAAAAAATAATGAAAATTAAGAAAGTTGAACATTTCGATTCATTCGAGTCAATGTGTGGTGTTTACACCGATATACTCGAGCCGAAATCAATCATCGCCGCCAGTGGAGTGGACTAGGCATTCGTCTTAGAACGTAATATAGAGATTGATCTTTCATCTAGCGATTTTGATTACTAAGAAACCCCGTCTTTGCGTTACAGTAATGTCCCGATTACTGTCAAACAGCCGTATTTTTGGTTGACAGTAATCGCGATGTTGTGATCGTATTTTTGTTACTTCAAAGGCGATTCCGAACATGGAGAAGGACAGATTGAAATTCACTGCTGGAACAAATGAAAATGCAGCACCGTCGCGCCAGCATTTCTTCTCGCGGCTCCGCTAAATTCTGTCGAATAATGCGAATATCGCCTGAAAAACGCAAAATTAGGCTTTTTGGGACGGTAAGCGCGCTAGATTCATCTTTTATCTAGCGATTGCGACTATGGAGAGGTCACCAATATGCATAAGCGAGACGCTATTTTGTAAATACAGGACCCTTGCAATTCTCGTGTACGTACAAGCGTCTGGCGGTGTGTGGTGTACCACACAATTCATCGAGTCTATTCCCTTAAATCAAAATTTCGGTAGTAAATCAGAAAAACTGTGTTTCATTTGGAATGAATATATTCCCCTCTTGTTGGGACACACTTTACAAACTGCCCGTATTCCAGGCAGTTACTAGTGTATGCAAGTTTCGGGGCGCATATATTAGAGGCATGAGTAGCGAGCATGAGTGCGGCAACGGTCTGCGCCGGTCGTACGGACCGCGATTAAGATAGATTACCATCGGGACGTGCCGCCCACGTGGCGCGTAGACCTAAACCGCGAAGACCTCCATGATATGGGGACTCGGGACCGTTCTCGGAAAGGAGCCACCACAATCGTTATGACACACGGCCGAGTGATGAGGCCGCTGGTCTTCCGGCCGTCTAGGCGGGAAGATAATTAGGGAGACGCGCACATTATTTTAGATGCACGCCTGCCATCCCATCCTAACTCGAAACATCGCGATAAATTGTCGGAGCGATGAGATAAACGACATACTCTCGAAATAATGAAAGGCGGGCGTGAGCAAGCCTTCCGACTTTGAAATTTATTACGCGCGATAATGAATCCCTCGAGCCGCCGCTCGCTTTGTCTTGCTCTTGCTCTTCTTTGGTGTTCGCGTATCGAGTTGACGCGCTCGCGCGCCTCGCGTTCGCTTTACTCGTCCATCTTCGATATGCAACTTGCATATTTCTATTTATTAATGCTAGCGTGCTGGGTGTCCTGTTCCCATTACTTCTTATTACCGAACGCCGGATATTTATGCAACTTCTAATTTTCACAAATCTCGAAGGGCGCGCGTAGAACAGGCCATTACAATTTACCACCAGTTGCCTGCCATGTCACCCTTATTTGGCTGCCGGAATTATTTCTTCAGACTTATGGAGAGTAAATGTCAAGAAATATATAGAAGTTTATAACCAAAGACATCGGTGAATTAACCCTCGCAAGGTAAGGTCTAATAACGCATAAATAGTATACCTAACCAGACTGACCCACAGCAACGCGTGGTCGGATACAGCTGGTATTTAATATTATATGTTAGGCTAGATAGATGGTTCGTTGGTTCGTTGGTTCGTTCATTAGCGAATTATAATTCCATCCGTCGCTGGAGCATATATTTTATCCAACCAATTTCTTCATAACTGCACGAGGATCATAAAAAAACTGTACAAGATTAGAGTTGAAGAGAAATTGAATTCTCTCTTTAATGATTTTAATTAGTCGAGACTGAAAATTCTTTCAAGTTGTACACTGGTTTAACGCTAGAATGGCATACATTGCCTTATAATAACGACAAACTCGCATTTATTTCGATTTCGTACCAGTTCTGTTCAATACGCACTAATAGAGAAATTCACTAAAAAAAATTCTCAGAAAAACATATTTATAATTTTAATATTTCCAGGAGCCTGAACTTTACAAAAGCCCCCCCTTCCTTTCGACGTGTGACAGACGTCATTCTATTCGTTTTGACATTCTGAACACAAAATGTAGATGTCACTTTTGGCTAAAATGAATAGTTTTCAAGATATTCGTGAAAAACTGCAGTTACTACACATTGAACACAACAATCATACGAATAGAATGAGTTTTGGTTAGGTTAGGTTAGGTTTGATTTGATTTGAAAATGGGCAAAAATTATGCGATTAGAATGAGTTGTGGTTAGGTCGTAGAGGGGGCGGAGAGGGTCGGCCGTCGAGCCGTCCCGTCGTATACGAAAATTCAGGAGTAGTCTTTCAAAATTGAAGTTCACTCAATGTATGTATAACCAGAATGAGACCCTGTTTTCTCTGTCCACTCTATCCGTCTCTGTCCGTTCCATCTCCACAGCGTGTTTAGAAGCAAAATGTAAGCAAACGTCGCGTTGGGACAGGCTCACGTAGCTACGGAGCGTGCAGAAATACGAAAAATTCAATACAGTATTTGTGATACTTTTTTTGCGAATATCTCGAAAACTATTCATTTCAGCCAAAAGTGTTCTACATTTTGTGTTCAGAATTTCAAAACGAATAGAATGACGTATGTGACATGTCGAAAGGAAGGGAGGGGCTTTTGTAAAGTCTTACCTTCCATGAGAACAAAACAGGAGCAAGTCATTTTGACTCATCCGGTAGTTCCAGCGTTAAATTGCACTTATCGATTTTTCTCAGAAATTGGTAAAATCAGTGGTTTACATTGTAAATATACAAATCGGCACATGCATTCGTTTTCATTTGTCATACAGTAAAATCCGCATTACTGTCCTTTGTTTATACTAGGTTCAATGTCCAGTGCCTTCTCACTCCACTGGCGGCCGACGCCGCGCCGCGCCGAAGGCGGTATGATTGATCTCGGCTCGGGTATATCGGTGTAAACACCACACATTGCCTCGAATGAATCGAAATTTTCAACTTTTTTAATTGTCATTATTTTTTAATTGAAATTTCACTATCGTATTTCTGTCATTTTTCTAATTAATAGAAGACCAAACACGATATAATTCCAATTGTATTTAGTGGTTAAATCGACGATTCAAGTTTCGATCGCAAGGAACGACAGCGTATTGGAAAGAAAGAGACTTCGGAGACTTCGGCTTCTCCTTTGAATTTCATTCTTCCTTCTCTATGTTCGGCTTCTCCTTTGAATGTCATTCTATCCTTCTCTATGTTCGGCTTCACCTTTGAATTTCGACCAATCCTTCTCTATGTTCGGAATCGCCTTCGAAGTAACAAAAATACGATCATACGTGTACACACCAATCTTACTGTCCACCATAAATACGGCTGTTGGACAGTAATGCGGATTTTACTGTAATAAAACCATTAATATTGTTTCTATGTTACATGTGATATTGAACGACGGAAGAACTGTGTTTTACAAACGAAGAGTAACGTTGAACATTGACGAGTCGCCTTCCGACGCGTGCTGTTTACACCTTTATCAGCTGATCCATCAGCTCCGGAGGCCGCACGTACGCGCCCATACGCACACCGTGTATACACACTCGCGCATACACCGTACACGGTAGGAAAGCTGAAGGCAATGCTCCCGATTAGAACCATTTCCTTGCGCACTCGGCTGCGATAGCACGAGTCTGGGGCATTGTCCTCCGTCTTCGGTTTGTGTGCGCGCGAACGTGTGGCTGACCGATCAGCTGACTGGTATTAAACCGGCACGCATCGACAGCCAAATCATCAATTCTCAACGGTTAATATCTTGAAAGCGAAACCGTAACTTGCGAAACTGTAGCTGACCTCGTCATTCGTAAGGTGACCCGTCCAGCGAATGAACATAATTCGTATTAAACGAAAAAATAACATTTTCACTAGCACTGTTAAGCGTGTGTATAAACCAACAAACAAAATTCATGTAATAATTTCCATTGAATACATTTTTATAATCTCAGCAATTGTGAAATATAAAGAAGTTACGTTTCTAGTTTGTCGTATGCTGGTTAAACGGAAACCGAAGAAAAGAGAAAGCGCAGGTTTCTAATATGTTTAATTTCACAATGCTTGTGGGTATACGATATTTTATTATGTATATAAAAACACGCGCTTATTCGAATGCAACGTTCTGTCAACATTTCAAAGCAATCGGTGACGAACTTTCGGAGATTTAAGATTTTGAACAAAGGAACATTTACGTTTTTATGTATATAGATATTTGTTTTATTTATATAGATAGATTATATAGATTAGGTACATAAAATCAGGCGCGTATTCGAATGCAACGTTTGTGTCAAAATGTCAAAGCAATCGGTGACGAACTTTCGGAGATTTAAGGTTTTGAACAAACTAACATTTACATTTTTATTTATCTAGTATATGTAAAAAACACGCGCTTATTCGAATGCTAGGTTGTGGCAAAATTTCAAAGCAAACGGTGAAGAACTTTCTGAGATTTAAGATTTTCAACAAAGGTACATTTACATTTTTGTGTATATAGATATTTGTTTTATTTATATAGATAGATTATATAGATTAGGTACATAAAAACAGGCGCGTATTCGAATGCAACGTTTGTGTCAAAATTTCAAAGCAAACGGTGAAGAACTTTCGGAGATTTAAGATTTTTAACAAACGAACATTTACGTTTTTATTTATCTAGTATATGTAAAAACACGCGCTTATTCGAATGCAACGTTTGTGTCAAAATTTCAAAGCAATCGGTGACGAACTTTCGGAGATTTAAGATTTTGAACAAAGGAACATTTACATTTTTATGTATATAGATATTTGTTTTATTTATATAGATAGATTATATAGATTAGGTACATAAAATCAGGCGCGTATTCGAATGCAACGTTTGTGTCAAAATGTCAAAGGAATCGGTGAAGAACTTTCGGAGATTTAAGATTTTGAACAAACTAACATTTACATTTTTATTTATCTAGTATATGTAAAAACACGAGCTTATTCGAATGCTACGTTGTGTCAAAATTTCAAAGCAAACGGTGAAGAACTTTCTGAGATTTAAGGTTTTGAACAAACGCACATTTACATTTTGATTTACATAGACGAACATTTACATTTTTATTTATATAGAATGTGTGCAGCGCAAACGATGATCAAACAACGACTGACAGATATCCAAACAAACGCTCCTTCATAAGACACTAATTATGTTTCTTTCTCATTCTCGCCACACATATCCGCGCAATCTAAACCAGTAAATGATTAGAGAAGTTTAAGAATATTGTTGTCTTGAACGTAACAAAGTGATTAAGGAACGAAATCAATTTCTATTATATTCATCGACGCAGAACAATTTCACTTTGCATAAACATCCTCAGCGTAGCGATCATCGTCTGCTTGCATCGTTCGCATTAACGTTTCGCCTGTTGTGACAGCCAAAATGAAATATAGCTTGACCAATGTTTAACCAAAGTGTGTGGTCAAAGTCCTGCAATTCTGAAGAACGACGGAACAAAGGGAGAAAACAATAGGATAAATGATGGGTCTGGTTGAACGTGTTGTTTAAAACGGGGCTTTTAATATCGGCAAACTTTTACGTCCACCAATCCGGCAGCGTGCGCTTCGGAAAGATTAAAATATATCTTGTTGCGTTCCGCCGTTATCGTTTTAATGCTCGTTGTCCAGATGAAAGTACGTCATTCATCAGTGACGCAAACATTTTTACGAGACTTCCTATTCTATTTGGTAACCGGTATAACCGGGCCCAGGGATCGCCGTTAATTAACCAGAATTTACGGTCGAGTTACTCTCGCTTAATTACAGCGCGGTATTGGCGCGAGCGCGCGCGATTAAGCGACAAATTCGTCTCGCCTCGTGTCTTCGTGCGATAAGATTCAATTACGATCAGTCACGCGAATCGCATCGATGTGTTGGCCGCGCGTGCGCACGCGTACACACACGTACACACACGTTCACACACGTACACACACGTACACACACGTTCGCACACGCTAACACGCCGGGAACGGGGTCATTCGCGACTGTCAATCGGGACAGATCAGCCCGGAGAGTTGAGATTCGATCGAATCGCGAGCCGGATCCGTATTAACCGATGAATTATTCCCATCGGTTGTAATTGATACGGCCAGAGTGATTGGCCACCGGCTGCTGCTACCGACGCGAGGCGACGCGACGCGCCACGCCGCTGCAGCCATCGATACGCCTGCCAGCTTTCGAATATAATAATCGTCCGGCTCGTGGAATCGATTAAAAGTAAACCGTGCCAGCGGATCGTAGCTGGCATTAGCCGTGGCATTAATTGCTCTCTGCCGATGCTAAACGCATTGTTGCTTCTATTGTGCCTTCCAAGCATTGTAATTAAAGGTCGATTCATACACGTCAGTTCAAGCATCCGTCAAAATAAAGTTAGCCAGGTTTAAGTGAAACTGTACGCAACCGAGAATGGTTGTCCGTATTGTCGCTCGAGTTTACGGCTCCCTGCTGTGCGTGGCACAAAAATAAAAGGTTTTGTGGACTCCACAACTGCTTAGGTGAACTATCGATAGGTCTCCTTTACAACATCGTGGGATTAGGATTCGGAAATGTACGAACACCGAGAAACAGTTATCATTGTCCAACAGGCAAAAATTATTTCGATTCCCACTATGCGATTCTTATAGTTTTTCCCGCTGATTCCGAATCTGTCCTTAATTTTTCTCCGAGACGCACAGTTTTTTAGAAAAGAGTTTAGACAAAAGACATATTTTTCAACTTTGAACAAATATTGTGATGTTATCATAAAAGATATATATTATAAAAGATAATTTTGGACCTAAAATATATATTTGACTTTTCATTTCTATTTTTCTGAACAATTTACTTTTGTTTGAACGCTAAAACAAGAACACACACACTTGTATTTCAAGACTATCTGTTTACATCTAGCAAAAGTCTAGTTTCATATAACCAATTGTAGTCGTTTTAAAACAAATTCTTAAAAATCAATTTTTCACTGAAGATACACAAGTCTCCGTTAAAATACGTTTCTAAACATTTTCACGGGTACTCATACTTTAAGTAGAGTAATTGTACAATGATTGGCACCCTAAGCCAAAATCGTAGTAAAAACCTTTTTATCTCTTTTTGAAATGTTTAAACGAGCTTAGCTTTCTATTATTATAAGCTAATACAGATTTTTCAGCAAGATCAAACAGTTTTACGAGTCATAAATCTTTTATTATAAAATATATTCAATGAATAACAATCGTAAGACAAATAGTATAGTCGTTGACGCATTTGCTAACAGTCGTATGTGGAATTCTGTTATGAAAACTTATAATGTTGCTTTGTTATATAAAAAAGAAGCAATAGAAAAATAATTTTCTATGCCAGCAATTCTTAATATTTAAATCGTTTAAATGAAAAGTGCCAATAACTGCCGCAGTGTCAGCAATAGTACAGTTTACCCTATTTACTATTTAAAATTCTATTTTATCCAGTTCTGTGATAGTTGTGCAGAATTACAATTGAATTACTCCAGGAATTATAATTACAAAGTAATTGAATTACATTGTAATTCAGTGATATTGTAATTTATAATACAGATCTTCATTCAATTAAATTACAATGTAATTCGTAATTGCAATTCGAGTACAATTATAAAGTACTTTGTAATTACAATACATTAATAACGAATTCCGAGGACAAGGAATAGAAAATACGTCGCACAGACAGCAAACAAGTATATGAAAGAAAAATATAAAAATATATCGCACTTCTTCAAAGTTCTGGGCCACAATTTGGAGAACTGTATTTTAATTATATTGTATTTCAATTACACATCTAATTCGAATAATTAGGAATTGAATTAATTGATAGGTTTTAATTGCGTAATTCAGTTACGACGTAGTTGAACGACTAAATAATTGAAATACAATGTAAATTACAATGTAATTGAATTAGCACAACTCCGCTCAGTGAACAATAAATATCGGCTAACGAACCAATCAAATATTACACAAATTTCAACGATAAGTGTCCAGATACTTTTGAGCGGTAGTGTACAGACACCTAATCTTGGAATTATGAAGGCGCTCGGCGAGATAAATGATGGTTTCGTATGTGTCCGCTATATCAGTTTGTCATGGTTTGTTTCAGATTTGTCGAACCGAACTTGTTTGCCAAATCTAAGATTTATCGTTTTGAATTTCCCGCCTGTTCGCGTAGCATCCTGAAAATGGTGATGCATGCTCAATCTTGCCGTTGACGTGTCACGGAACGAGAGCATTTATGTTCCGTGCCAAAAGACTACAATACAAATACAGCAATTCCATTGCTTGAAGTAGCGGAGAATTGTCATACTTAAGGCGGTAGACTCGTTTCCAGGATTGCAAGGGTGCGGGATTCGCATTCTCATTTCTCGATAATACAAAAATGGGGGTATAATAGTGGAATATTTAAATTCCAAATGAAATACAGTTTTTCTGATTAACTACGGAAATTTTGATTTATGGACTGCGTCTCCTAGACAGACGACACTCGCGCGTGACTTCGCACAGTCACCACAGTACACTCGCACAGCGCTGAACCACGTTTACGTACACTCCTGGTTTCTTAGTAATGCAAAGACGGGGTTTCTTAGTAGTCAAAAGCGCTAGATAAAAGATCGATCTAGAGGGCTATTTGCCTCAAAAGTCCTACTTTTACGTTTACGACGCGTAATTCTCATTATTCGGCAGCATTTCGCGGAACAGCGAGAAGCAATGGACAGGCGACGGTGCTGTCGAATAATGAGAATTACGCGTCGTAAACGTAAAAGTAGGACATTTGAGGCAAATAGCCCCCTAGATTGATTTTTCAACCTAGCGATTTTGACTACCAAGAAACCCTGTTTTTGCATTATTACGAAATCAGGAGTGGAATCCCGGACCCTTGCAATCTCCGCATAAGTATACGTGGTCTAGGCGGTGTGCGAGTGTACTGTGGTGACTCTGCGTAGTCACGCGCGTGTGTCGTATTTCTAGGAGACATAGTCCTTAAGGTAGTAGACTCCTTTTCCCAGGATTACAAGGGTGCGCGATTCGCGTTCTCATTTCTCGATAATACAAAACTGGGGGTTTTCAGTAGTCAAAAGCGCTAGATAAAAGATCAATCTAGGCCGCGAGCGCCCTCAAAACTCCTATTTTTTCGTTTACGATGCGTAATTTGCATTATTCGACAGCATGTAGCTATGAAAATTGCTGTATGCTTCCGATTAATGCAAATTACGCTATCGAATAATTCAAATTACGTCTCGTAAACTAATAAATAGGACTTTCGAGGGCGATGGCGCCCTAGATCGATCCTTTATCTAGCGTTTTTGACTAGCGAAAAACTCTATCTTTGCATTATCGAGAAATGACAACGCGAATCCCGTACCCCTTACGATTCTGGAAAAAGGAGGGTACTCCCTTGATTGAATTTTGTTGCGTAGTTGCATCAAGTTAAGTAGAAATTGACGTTTCGTAAACTGATAAACGACGCTTCCGGCATATACTTGACCGCAGGGATCTCAAGCAAGTTTTCTTGTCGAGAGAGATCTAATTTCTGTCGGACGCTCGCAACTATCGGAAACTCTTTTAAAGGAAACAGGAAGTCTGTACAGCATTGACCTGGTCTATTTTACAAGACAAAACTTTGTCGTCTCCTTTTATTTATTTATTTATTTATTTATAGAAAAATAAAGGTTTTCGGCATTCTGTAAATAATTATTGTACATGGTGATCGGTAACATCACATCGATATTTCACTAATACAGTTTTATTCCCATATACAGGGGGAATCACGAATCGTGAGAGATTACTCTGTTATTAGCAGTCCGATCGAAAATGTTTTTATCAGTTATAGCATGGTTTCGAGAGAACTTCCACGTGCTTATAGCAAATTTTTCGTGAACTCTTTTTTCAATGATTTTTCAAGGTCACCTTCAATTTTTTGCAAATACACCTGCAATGTTTTTACGCCTATCTGTTAGAGGATTTCAAGGCGAATTCAGAAACGTATCGTAACATTTAAAAAATTCTAAAAAGAATTGCAAAAAATTGTTATTTTAATTTAAAAAAAAAATTGCTATAATCACGTGAAAGTTCCTTTGAAACCATGTACATCTGATAAAAACATTTTCGATTGAACGGCTAATCACAGAGTAATCTCTACTGATAACGATTCGTGATTCACCCTGTATGTATCCTAGTCATTTCCTTTAAACCGAAATAAAATGTTACTTTGGTTTTGTTAACGTACAGTCATTGGAGAATACACTCACTGCAAGTACAGATCGCATATTTGATGGAACGTGGTACACGTTTTTGAAAGGTATGTGTCTAAGCGTCGAATTGCAGTTAGTGGCAATTGTTCGGAGCGTGAACAGCAATCAATTTTCCGCGTCGAAAATGTCGACTTTTGTTCCAAGTAAGCAGCTCTTGCGGGAAGTCATATTGCATTATTTTGTTTTAAAGAACGGTGCCGCGGAAACGCATCGTTTGCTCGTGGATATTTACGAGGACGATGCTCCATCAAATACAAGTCGTAACGAAAGGTTTCGGCAGTTTAAAAACCGTGATTTCGACGTAAGGGACAAAAATCCACGTCAAACACTTGTAGAACTGTCAATTGAATTAGGAATTTACTTTCCATTTGTATTCGGGAAACTTGTTTCCATGCCCAGTACTTCCAGGGATATTAAAATATTCATTTTCTTCAGTAAATTGTACCAAATGAGAAAAAGTAAAAGATGTACTGTCTTTATATCCCGGAGTGTATCTGGACAAACTGGAGCGTTAGTGTTAATCCGTGAACGAGTGAAAAAGATCACAGCGTGCAAGAACCGAATCGAACGGGCAATTACCACAGTTGTTTGCACAGCGCGATGCATTGATTTCCTGTAACGGGTCGCTATTTCGTTCCTCGCGAAGACGCGAAGGTTTTTTTTCACCGCAAAATCCAGGACACGATAAATCCGGGAGCGGAAGGATAAATTCGACGTCCGTGAAACGTAAGTCCGGTGTCGCGTTACGACTCGATCCCTTGAGTTTCAGGAAGCACGGAAATTTTTCCCGATACCTTCTCCGCCGCTTCCCTCCATCCGCGCGCTTGCTGCTCGATACCGTTCCATTTTAACGACTCTCTACGGTGACCGAGGTAGGGTGTGGTTGAAGTAGTCGGGGAAAAGTGGTAGGCCGTGTTTGAATCCATCAAGCCGTGCTCTTTTTCCGGCTACCAGTCGATAGTCGATAATCGATAAAGCTCACCGTTTCCCCTCTCCAACGCTCTTTTCTCTCCTACTGTCTTTCGTTACACCTCGAGGCTCGGTGGAGGCGGCCAGGTGGGTGCGGAGAGAGACAGAGAACGAAAGAGATAGAACTGCCCACGCGTATGTAGCTGGTGGGCGCAGCACCCTCTTCCCATGAATCGGTCGAAACGAGCCGGATCCTCGTAAATCGTCCAGTTACCCGCGCTTTCCGACTTCGCTGCAACAGACCTTCAGCGATCTTGAAGTTACCGTGGAAATTCTGATTGATTGTCATCCAGCTTGTTTTTACTCGGGCCGGGGATTCAGCATTCTTTCTACCATTTCCGACTAACGATTTTTACCATCCTTTTTGCTATTCTCTCTACCTCTCGTCGTCGAGGTAAATCCGGAATAGTCATTCCATTAAATTGTTGTATGCGAAATGTACGATTTTAGAATGCAAATTTTTACCATCCTTTTTACAATTTCCTCTACCTTGTCGTCGAGGTAAATTCGAAATAGTCATTCCATTAGATTGTTGTATGTGAAATGTCCGATTTTAGAATGCGAGTCTTATAAAACTTTGAGGTAATCCTTAATATCCCATCTCCGCTTTTAATTTAGACGTCTTATGATACTTTTAAATCAATTCTGTTTTAACGGCAATCTATGTTTGTCGTGTCTGATTGATTGTCATCAAGCTTGTTTTTACTCGGGCCGGGGATTCAGCATTCTTTCTACCATTTCCGACTAACGATTTTTACCATTCTTTTTACTATACTCTCTACTTCGTCGTCGAGATAAATCCGGAATAGTCATTCCATTAAGTTGTTGTATGCGAAATGTCCGATTTTAGAATACAAATTTTTACCACCCTTCTTTTACTATTTTCCTTACCTAGTCGAGGTATATTCGGAATAGTCATTCCATTAGGTTGTTGTATGTGAAATGTCCGATTTTAGAATGCGAGTCATATAAAACTTTGAGGTAATCCTTAATATCCCATCTCCGCTTTTAATTTAGACGTCTAATTCTACTTTTAAATCAATTTTGTTTTAACGGCAATCTATATTTGTCGTGTCTGATTGATTGTCATCAAGCTTGTTTTTACTCGGGCCGGGATCCAGCATACCATTTCCGACTAACGATTTTTACCATTCTTGTTACTATACTCTCTACTTCGTCGTCGAGATAAATCCGGAATAGTCATTCCATTAAGTTGTTGTATGTGAAATGTCCGATTTTAGAATGCAAATTTTTACCATCCTTTTTACAATTTCCTCTACCTTGTCGTCGAGGTAAATTCCATTAGACTGTTGTATGTGAAATGTCCGATTTTAGAATGCGAGTCTTATAAAACTTTGAGGTAATCCTTAATAACCCATCTCCGCTTTTAATTTAGACGTCTAATGTTACTTTCAAATCAATTTTGTTTTAACGGCAATCTATGTTTGTCGTGTCTGATTGATTGTCATCAAGCTTGTTTTTACTCGGGCCGGGGATCCAGCATACTTTCTACCATTTTCGACTAACGATTTTTACCATCCTTTTTACTATTCTCTGTACCTTGTCATTCCATCAGATTGTTGTATGTGAAATGTCCGATTTTAGAATGCAAGTCTTATAAAACGTTTTGATCACGACAATAAAGCTTTGAGGCACAAAGCTAATCCTTAATATTTCATCTTCACTTTTAATTTAGACGTCTAATTTTACTTTTAAATTAATTGTGTTTTAACGTCAAACAATATGTTTGTCGTGTCTGATTCACTGTCATCCAGATTGTTTTTACTCGGGCCGGGTATCCAGCATACTTTCTACCATTTCCGACTAACGATTTTTACCATCCTTTTTACTATTCTCTCTACCTCGTCGTCAAGGTAAATCCGGAATAGTCATTCCATTAGGTCGTCGCATGTGAAATATCCGATTTTAGAATGCAAATGTCATAAAACTTTGAGATACATAGAATAAAATACCTCAAATTATAGTCAATGTACCATATTTCTACAAACTAATCATGAAAAAATATCAAGCACTTAATGGACAAAAATTGATAGATAGTCGAAACAAAAATACAATTTATAATACTTGCCGTCGATGTTTTTATATTTTTTATTCTTCTTGGTATAACACGCAAGTTTTGATCACGACAACACGTTACATGCCGAGCTACTCATTCAAATAATAGTCGATATATCATATTTCCATAAACGAATCATGAAAAAATATCAAGCAAATAATGGAGAAAAATTGGTAAATAGTCGAAACAAAAATAGTTACTTTCCGTCAATGTTTTTAGATTTTTTATTCTTATTGGTATAACACGCAAGTTTCGGTCACGACAACAGATTACACGATGAGCAGCTAGTCATTCTTATGGTTTTATATCGCGGAAAGTGGCATCATCTACTTTATAGTATTACGATTAGAATGGATTAGTCAAACTACAAATCATATATTTTAAATTTTCATTGAGGACTCAAATAAAAAAGTTTAATTAAAATATCTTTTTTATTTTTACATGTAACCTTGTAAATTATAATTTTTGAAAAAACTTTTTTGCATATTCTTTCGTAAACCAATGCTTCTACCTGATTATGAAAAGTCAGGTCGTTTGGTACAATTACAAAAAAGTTATTCTATTTTAAAAGGCGTACGAATACTTTGTACACCCACTGTAAGCACCGATCGCGTATTTGATGGAACGTAGTACACGTTGATAAATACAACTAATAAAACATGTTGAAAAATTGATAAATAGTCGAAACAAAAATATTTTTATTTACCGCCGATGTTTTTAGATATTTCATTCTTATTGTTATAACACGCAAGTTTCTTGCTGAAACATTCTTGTTTCTATATCGCGGAGAGCACCATCATCTACTTTATAGTACAGTCCGCGACAAAAAGATGGCACACCCGTAAATATTGCTATTTCTGAAAACTGAGATGAAATTTGATACATTTCTCTCCGTGTATGCACTTCGGTGGAGCTTCAAGGTTACTTACACCGACGGAGTTAAGCGGAGGTTACAGATTCTAGTCTAAATGTAAACAATCGGGGTCACCGACGCCACAAAATGATGGCACAGTCTTAAAATTCTTTCTCTGCAGTTAACACTAGACCGTCAAACTGTTTGTATCGTGTACTATTTTACCGTGCATTAAATATCGCGCGTGTTTCTTATTATCTTCTATTGAAATTACACTATGGGTAGTGGAAAATCTTTATCCGATGCTGAAATAAAAACGACTTTGACATCGCATAAAGAGAATTACTCACTTTCAAAAATTGCACGTATTATACATCAAAGCAGAAAAGTGGTGTATAATTTATTTAAATATCCTAAAACATACGGTAAAAAAAAGAGTTCCGATCGACCGAAAGCGGTAAGCGATCGCGGAAAACGTGCAATTTTAAAAGAATCTTCGAATTCTTCGGGAACATCGCGACAAATCGCTAAAGCAGCTGGCGTACATACAAATGTACGTAATGTGCAAAGGATAATAAAAGAATGTCCGCACTTGGTTCGAATGAAATTGAAAAGAAAACCACCTTTAACCGTTCAGCATAAATCGGAGCGTCTGAAATTTGCGCAAGAGCACATACATTGGAGAAAAAAATGGCGTCGTATTATTTTTAGCGACGAGAAAAGGTTCGATCTAGATGGGCCGGATGGTTTCGCACACTATTTTCACGATCCGCGGAAAGAAGAAAGAATATTAAGCCGCAGACACATAGGTGGCGGAGGAGTAATGCTTTGGGCCGGAATTGGTTATCGAGGAGCGACCGAAGTAAAATTTATTAAGAAAACTTTGAACAGCAAAATTTATATAGATTCGATAGACCAACAATTAACTAAATTCGAACAGACAATTTCCGGGGAAAATTTTACATTTCAGCAGGATAATGCAAGCGCGCATACCGCAAAATCCGTTAAGCGGTACTTTGAGCAAAACAAAATTAGTCTCTTAAAGTAGCCAGCGAGATCGCCGGATCTCAACATAATTGCAAATTGTTGGGCACAACTAGCGAAACATGTTTACGAAGGAGGAAGACAATTCCAAAGCCTCGCAGATTTAAAAACGTGCGTATAACAAAAATGGACAAAAATACGGCCAAAATATATTAAAAAAACTGTTTAAGTCGCTTCCGAAACGTACGTTGGCTATTCTGGAAAATAAGGGAGGCCGCGCAAAGTATTAAACACAATGTTATATATTTTATGTACGTAAATTACGTTTCTTTTTGTATATGTGCCATCATTTAGTCGTTCCGATTTTTGTTATTTTCTTGTTTTCATAAACAAACGGACATTTCCTTTAATTTCATTGTTTGCAATGTAATTTATTTTGTAATAAAAATGTATAAGTACCAAGAAAGACTAGATTTATTGTGTCCGAATGATGAAAACATTGAATTTTCGTGGTGTGCCATCTTTCTGTCGCGGACTGTGTTGCAATTACAATGGATTAGTCAACTGACCTCATTAGTCAACTATCCCCAGTCTTCCGTACGGTATCGTACCGAGTCGGACTGGGCCAGGTCAGGTCGGGCCAGATTGGACCGGGTTCTATCCCTCGACATTGGCTACATTTGTACTCGTCAAAACTCGATTTCGAGAGGTCGACACCCGGCAACGGCAACTCGGAGTCGGACCTACCACCGAAATAGACCGCCAATGAGAGTGGATGGTGGGGGTAGTTGACTCTGTGCCATAAATATTGATTTTTCCGCATAGCGGGCCGAAAGTTCGTGACATATGTATAATGTCGGGATTCCTGGGCGTGCACGAGGAGCGCGCGAGCCACCACCATCGCCATTACCATCACCATTACCACCACCACTGTCACCGAAACTCTCTGCCACCTTTCAGAAGATATATAATCGTTTGAAAGTTAAGAGACGCTTGTGTTGTGACAACGCTGACCGAAATCATGTATCACGATGTCTCCTGGGTCCACCAGTCTCAGCTGGCCACATTATCGTCCCAGTGTGCTCGCTCGTTCGTACGCCCAGGCATTCGTGCGTGCGCGCGCGCGCCGTGCACCCACGCTTGATCGTTTGAAAATGTGTCGTTTCCTAGGTTCGACTGCGAAACATATGGTCCAGATTACCGTGATCCATGCTATCGCAGTCCACTCTTGTTCAAATCCTCTAAGCCCCGAGGGAACTGCTAAATCATTTTATAATCATGGTACACACGTCTTTTTATATTATGAATATACGAATATTTGGTAATTATTTAGAAAGAGCTACTCCTCTCCGATTTTGATGAAATTTCGAGTCAAACCTTGTTTTCTTTCTGAAGTCCACGACGTGTTTACAAAAACAGTAGACAGTCGCAGCGCCGGAGTAGGCTTACGTTGCCACGAACCGTGCACGAATACGGAAAATTCAATTCGGTACTAGCAATAGTTTTTTTTGTAAATATCTCGAAAACTAAAAGAGACCCCCTCGTATGTGAAAAGGATAAAGTTGTTCAAAGTGCGTAGCTGCATAACATATTAAAATTTCATCAAAATCGGAGAGAAGTACCTCTTTTTACATTAATTACCGAATAGTTAAATGTTGGTTTGAACGAAAGTTCTTGTAGCGTTTTTAAATCACAATTCAAAGATAAAATTAAGATATTTATTCATAGGTTTATTGAATAACATGACGAGTCACCTAAAGAATGGCAAAAAGTAATAGACGAGAATGGAAAATGTTATTGAATAAATCTATGTACAAATATCCTCATTTTATCTTTGAGTTTTAATTTAAAAACGCTACAAGAACTTTCGTTCGAACCCAATATTTACACTGTACTATGAAATGTACTTTAAAATGACCCAGTATACAATCGCGCGTCGCTTAACAACGGTATATACAACGGCAGGCCAGCGTTGTTGTTATTATTATTATCGTTATTAAGCACCCCGTACATCCTCCTCTTGAACAAAATATGGAATTTAACCATATCGATTATCCTGACCCTGCGTAGACCTGGGCTGATGCGTTTGTATTGTTGCTTTCAGTGAATAAACTGAAAAAGTAGACAAGATTTATTTTTTAAGTCGTATATCGTATTCTTATTTTATTTAATATATTGTTCGTTCATAAAAGCAGACAGTTTCAACATTGAATCCTGTATTCTTCGTTGCTTTCCAAACACAACACACCGGGAGTCTCCTGGTTTAGGTTTATCTTTCTTGCTTTCGCTGTTTTGGTCTGCTTAACCTTATTTCCTAAGTTGTTATTCATGTTGTTTACATGTAGCTGTTGCCCAGTGCAATCAAAATAATAAACAGTAATACAAATAGGGAAACACATTGAGATTTGTACTGACCGATAATACAGGAAACCGTTCTGTTCGGAACCAGAGGACAGTGAACGCATTAAACAACAATATTTTTGTGGAAACCAGTGCACTGTATACACAAGGCGCAAAGATGATTTCAAAAGTACTTTCAGGAAGATATAATAACACAATTCACACCTCTTTCGGCCAAGAAAATATAAGAAAATATAATTGATAATTATATTTGTTTGTATTAAATGATTGCGTAAGTTCGTGCTCGATTTTCATAGATGTCCATCATTCATAGATGATGTTCTTTTCGAATTGTAGGAAAGAATGGTGACTATATAATTGATTAATAAAGCAGTACTCTTTAAAATTATATATGGAATTTTAAAAAAAACAACTTGTCGTAAAACGTTAATAACATAATGTAGTTTGCAATAAAGAATGGGAAGGAAAGTGATGAGTGAACGAATGAGCGAATGGAAGAATCAAAGGTTAAGATAGGACAATGCTTAAAAGTTCGATTTCTGAATAATTAAATGAAAAAAAAAAAATAATTTGTCGTAAAACATTAATAATATATTGTAGTTTGTAATAAAGAATTAGTGAGGCTGTAATAGAGTATATATTATATTATACATATATGTAGTTTATAATACTAACCACAATTTTTACTAAATATATGAACTCATTGTTAAAACGGAAAATCGAATATAAAACTCAATACATTTCCTGAATGTTTACCTGATTAATTTGATTTTTCCTTCTTTCGTAGTAATATCAACTTGGTAAAATCAATGTACATATTTCGTTCTTTCTTTGTTATCTGTGGATGCACGAAAAAACAGTGAATAAAAGCTTGCAAATCAACACAGATTTGTTTCGAATGTCTTGACGCAACGTGATAAATGATAAAAAGTGGCACGAGATAAAGATAACAAGCATAATAGGTTTAATAGTATTCTTAAAGCTTCGATAAACGCATCAAAGTCAGGATTGCTGGAAAATCATTTAATCGAGGAATACGTTATTATTTTACATAATTCCATTAACGAGATGAATAAATCTATTGTTCTCGGAATCTCGTTTTGAATATAAACGAATGTAATCGGTGGGAAAGTAAATCACATTGTCCACAGTGTCTTTTTCATATATAAATTAATCAAATCGGCGAAGCACGATAAATTAAAGTAGAAACGAGAGTTTCCATCGTAATATCTCTTGTGATTTATCTACGTCTGTTCATCGTACACGGGTCTCCGATTTATGCTCTCCAAGTCGAGACATTTAAACTGTCCACAATATAAATTTAATAAACAATAGCCTGTCGTGAAAGCATGTCACACGGTTCGAACAAACCATTATATTTTTCTAACAATATGTACCTTGCTCGCCCGGTAAATCGGATTTCCAATCAATGCAGCGGAAAACAGTGTAGTGCCATTTATAAAATTGAATGGAAAAAAAGTAATAAAGAAATTTAGTCCGTTAAGCATTTGGATTCCTTTGTCGAGCGTAATTCGACGATTTTGGTTCTTCCTTTATTTATTTTTTAGTTAAAAAGAAATATAAGTTATACAAATATAAATTACAATCAATTTTGAGAGCTATATTTAATATAATTGGTAATCAAAATTGTTTAAAATAAGTAGCAGTCAAGGAACTGTCCTTTGAAGTAAATTTCAAATAAAACACTTCAAATAGTAAGTAGTTGATGGCAAGAAAATTGAAAAATATTATAATTCGGAGTACAAAGCGTTAATAATGTGTAATAAGAAGCGAGCAAATCATTTGCGACATTGTAAAAGTTACAGTTTATATATCTACTGTTAATTAGCATTGCATAAGTAGCAGTCAAGGAACTGTCCTTTGAATTAAATTTCAAATAAAACACTTCAAATAGTAAGTAGTTGTTGGCAACAAAATTGAAAAATATTATAATTCGGAGTACAAAGCGTTAATAATGTGTAACAAGAAGCGAGCAAATCATTTGCGAGATTGTAAAAGTTACAGTTTATATATCTACTGTTAATTAGCATTACATAAGTAGCAGTCAAGGAACTGTCCTTTGAATTAAATATCAAATGAAGCACTTCAAATAGTAAGTAGTTGTTGGCAAGAAAATTGAAAAATATTATAATTCGTAGTACAAAGCGTTAATAATATGTAATCAGAAGCGAGCAAATCATTAGCATGTTTGTAAAAGTTGCAATTTACATGTCTATTGTTAATTAACATTACAGACACAGTAGAGCGTTGATTATCCGAACTTCGATTATCCGAACCAATAAATGAGAGATCTTGAAAAGACAGTCTTAAATCGTTCGAGACTAATTTAAAGATTACTTTAACAAATAAGTTTTGTTAACATTAACTGTACATTTATAATTACTATAAATCTTATATACGGAGTGTTGCACGTACAATGGACAACCGATTAGGAAATAATTCTACACGAAAAAGTGAGATGAAACTGAAGAATATAATTTTTTCATTTAACGTTCCATTTTCGAGTAAATCGAGTTTGAAAATTCTGCGAATACGTGTGTTAATTGTTATTAGTAGACTGTGGATCTTTATCCATTTACGAAGAAATTGGTTGGATGAAATACAAAATGGGAAATTTTTTTTAAAATTCAAGAATGTTATTATTATTATTAATCGAATATATCTTACATGTTACTTGTGGAAAGAGGGGTTTGTAATGTCGGTTTTAATGTAACAAAGTCGTTAAGGGATGAAATCAATATTTATGTCATCCCTGTTTCCCACAATCGAAGGAAAATATTTTTATTTTGCATAAAGATCCGCAGTCCAGTTATTAGATACGAATCGTGTGATGCGTCTGACCATCACATACCGATTCTACTGCTTGCTATACTAATGCATGCGAACCCGACGGGTAATTAAACTAATTTTTTTCGAAAAGAATGCGTCAACCAAAAAATGTTATTCTTTAGTTTCATCTCACTTTTGCGAGTAGAATTACTTCCTAATCGGTTGTCCATTGTTTGCGGGACACCCTGTACACATATGTTTTGAGTAATACATATCACATTTCTAATTAAAGCAGTGGTGCTCTTGTGTTTAATATGTAATTTTAAATCTGTTCAATTATCGGAACCACCTCGGTCCCAATTGGTTCGGATAATTGACGCTCTACCGTATAATTATTGCATATTCAAATTTTGTTGCATGCAGTTCCATTTCCAAGGAAAGTAGGCCACCATTGTAAAATTCATTAGACTGTTTATTCTAATTTTGCCGACTACGTTTGACTTTTATCGATTATTTGTGCTCGTATTAAGCAATATCAATTTACGATAAAATCTACTTGACGGTTGTTGGAATGAAATAGTACGATGGCGCTTCTTGCGTACGTAAATATTAGCACAAGTGGTGATAACTAGTAATGGTCAGACACTCGATACACGTATCAACGGTGTGCAGACACGCTGAACTGATTGTCGAATTCAATTCAATTAACCATCGAGCAGCATGCGAGAAAATGTTTTTCTCCATTTTCCATTTGTTTCACCTTCCTTGTCGGAGAACAGATATAATAGGTTTTTTTATATTTTTTCCCTGTTGCTCTTTCCGCGCACGAAAGAAGGGATCTGTTTGTGTCTGTGCACGTGCTCGGTTCGAATCTTTTCTTATCCAGCTGCGATGCATTGAATATCACCCGTTCTAATTGCGTAGTCGTGGTTACGAAGTTCTCGGTTCTGTCGGTTCGTAACAATGCTTACACACAACGTCTGAGAACCGCTGTTGTGCTTCCAGCACGCGGACGTCACTTTCTCGACGCACATACCGGGTGTTGCAAGTTGTTTCCGTTGAAGTCGCAGCAGATACAGTGAAACGAATTATATTCGGACGCTCTAAAAAAGACGATAACTTTTTTAATATTGTACTGTAGGATTTGAACTTTTTTGGGAAGCTAGAGCAATTAGTTTACTACAGGATGTGAAAACAAATGTTTTCAAAAATTGCAACAGATCGGAATTGTAGAAAAAATACTAAAAGTTATATTTTACAGATTTTAAGCATATAACTGTATCCAATACATTCACTGACCTGAATTAATATTCGAACGCTCTAAAAAAGATGACAACATTTTTGATATTGTACTATACGATTTGAACTTTTTTGGGAAGCTAGAGAAATTACTTTACTACGAGATGTGAAAAGAAATGTTTTCAAAAATTGCAACAGATCGGAATTGTAGAAAAATTACTAAAAGTTGTATTTTACAAATTTTAAGCTTATAACTGTATCCAATACATACAGTGACCCGAATTAATATTCGGACGTTCTAAAAAAGACGATAACTTTTTTAATATTGTACTGTAGGATTTGAACTTTTTTGGGAGGCTAGAGCAATTAGTTTACTACAGGATGTGAATAGAAATTTTTTCAAAAATTACAACAGATCGGAATTGTGGAAAAAATACTAAAAGTTATATTTTCCAGATTTTAAGCTTGTAACTGTATCCAATACATACAGTGACCCGAATAAATATTCGAACGTTCTAAAAGAGATGATAACTTTTTTAATATTGTACTATACGATTTGAACTTTTTTGGGAAGCTAGAGCAATTAGTTTACTATAGGATGTGAAAAGAAGTGTTTTCAAAAGTTGCAACAGATCGCAATTGTAGAAAAAACACTAAAAGTTGCATTTTACAACTTTTTTTATGTGGGTCTATATTGAAAATTTAAAAAATATATTTTGTAGATCTGTGTGAAGTAAACTTATTCTGAAAATTTCGTCGAAATACAACATGTAAAATTACAACCGTGTAAAAATGACAAATATTGCAGATTTTCTCTAATTGCAATAAATTTAAGGATCATCTCACATGTTTCAATGCCTGTTGTTTTTTTCTCGCATCGACCGATTTCGTTGAAACTTTCACAGTGCATGTAATTGACGCAGATCTACAAAACATATTTTTTGAATTTTCAATGTAGGTCCACATAAAAAAAATTTGTAAAATATACTTTTAGTATTTTTTCTACAATTCCGATAAATTGAAATTTTTGATAAAATTTCTTTTAACATCCTGTAGTAAACTAATTGCCCTGGCTTCCTAAAAAAGTTCAAATCGAATAGTACAATATTAAACAAGATATCGTCTTTTTCAGAGCGTCCGAATATTAATTCGGGTCACTGTATGTATTGGATAGAGTTGTAAGGTTAAAATTTGTAAAATACAACTTTTAGTTTTTTTTTTCTACAATTCCGAACAATTGCGTTTTTTGAAAAAATTTCTTTTCTCATCCTGTAGTAAACTAATTGTTCTGGCTTCCCAAAAAAGTTCAAATCGTATAGTACAATATTAATTATCGATTTTTATAAAGCAATTTTTTAACATTGTAGCATCGTATGCATTCTCTCTTCTTATAGGTTTTGCACTCGAAATTCAACCTTATGCAAATCACTTCACCCTTTTGCAAATCATTTCACCCATCAAGAATATGTAGAATTAATTATTTATTTGTTTAGATTAAATTATATATTTATTTGGACACACGTGAACAGTGCCATTACAGCGAGGGAAACATATAAGAGTCAATACTCAATACGCTTCAATAAATACATATGTAAGTACTTTCATTTCAAAAATTTATTAATCAGAAAATTGCTACAATCAATATGTATATGTATGTGCATATCTACACACAGTTTTCATACATTACGAAATGTATAAACTGTTAATTATTTTTAAATAAGTATTTGATTTACATCTTTGCAATAAATAAAAATTCGAATTTCTTAACAATTAATTCACATTTGATTTGATTTTTTTCTTTCAAAAACTTACTCATAATTACTGTGTTTGTAAAAGATTGAAATTGATTTGCAAAAGTGCAAATCTGGAGTACAAAACCAGTAAAAGGTTGAATTTGATTTGTAAAAGGTAGAATTTGATTTGCAAAAAGGAAAAATTGATTTGCAAAAGGGTGAATTTGTAGTGCAAAATCTGTATCCACCGAGATAAGGCTCCGTTCAGCTCAAGGCACTATGTAATAGGGGAAGTGTGAAGATGATCTGTGGACATTTAACCCTCTTTCGTCTCTCATTCAAAGTTGTGCTAATTTAAATACATTTTAATTGAATTACAATGTATTTTATATACACGGTATTTGAATTACATTGTAATTGCATTCCATACTTCGAAACTTTTAATTAATTTAATTGCTAATTACACGAATCATGAGTGTGATCGAAGTACAGTTTAATTGAATTAAAATCTAATGGAAATATAATAGAATGTACAAATAAATTACTCAATGTTTACTAAATCATTACTCGCTTTATGTGAAAAATATCTTTCATTTTTATCCGTGTTTCATCCGTTTCGTAGGCATAAGCAACAAAATTTGCATTATTCGGCAACGTAGTTTGCATTACTCGAAAGCATAAAGCTGCCACAGCTACACGCTGACATGTAATGCAAATTACGCCTCGTAAACGTAAAAATGGGACTTTTGAGGGCGATTGCTGTCTAAATTGATCTAACGCTTTTGACCACTACAAAATCCCATCTTTGCATTATGGAGAAATGAGAAGGAGCATCGATTAAGGGATTAGACTCCATTCTCCAGGATTGCAAGGGTTCGGGATTCGCGTTCTCATTTCTCGATAATGCAAAGATGGGGGTTTTCAATAATCAAAAACGCTAGGTAAAAGATCGATCTAGGGCGTTATAGTCCTCAAAAGTCCTATTTTTTCGTTTACGAGGGGTAATTTGAATTATTCGCAAGCACACAACTGCGCATGTAGCTACTTTCATAGCTACATGCTGTCGAATAATGCAAATTAAGCCTCGTAAATGAAAAAATAGGACTTTTGAGGGCAATAGCGCCCTAGATCGATCTTTTATCTAGCGCTTTTGCCTATTGAAAGACCCCATCGTTTGCATTATCGAGAAATAGAAGGCGCATCCCGCACCCTTGCAATTCTGGAAACAAGTCTGCCCCGTTTAAGAATTATTTTTGAGAAAATGAAGCAGTTTAAAACGAGACTCCTGGTGACCTAGACGGTGTTAGCCACAGACGAATGTTTGCGTCAGCTAATTCTCCTGCTGGTGTATCGTTCGCTCGGTCCATTGCTTCTCGCGGCTCCGCAATATGCTGCCGAATAATTTGAGTTACGCGTCGTAAATATAAAAATAGAACTTTTGAGACAAATAGCTCTCTAGATTGATCTTTTATCTAGCGTTTTTGACTACTGAAAAGCCCCATTTTTGTATTATCGAGAAATGACAACGCGAATCCCGCACCCTTGCAATCCTGGAAACGGGTCCGCCTTAAGAACGCGTGCTATCAAATCTTTTGATTTTCGATGAAACAGAGTATTTGACGGATGTACAAATAAAAAGAAAACAATACCGAATTCTTATTCTTCAGACCTTTAAGTACGTCGGACAACAACTGACATCTAACGTTTCGGGTCAAGTACCCCAATGTGTGCCGGAAGATGAAAATAATGAAATCGGCTGTTTGCTACGGTCTCGGAGAAAACGGTTTGCGGCAGTTTATTCGGGTCACCCTGTATAGCGCGAACGTTGCCGCTGCTCTCTTTTCCTGATCCTTTTACGGGCAAACCAGCACGCGCAATCGGAACGCGGAGCTAACCAGTTAACCGGCTGTAAAAGAGACAAACTAGACAGGGCGCTTCCACTGCCGGCTACGCTCGAGCTCCACCAAGTGTTTGTACACGTAGTTAAGACCACGTTTCTATTCCGGGTAGTTCAACGAAATTGCTCTTCGTTAGTGACTTCCGCTAGAGCTGTCCTTCTCTAATGGTAAACTTCTGCTTCATCTTGGTACCTCGGTCATTTTCAAAAATGAACGACTGCGTTTGACGTGCATTCAACGTTCACATGTCTTCTAAAAGACCTATTCGAAAAGCGAATTAGACACACATGGTCTCCGCAGCAGATTTCTGTGTTTACGTTACGTATTACGTGGACACATTTCCGATGTGTAACGAATTAATGCGAGCATGGCAGAAATAACATTGTGTTCGGTTTCTATCCCTTACAATCATTAATTATCAGTTTGCTTTTTAAAGGTCAACATTATGCGATGTTACAAAAGTTGTAATACCCTCTTGACGATATTTCGATTTTTTGATATTTTTTTTAGTTGTCTTCAAACTCTAAAAACCGTACAATAATGCACGAGAACATATCGCATTTAATAATCTGACCTTCTATAATCAGTTGTGAATATTCATCCGAGTCGGTACAACGCACGAATATCGGGTCCTGGGGGATAATGTCACCATTACCGACCGAATAAATTATTTTAATTATACAGGGAGATTGGTACTTAAACGGTAAGTCGAGAATGTAGAATAGAGGCCTTGATTTCGAGAAAATCGTCTTTGAAAATTCGTCAAGTTTGCGTCCTTAGCATTTGTAAGAAGCAGACTTCAAAAAGAAACGCCGAGTTTCCAAACTCGAACAAATTTTCTTGTACGTATTCAACATGGTTTTGATGTAGAATCACCCACTTTTGGGTTGTATCCCAGTTACCAATTACCCTGTACGACAATCTCAAAATTAACACCTTCCCTTATAAAAATGACAAGATTGATTTCATTTAGACTTTGTGAGGTTCCTATTACAATACGTGCACTACTAAAGATATCTGTACAATCGTTTCTTATGAAATAAGTTTTATTATTTTTCTAATTGTATAATAAAAAACCTGGAAGTGTACCAATTACCCTGGAAGACAATCTCAAAGTTAACACTAAACCTACCGAGCTTTAAAAGTAACTGGCCCATGTTCCCTTATAAAAATGACAAGATTAATTTCATTTAGACTTTGTGCGGTTCCTATTGTAATTCGTGCACTACTAAAGATATCTATACAATCGTTTCTTATGAAATGAGTTTTATTATTTTTCTAATTGTATAATAAAAAACCTGGAAGTGTACCAATTACCCTGGAAGACAATCTCAAAGTTAACACTAAACCTACCGGTGCTTAAAAGTAACTGATCCATTATCCCTTATAAAAATGACAAGATTGATTTCATTTAGACTTTGTGCGGTTCCTATTGTAATTCGTGCACTACTAAAAATATCTATACAAACGATTCTTATGAAATCAGTTTCATTATTTTTCTAATTGTAAAATCAAAAACCTGAAAGTTACCAATTACCGTGGAAGACAATCTCAAAGTTAACACTAAACCTACCGAACTTTAAAAGTAACTGGTCCATGTTCGCTTATAAAAATGGCAAGATTGATTTCATTTAGACTTTGTGCAGTTCCTATTACAATACGTGCACTACTAAAGATATCTATACAATCGTTTCTTATGAAATGAGTTTTATTATTTTTCTAATTGTATAATAAAAAACATGGAAGTGTACCAATTACCCTGGAAGACAATGTCAAAGTTAACACTAAACCTACCGAGCTTTAAAAATAACTGGTCCATGTTCCCTTATAAAAATGACAAGATTGATTTTACTTTGACTTTGTGTAATTCCTATTATAATACGTGCACTGCTAAAGATATTTATACAAACGTTTCTTATGGAATGAGTATTATTATTTTTCTAATTGTATAATAAAAAACATGGAAGTGTACCAATTACCCTGGAAGACAATCTCAAAGTTAACACTAAACCTACCGAACTTTAAAAGTAACTGGTCCATGCTCCCTTATAAAAATGACAAGATTGATTATATTTAGACTTTGTGCAGTTCCTATTACAATACGTGCACTACTAAAGATATCTATACAATCGTTTCTTATGAAATGAGTTTTATTATTTTTCTAATTGTATAATAAAAAACATGGAAGTGTACCAATTACCCTGGAAGACAATGTCAAAGTTAACACTAGACCTACCGATGCTTAAAAGTAACTTGTCCCTTATAAAAATGACAAGATTGATTTTATTTAGACTTTGTGCGGTTCCTATTGTAATTCGTGCACTACTGAAGATATCTATACAATCGTTTCTTCTGAAATCAGATTTATTATTTTTCTAATTGTAAAATCAAAAACCTGAAAGTTACCAATTACCGTGGAAGACAATGTCAAAGTTAACACTAGACCTACCGAGCTTTAAAAGTAACTGGCCCATTTTCCCTTATAAAAATGACAAGGTTGATTTTATTTAGACTTTGTGCAATTCCTATTGCAATACGTGCACTACTAAAGATATCTGTACAATCGTTTCTTCTGAAATCAGATTTATTACTTTTCTAATTGTAAAATTAAACCTGGAACCGGTCATTTCGACCGTTGTTGATACGTTTATTGTTAACATACGAAAGACCCGTATAGAATAAAATGATCGCAACGAAAAGAATTGATATTTGTGATATCTTGTTACCGTGTACCGTTTATACCGAAACGAGGCGAGATATTAGACCCTAAAAGGTTCGTATCAGTCTACGACGTCCTCTTCCAGCCCCAACAATGCGTACCTATCCTAAATGGAAATGTTCCCGTACCTGGCGATAATACGCCGGATTCGTCGTTGATACCCACAAGCTTATCTAGAAGTGGTTACGTATTTCGGTCCGATATTACCTTATCATGGATGAAGCTCGTATCGACTACCGTCGACCTCATCGCGATAAATGCAGCTGATATGACGGCATCAGTCATCAAATTTAGTCGACCACGGATCGACGCGCGATGGTTCCTAGCAATCGAATCACACTCGATTCTAATAACCGACAGAGCAAACACGATTGATTCAATTTTAATAAACTTCGCCGATCAAAACGGCCCACACAGTCACGGATCGACGTGGCTGTTTCTGTTCGACTTGGCGCGAGTCCCCTCGTACATACATCGTTGCTCACCCGCGTTGTTTGTCCGTTCAATAAGTTACAAAAATCAATATTTGTTCGACTGCGAACTGCCGCAAACTAAGTCGCGCTCGGAGCTGGTCGAGCTAAACCGCGTCGTTCGACGACGGTGAAGCATTCATTGCTGAAAAGTGGCTGCGCCGAGTCTACACCTGCATATTGCCCGAGAATAGTTCAGCAAGACGGAGTTCGGTTTCGAACGAGAGATTAGTTGTCAAAGTAATTGTTGGTCGGACCCTTCGACTCTGGTTGTTGTTATGTGTCCCAGGTGGTTTCGAGTTGGGTCGAACTGGACCGAACACTGTATAGAGCGCATAGGCTATCGTACGAAATGTGTTAAAAAAATAACGGGAATTTTCGGAAGAAATTGTTATTCGAAATAGTCTCCATTAGATATCGCACACTTGCGCCAGCGCTTCTTCCAATCCCCGAAACACTTCTGGAACGCGATCCTTAGCATAGATTTTAGTAGCTGCTTCAGCGATGCGCTTTTAAGGGGGTAGACTCGTTTCTAGGATTGCAAGGATGCGGGATGCTCCTAGTCATTTCTCGATGTTAACGCGATTGTTTGGACACTCGCGAGTGCCGCACGGATGAATGTTCCACTCAAGGTTGTAAGGTTTGAGCCCTGTCTTAGACTGCGGACGCGTCGATTCGCGAATGTCGCTTGGATTACTACTGCCTATCAAATTAATATTGTGCAGCCGTTTCAATAGTCACGTAATCGCAAAAGACAACGATTCAAAGCGGTCCAGAACCTCGGATTTTCTTACACCGTCTTATCTACTATGACTGTGAAATAAATAAAATCATAGCCGAAGGGGATGCCTTGATGTCTTCTCACGAATTCAAATACCGTCAAATTGCCTATTATCTTCATTCTATATTACAAAATATAAGTTGTGCTAGAGACCGGTCATTTGACCGGTCGCGGTAGGAATAGATATACGTGAAGTGTCTTTAGGAATAGTGTTAAAGCATGAAGGAAATTTGTATGCAGCTCTTCCAGGCCAACCACCGTTTCCAATTAAATTATGTTTCTTTTCCTGATCTCCGAGTTACTTACAACTGCATTGAGCGATCGTGTTCGCACAGTTATCATCGTATTCCCCGGAATTTCTGGAATCACGAACGCATTTTCACAACGGCTCTCTCCGTTCGCGACCATTAATTTGAAAAAGAAGTCGTGGGAACAACCATTATCAGAAAGTCATTCGCGCAAGACAATAAACGCGAATGCTCGAAAAGTTTCCTCTCCCGGTGTAAGCAAACAAACCCCGTCCGGGCCACATTGTTCCTCAACAAGTTGCAACGAGGCGCGCTGTCGTTAAGGGGCGTATAAACTCATCAACGCGAAGCGACGCGACGTGGGCACCCATAAAATGGCGGCCGTTGGTGCGCGGACGAACACGAGCGAAACTTGCCAGAGGGGGGGAGAGAGAGAGAGAGAGAGAGAGAGAGAGAGAAGGACAAAGACAAAGGGAGAGAAAGAGATACGTGTTTGTGTGTCGGTGGATTTAATGCGAATAGATTTACAGCGAGAGAGCGAGCGAACGCGGAAAGGTCTATCCTAAATCCGGATTTCGAACTTATCCGACCTAATCCACAGGCTTGAGTGCTCCCTGCAAAGCGCTTAGACGGTTCTTGCGACAAATATCGATTGTCGTCGAGGACTATCGCTGGCATTATTCGATATTCGTCGGCAGTTATTCCGATCTGAATGCAAATCCATCTTCGACGTAGACACGGAGAACGAGATAGAGAGATGCGCGGCGTGCAGCTCCTACGAACGTAAGAAATCATCGTCGGGGGTGTTGGAATTGCGGATGAGATTAAGGCTAACCCTTCGATATCTTCTGATATCACCGCCCCAAATGCAACCGTTATCTGGCCTGATAAATAGATAGATGCTCCTACGCGTTTTACGTAATCTGCGCAAAGATTAACTCCGGCTGAGCTCCGGGGGTAGGCGAGTGCTGGCGAACCCGCGTTTTCATGGAAATTTCCCCATTGAAAAGTTCGCGGATAATTGCCGGCTGTGCGAGTGGCCATTGATAAGAAACGACTACGTCGAAGGAAACTTTCAGGAAGAATGAAGATACCGGAGGGGCGAAAATGGAAAAACGAAGGGCAGGAGCTATTGTTCGGGATAGGAAATGGTATTGGATCGACAACGGCTTCTCTCCATTAGTCTGTTACCGATGAAACTTACCCCTCCGATTCTAATATGATACTCTGGCGATCGTTCGGCAAGTGTCTCGGTCGGTTTGATTAGGTTGCTGCGATACGCGTTTTACCTTTAGCCCTCGAGCGGCGAGTAGATGATTCGTTGAAGCCATATGATTGAGAATTACTAAATACTACATCCATCTGTGGATTTAGACCGTTTGTCGTGTGTGGTGTCGCGTCGATCCCGGATTTGGAGTTCGTATCACGACCAGGTAAACGGCGAATGATTGTACAGTCAAACTTCGGAGAACACGTTTCTTTATTTGCTATTTTACGAGACTCGGCTGTACTTGGGGTTGTTGGTGGGTCGGTAATCGAATCAGTTCTGTTTATGTTCGTCAGCTGCGGGTCCTAACGGTTTGTTGAATATATAAAATTACGGTAGACAGACGACACTCGTGCGTGACTGCACACAGTCACTCTCACACACTCACACTCGGCACTCACACGCCGCTAGACCACGTATACGTACGCGAGGATTGCAAGGGTTCGGGATTCCACTCCTGATTTCTCAATAATGCAAAGACGGGGTTTCTTAGTAGTCAAATAGTCGTCAAAATCGCTAGATGAAAGATCAATTTAGGGGGCCATTTGCCTCAAAAATCCTACTTTCACCAGCACCGGCAGCACCGTCGCCTGTCCATTGCTTCTCGCGGCTCCGCGATTTGGAATATCGATGTAGATTCTCTTCGATCATGAAACAATTTGCGATTCTGAGTTTTAATCGCAATACGAAGTCAGCGACGCACACTTACCTATCTGTTTTTCGCTCGCTCGTCTAAATTCGGCTCTCCCGAGTTTATCTGAACAGCGTTTCATCTCGGAGCGTGACGGATCAGACTCGTTCACTGCCCAGCAATTGCGTACGCGGTGCACGTAAAAAAGTTTTTATTTCAGAAAAGCTAGGTGGTTTGGTCCAATTGGAAAAAGGTTTTAAGAGAGCAGACTCGTTTTTCCAGGATTGCAAGAATGCGGGATGCGCGTTCTCATTTCTCGATAAGATCGATCTGGGCCGCTATCGCCCTCAAAAGTCCTTCTTTTTCGTTTACGCGGCGTAATTTGCATTATTGCAATTCTGGAAACGAGTCTATCGGCTTAATCTTTAGCACTCGAATGGTGACTCTGAGGCGACACTAGAAATTGCTGTACCATTATTCAAAATATTGTTTACATTATTAAATATGTCGGTGTCTAACCAATATTACTAAACATTTAAGTATCGTGTGAGGTGTTATATCTATTTCATATCCATAAAATTAAACAAATCGTACAGAATGGTCTTGAACGAGCACCCGAATGGTAACTCTGAGACGCCATTAAGACGCCTTTCGTTAATAATTCTACCTCTTTAAATAAAAATAGATTGGTTAATGAAGCTTCATTTGTGAAACCAAATGAGCGGTAAGGGAATAGAATGCTTTCAAAATACCAGATCACCTGGAGAAATTATGTTTATCAGAATAATATCTAGCCCGACCCTAAATGTAGATCGTTAGATATAATGATCGAAACAATTCACCGGCCTGCCCTGCATTGAAAGGCGGATTACTTTATTTATACAATTAGTAGACTGAGGATCTTTATGCACGTAACGCATGCAAATATGCACAAAAAGTATGATCAGAATATCAGTACTAATGCAAAGAGATATTCATCAATTATGTTTTAATTAACAATTTATATATACGGAAACACCATAATTTGCGTTACAATAAGTTGCTAGTCATTTTTCCATGTTTGTGACAGTTAGTTGTTGCCGTTTGTCTGTTAATATTGACTTATATGCTGAAAAAGTACGTTCTATATCACAGAATGTAATGGGTGCATATTTATATTTGTTTCAATAGCGTTGCGGTACATTAGTTGACACATTTTCATCGCTTAATATCCTCACGAGTTTAAACATTTCGCATAAATCAAGATTCTTTTTTACCACTGCATCAATTTTAACACGAATTTGATCACCACATTTACCAGGAACAGCTCTTAAATGTTCAATACAGTCCATGAATATTTTCATTGAATTTGTTAAGGGTAAACCGACAGTTTCCAGCATCTTTATTGTGGCTGGAAGAGTTTGTAAATGTACTTTTATAAACGTCAAATTTTCTGCAAATTGTGTCTGTTGCAACACATTCTGAGCTGTTGCAATTGCAACTATATCATCTTCATCAAAATCTTGAACTACCTATTTACAGAAACAAAATAAATATTGTGTATCAATCGTTTTACTGTTTTCGGATGTTAAGAGAAAATAATAGTCGAATCTCTTTAGTTTTATTAAAATTTTCAGCGTAAAATATTGGAGTCAAACAAGTCGCAGCAAAATATAGTGAAACTATAAAAGAAATATGTAATATATATGGTAGAAAACGTATGTAATATGCAAAATAATGTTTGCATATCGAAATATGTATTTACATAAACATGCGCAGCCTAATAATTAGATTTTTCATTTCTCAACTAGAAAATTAATAAATGTTTACTTGTTTTCGATCGAAAAAATTGTAAATACAATTCAAAGTTATGATATCGGCGCACGAGTCGATCAATTATTACACACGTATGCAATTTTGCAAATAACACCTATAACAATTTCCAACGTTTCGGTCTCATATTTGGACCATTATCAAGGAAAAATTTATAATGATTGCGACTGTAAAATAAAAAACACTGTAAATTATGCTAAAACAAATTAAACACCAAAAGAACACCGTATAGAAAATTAATTGTGTGCATAAATAAAGTTGAAGAGATAACAACTACGATGTGATAGAACCCAATACATCTGCTTGTTTGGAAATTCAAAGAAAATTGCTCGTTTGTTCGGCGTATAATTCGCCGGTACGTTTTTGTTTCCACGGAAAAAGCGTTCACGTTAAATACCTTCCTCCTTCGCGAAAGTTCCGACAAGTTCCACGGGCTCCGTGTCTTTGCGAGTAATTCAAGGGTGGAACGGAGTTCTTTGTCTTCGCGAGGCACATTTTTGCTCCATAGTTCTGGTCCTATGTTGACGAAAGCATGAATACATTACGGTCCCATCCAGCCGGCGGATTTATGAACAACGTGTAATTAATTCCGTACACAAGTGGCCGTAGCATAGCGACGAATACGCTTTCCTTCGGGGATTCGTGTTTCCGCCTCCGGTTTTACGCGGGCAACACATTGCGCAGTTTTAATTAATCGTGAACTTTCGTCGCTCGATAAACGACTAAAGCGGTAATCGTGTCGAATTAAGTGTCGCTAACGACCGATATCCTATTTCAAAAACTTTTCGATTACGATTTTAGAGAGTCGTACATTTTAATATTTCCATTCGTTAAGTCTGATTTCGTACATTTAATTTCGTTAATTTCATACACGTGTCTTTTCGTTGCAGCAGTTCTTCGAATCCAAGAAGTTGTTTCATTGAAATTTTTAGATTTTCAGCAAAAAGCATGTTAAATACTCTTTGTTTACTGAGAAAAAATTAGATTAAATTTCTAATGATGGAAAGGCTTCGATAAACGTAAATTGGATGAACCGAATAATACATTAGAAGCAAAGCTTCGCAAATGGAAGTACTTACCGTTTCCTTTTGTATTAGTTCCTTCTTATGTAAACCTGATATACATATGTAGAAGTTCTAAAAATAATTTATAATTTTCTCAAACAATGTTACGTAAGAAGTTAGAAACGATGTTTAACACACAGGAAACATAAAGTACATGTAACGATATTGTACTTGCTAAATAAATAAATAAATAAATCTGTTTCGGCGAACACTAATTTAACATTTAATTGGTTTGGGATTTACCACTTCATGCAGATTTGATTAAAACCAATTAAGAGTTAATGAATTGTTCATATTATTTATACTCTGAAAGATACCAAAAATTATGCCATTTCAAATAGAGAATACTTCCTTCCAAAGAATTACAAACCATTTTTGATAATCTCTTCAGGATACTTTAAAAAGTTCTCTGTTATAGTTCTCATTAACTTAATCTTTCAAAGAAAATTTCCATTGTCACACTTTGAACCCTTTGCGCTCAGAATTATTTTTCAATTTTGTTGCCAACAACTCCCTACGATTTGAAGTGTTCCATTTGAAATTTACTTCAAAGAACAGTTCCTCGACTGCTACTTATTTTAAACAATTTTGTTTACTAATTATGTTAAATATAGCTCTCTCTCAAACTTTGTTGTAAATATTTGTGTAACTTTCAATTGTTTTTAACTAAAAAATAAGGCAATTACATAAAGAAAGAAAGAACCAAATACATATAAAAATCCATTATATTTATAATTGTCATTCGCTGATGTCGAGTCACACTCGACAAAGGAGTGAAAAGGATTCATTTTTCAAATTTCCAATAACCCGCGAGCATTAGATCACTTATCGCTTTTGACATCAGCAAACATCGAACGTTGATAAACGACGAAGAGTCGCACTGACGCTTTAGATGCGGACACGGCACCATATGGCGAGGTTAATGACCTTTACTTTTTGTTAAACTGTCTGTTCTTCGCTATCAATGCATACACTTCACATTGAAGGCAGTGTCTGGAGATGAATACTGTTGAGTAGAAATATTTTAGTATTTGTCATTTGATGTCACCTGTCATTGGTAACCATAACAGATTATACTATTATATATACTATTGGGTTGGCAAGATAAATATTTCGGTCCTTTAAGGAAAAATAAAACCGAATTTCCTTATTCAAGCGATAAACTTTAATCAGTAAAATATTTTCTTATTTATTCTATTCGGAAAAAGATCATTGAACAAAAGGGAAAATATCTTATTCGTTAAAGTTCATTGCTTGAATAAAATATTGGGCTCTATTTCACCATAAAATACCGAAATTACTTTCTTGCCAACCCAATATAATGTTAAAACTGCACTGTTTCCATGATCCATTCTTAAAACTTTACTATGTTCTTCTTTATTAAATAAGCACGAATGAAGGTAATACAGACTTTATCAATTACGTTTTGCAACGAATGTTTGCTCTTCAGTAACTTCTACACAACTGAGAAGCGTAAATCTGCTACTTGTTAGAGTTCTGTTGAAGTAAATACAATTGTGGATGATATTCAGTATATTATACAACCCATGGGAAAAAGTTTCCGATCGGAGACATTGATACGGATTTTACAGATAACATTCATGTTTTAGAAGTATAAAATATTATTTTGTGGAGTTAAAACTAATGGGAAATTAAAAGAGGCTTATTGAAGAATGAAAAACAACAAAATAACATAAGCATCTATTTATTATAACAAAGAAACGAGAATATAAAGATACGACGAGATACTCATGTCGGGCGAAGATATTTTGCTTTCTGCTTCGAAAAAAAAAAGAACGTCGACGTTGTAAACTTCAAAGGGTGGTTTCTCAAGATAAAAGTCTGCTCTGCCGCGTGATATATTTCGATTTTACGCTGTACCCTTATTTTTCAAGATAAACTGAAAAATATCCTCACAAATCGGGACACAAGTGGTGTCTCTCCATCTTTAACGATAGTTTGAACATGTTTAAACATTCATAATGTATTAACATTGTATATCAATGTATTCGGAAAAGTCTAGATAAATTTAGTCTTGTTATTTTTATAAGGCATCATGTATCGGCTACTTTTAGAGCACGGTAGGTTTTGTGTTAAAAACCAAAAATATTAAAATACTGTGTAAAATAAAAATATTGTGGAGTTAACGTTATTCACGGTTCTGCGAAACGTAAACGGGATTACAAAAGCTGAATTTAATTTAATTTAGTGCGATTTGGCATACGAAAACATAATGGTGCGAAAACACTGATTAATTTTAAATATACATTTTAACCGCGAATAAAGCGGATTAATTGAATAAATAATGTAAAATTGAATTATAGTGCGAAATAGACACTTCATAGCGAACGAACATTTAGTTAGGTTTTAAAAATATTAGAACAGTAGAACGGTATTCCTGAAGGATTTTTGAACAGTTTGGTGAACCGTGTTCCGAAACGATTAAATGCTATCATTAAAGCCGAAGACAGATACATTAAGTACTAAAAATATGTTGTACTTAGTGACGTGCAAAAGCGTTGAAATGCATTATTAGAAGAAAACAGATTATATATACTATTAAGGAACAAGATAAATTATTATTTTAGGTATTTTTCAAAGTTTAATAATATTTCTTTAATTTTCAAAAAGATTCATATTTTTCAAAAGCGTTTATATGATATTTTTTGTAATTTCTAATCAATAATTCTAATCATTGCAACAGTTTTGAGAGTCACTGTATATTGAGTATATGCATAACTAAGCATTTTTTTTAAAGACCAGTCATATCGACTCGTAGAAATAGATACAGTGAACAGGATTAATAGTCGGACGCTCTAAAAAACACGATAACTTTTTAAATATACTTTTTAAATACGACGTGAACTTTCTTGGGAAGCTGGAGCAATTAGTTTACTACAGGATGTCAAAAGAAATTTTTTCCAAAATTGTAATCGATCGAAATTGTAGAAAAAATACTAAAACTTGCATGTTACATTTTTTTTGTGTCAATTAAGCATATTTTGAAAATTTCGTCAAAATTTGTCGACGTTGCAATGAGCTACAAACGTTTAAAGATTATAAAAATTGCAGATTTTCACGATTTTCGGCCCTAACTGCAATAAATCTAAGGATTCTTAAATTTTTCAATGCCTGTCGTATTTTACCGCATCAACCGATTTCGATGAAACTTTCACAGTGTATATAATTCACACAGATTTACAAAACGTATTTCTTAAATTTCCAATATAGGCCCACATAAAAAGTTATAAAATGCAAGTTTTAGTATTTTTTCTACAATTTCGATCAACTACAATTTTGGAAAAAATTTCTTTTCACATCCCGCAGTAAACTAACTGCTCTGGCTTTCCAAAAAAGTTCAAATCGTGTAGTACAATATTAAAAAAGTCATCGTCTTTTTTAGAGCGGCCGAATATTAATCCGTATTGGTTTTTTGGGAAGCAAGGTATGTATTTTTATTTAAAAAAAAAGGTATTGAATTTTGAACTTGATTTATTTAGATGTTCTCCCTACTAAGGCTAGGCTGTGACTGAACAGAGTTCGGCAGCTCGTTGATACGTTTAAAGAAAAACATCCGAAAGGGATCACGTCGGCGGACTAAAAGAAACGCGGCTCTGTCTTTGATTCGATATCTAAAGACACCGCGAGTTACAATGTAACGGACCCGTAGATATGGGATCCGAAACATTATACATATACACTGATCCCTGGAACCGTATTCATTTCTGTACATATATCTATAATCCGGTTCACTGTATATTTTAATTGCCGGTAAATCTAGTGTTAAAACATTAATTTTCTTCAGTTTACTGTATCAAACGATGAAAAATAGAACAGTGTACATTCCCCAGTTTGCGCGAACAAATTTGCAACGGACAATTTTCGCGCAAAGACGGGCTATTTTGATCGGGAGTGGAATGAGCGAGAAACTGCCGCACAATTCAGCGTTGTAGAAAGTTAAGCTAAGAAATATAAGTAGCAGGTTATCAAACGTCAGTCTAATTTTGCAAATGGAATTTGTAATATTTGAATAAGTTTGACCTGGTTTCGAGGATCCCAGGCAGCAAACACTTCGGAACACCGAGAGCTTCCACAAAGTACGAAGTTAATATTGTTTTCGCCTTCTAATTTGAAAATCCATTCTTTCCGGGGTTGACACGACACGAGTGCGCGAACCAAAATAATGCATTCAGAGCTACAATGCTGTTTGCTGTAATTCGAATTTCCTCGAGACGCATCCTCTCCGATCCTCGGTTCGCGCCTGTAATATTCAAATCGTTGCCAGCCACTGCATATTCAAGGCATACTTGAAATGAATTTATCAGGTGTCTCGCGTCGAAAGATTAAACGTTAACTGGGGAAGGCGCAATGATTAAGTCGCAAGCGATAAGACGAGGTCGTATTAAACTCTCGGTTGTTTACCTACTTCGGTCGCGCTTGCGGTGCCAGCAGACGTTACTGTGACTCTAAAAGCACTTGCTGATGATTCAAATCGAGTGTCAAAGCAAATGAAAACATTTCAGCCGTGTCAATATGTTTATAGAACAGCTTAGAAAAAAGTTGCAGAGCTTCTCGAATTGATCGATCTAGAGAGTCTGATAAAGAACTTGATATGAAATCGTCGACATTGCAGGGAATACCATAGCAATCTATTCTCGAGGTCGCCTAAGCTCGAGATATCGATTTGTTCCGATTTTTATGCGAATAAGGAAATTATTCGGATTATTGAAATATTTTGTAAATAACTCGAAGAATTTACTGAACATTTCTTTACTGGATAATCATTGTATTTCTTTATGAAGTCGTAAACGTGAAAACTTTCAAAAGGATAGTGTACACTTCATGCACAGTAACATAAACGTTTTATATTTATAATCTGTCTACGAATTAGCATTTATTTCGAACCAGAGCAAACATTTTTACAAGCTTAATGTACGATTCGAATAACGACAGAGAAAACGCAACCGAGTATCTAGCACAAAATGTGACTGGTGTAGTTGTTTCATAAAAATTTCAAGGCTGAATCTATTTAGATTTCTCGCAATTTATATAACAATATGCACTTGAACGGAGAAATTGATTTAATAATTTCTAATGGAAGCATCTTCGTAGTTTCCATAATTATACAATTAAAAATATGAAACCTGCCATGGTACGGTTAGTATTAAATAAAAATCAGCTGATGCATTTGTTCGTGACCTGCTGATTTCCCTTCCTGCAACATGTACGAAAGTGTACGAGCATTTCTGGAAAATTAAGTCTTATACGAAAAAATGTTGCTCTCCTTTTTCGTCTTATTCCGGCATGTAAAATCACCTCCCAAGCAGTCATATTGATTTCGGGGACTCCTTGTGTATATCGACGGATTTTTAGTTCTCGGAGGACTGACATAACTTCAGCTTCTACACAGGGCAGAAAGATAAATATTTTAATATTTATCCAGAAAATATTCGTAAACGTGACGCTGCGTTGCGGAAAGTCAATTTCGGACAGTTCGCAGAGATGAGATGTAGAGGGTGTATAAAAACTAATGGTTATTCGTTCTAGGGGTGAATCTACACCTCTGGATCGGTGGACATTTGTAAGAGAAACTTGCCGCAAAATTGTTTATAACAAAAAAAATTGTTATTAAAGTTTCTTTTTACATCAATACCTTCTACTCGTCGAGAAGAGAAAAAGTTTTAAAGAAGCCACGTGTCGCAAACAAGTAGTTATTGAGATATAAGCTGTTGGTAAAGTTGTTTTTTTATATCAACACCTTCCACTCATCCAATAGAGAATAAGTATTGAAAGAAGCCACATGTCGCAAACAAATAGTTATTCAGATATAAGCTGTTCGTAAATTTGTTGTTTTTATATCAACACCTTCCACTCATCCAATAGAGAATAAGTGTTGAAAGAAGCCACATGTCGCAAACAAGTAGTTATTGAGATATAAGCTGTTGGTAAATTTGTTTTTTATATCAACACCTTCCACTCATCCAATAGAGAATAAGTATTGAAAGAAGCCACATGTCGCAAACAAATAGTTATTCAGATATAAGCTGTTGGTAAAGTTGTTTTTTATATCAACACCTTCCACTCATCCAATAGAGAGTAACTTTGAAAGAAGCCACATGTCGCAAACAAATAGTTATTGAGATGTAGCTGTTAAATTTTTTGCAAAATTTGATTGTGTGGAGTTATGCGTATAGACAAAAGCCTATTATTATTATTACCCATTATTACTACCACAGTCCAGCTGACCGAAATCGAAACAACAATTGAGCAAACGAAATTTAAAGGGACATTCATAGCTAGGCCCGTAGACGTCATCGTCTCCCCGTCCATTCGAATCATAAAGAAGTTGCAAAATATGAAGGAATATCTTATATCCATTGTTATAAGAATATTAATCCTGTATTATAAAATGTTACCGTACCTCACCGTTCCTCCAGCGGATTAGGCGATATGCCTGTAAAGGACGTCATAGCAAGCAAAAAACGCATGCGAATCTTCAAACCCGACAGATAGACAACACGTGCGACGAATATAACAAAAAAAAAAGACATGCGCGATGAGCCCATCGAAGCGACGAGCGGACTACCCTTATTAATTTCATTATTGACGATCGAAGACAATACCAAAAGGAATTTCTGTGACAGTTTCTCCACTTCTCAACCTAAAGTCCTTCCGACACACCCTCGTCCAATTAACAAACGCAACATTTCCCCACCTAAATCCACCCTTAACCATTCACGAAAAACCAAGGTGACAACCTCAGTACTATTTTGACCGAGGTCGGAGTGACTTCTTTTCGTTTGCTGTCACGATTTCGGAAATCGCGGTGTGTAGAAGTGTGGTGTTTCGTGCTTCATAGTTATTAATCACTTCGTTCTCTTGGACGTGTTATGTCGCGACGTCGATACTGTTTGTGGGTAAACCATTGCGTGTTGTAATGTGTTGTTTCGTGTTTACACTTATTAAGACGTGTTCGCGCAAATGGCCGTGTCCTGTTGATCCGACGGAGTAACACAAGATTCTGAAAAATTTGTAAGTACCTATGCTTGAAATTAGTATTTTATAACTCAGATTAACATTCTTATGTATAAAAATGGTTATAAGGTATTCATTCATATTTTACTACTTTAAATTTATGGTCCGAATGGACAGGGAGATGATTACTTGGTGCGGGCCTAGCGACGAATGTCCCTTTAGATTTCGTTTGTCTCGAGGCACGCATTATTCGGCAGCGTAATTTGCATTATTCAGAACCATACAGCTGCGCATGTAGCTATTTTCATGAAGCTGCGACAGTTACATGCTGCAGAATAATGCAAATTACGCCTCGTAAACTAGCTTTTGAGTACTGAAAAACCCTATCTATGCATTATCGAGAAATGAGAGGGCGCATCCCGCGCCCTTGCAATCCTAGAAACGAGTCTACTCCCTTAAGTAAAATTTTGAAATAAACTTGTTCCTGACTTTTTGGGCCAAATACTTGCATTATTCGGAATCATGAAGCTGCGACAGCTACATGCTGTAGAATAATGCTAATTACTCCTCGTAAGCTAGCTTTCGACTACTGAAAACCCCCATCTTTGCATTATCATGATGCAAACTATTATACTATATTTGAACTCTTTATATTGATCGTACTAATGTTAAACAAACTTAGAATAATTTCTCGGCGCTACGGTTTATACTATACGGTTATACTATATTATAATGCAAATGTAAATCCCCATCTTTGCATCCCGCACCCTTGAAATTCTAGAAACGAGTCTGCTCCCTTAAGTAAAATTTTGAAATCAACTTATTTCTGATTTTTTAACCCAAATACCCCACTGTGCATTATTACGCTCATGTTTTCACGCGAACTGGTCGCGTTGCATCGACAACCAGGGATTCTAACCTGATGCCTAACCCTAACCCAAACCCAAACCCGATTAACCAAGGAAAGTTTCTGTAACTTGCTGTAACCCATACTAACCTCGAGGGAACGGTTATTAAATTCTAGAAAGAGCGGGTTACCAATAAATAGAGATTCAACGAACCTAACTGAACACAATCTGAACTACTAACGATCTCTTCAACACAGTGTTGTGAAATAGGAATGGGAAACATTCGTGTGGGTGGCCCATAACAATAGAAAATCAAAAAACAATTCATCAATCTCTTTTCCTTTTCGCTATTTGTGTCTCGCGACACTCGCGAGCAGGTTTCTGCGTTCCGCTTTAAACAATTGCCAATCGGCGCTCCAATAACAATACTTATTGTATATAATTATTATTAATCTGCGGATGTTTACGCAGTTTTCAATTTTTATAGGCAAATTTTAAGAGAGTGGCATGAAATAAAATCCTATTTTTAATGGGAACGGTCTTTGTAGATCCAAAACAAATCAAAATCTTTCTAAATTCTATCAAATTTTATATTCCAGCATTTCTCGAAAATTTTCGTGAGCCATAAATCCATAAAGATCCGCAATCTAATTATTATATGTATACGTTCTTTCAGACACGCACAACATTCATACTCTTCATAATTACCTACCTAAAATATACATTTCTTTACATCAATAATAAGTTGTCCTCGTATTATTTAAAATTGATTCATAGATAAATTCAAGTGATTAGCACTAAAGCATAATCATGAATAAGGAAAGAATTACAAACTTCGTACTCAAAACACGCTTAAAGTATGGGGTTACAGATTTTCATGGGTTACAAAGAACTAAAACCGATTCGGGTTACGGTTACGATCCCTGTTTCAAAGTTTTCCGACCATAACCCGCTCTCACCGGGTTAATTGGGTTACAGTTGGACACACACAACATTCATACTCCTCATAATTACCTACCTAAAATATAAATTTCTTTAGATCAATAATAAGTTGTCCTCGCGTATTATTTAAAATTGATTCATTGCTAAATTCAACTCATACAATAACTAAACTGAAATTTCGCAGTTTGTGCTGCGTAAAATTATATTTTTGTTTTCTTTTATCAATGAATGTTATACTTATGTTTTGAAATGCTATCAAATACAAATTTTTCATTGGTATGGTACAATGATAAGAATTCATTACAAAGCACAGTGACTTTATAGAAATTTCGGCGAGTGTAGTATGGGATTACATATTTTCATGGGTTACAAAGAACCAAAACCGGTTCGGGTTACGGTTACGATCCCTGTTTCAAAGCTTTCCGACCATAAACCGCTCTCACCGTGTTAACCGGGTTACAGTTGGACATCTACACTCGCCGAACTTTCTATAAAGTCACTGTGTTTTGTAATGAATTCTTATCATTATACCATAAAAACGAAAAATTTGTATTTGATAACTTTTCGGGATTACATAAAGAAAGCATACACACCTATTTCAAAACATAAGTATAACATTCATCGATGAAAGAAAACAAAAATATAATTTTACGCGGAACAAACTGCGAAATTTCTATAATGTCACTTTCGTTTTACATAGATAAAGTTGAAATTAACGATTGTTTTTTTATTATTTCTATTTTAATATGTAGCGTAACCTCTATTTTTTTGAATTACATTAAAAATACGACTGGGCATCGACGAAATTAACTTTTGTGTAGCGTTTCTGTTTTAACAGACGCCCACGCTTCGTTCACCTCATCTTTTAGTTCGCTAATGGAGTTGTATTGTTTGCAGTTTTTATAAACTTGTCGCGCAACGATACCTCAAACATTTTCAATAGGGTTTATATAAGGGAAACAAACAGGCCATGGCAAAACATTGATGTTTCTTTCAAGAAGACACTGCTTTGTGTGCTTCGACGCGTGTACCGCAGCATTATCATGCTGATAAATAAAATTGTAATTTTCAATATTTTCTGTAAAGGGTACTAGAACCATGTCTGACAAATCTGTATAATTTTCCGAATTCATTTCGTGATTTCTGTAACACATTGGAGTTTTTTTGCTAGTTTTGAACGCAGCCCATATCATTAGGGAACCACCGCCATAGTTACGACTCATTGTCAGACTTTCTCATTTCTTAGATCATGCCAATAATATTAACAGCTATCAGGCCCATTCAAATTAAATTTTTTCTCATTTGAAAAAATGACAGACTCCCACTCTTTCGTCCAGGACATGTGTACCCGTGCGAAATCAAGACGGGCCTGTTTATGTACTTGTTTTAGGCCTGGTTCACGTTGCATTTTTGTCCACACAAATTGCCCAGAAGAATTTAAAAGTTGTCGCACGCGTCTTGT
>CM052204.1:11813746-11880860 GCA_028455805.1 Lasioglossum figueresi
GATGCAAACATTTTATGACAAAAATGGGCAAGCACAATTTAAAGCAGAGGACGTATTAAAAAGATTTAAATACATCAACGTTACGGTTTCCGTTTAATCTAATAATTAAAAGGAGAAAGCAATTTTTATTTCGCCTCTGTGTCTTGCAATCGATGCAAACATTTTATGACAAAAATGGGCAAGCACAATTTAAAGCAGAGGACGTATTAAAAAGATTTAAATACACCAACGTATCGGTTTCCGTTTAATCTGATAATTGAAAGAAGAAAGAAATTTTTATTTCGAAACTGTGTCTTGTAATCGATGGAAACATTTTTTATTTTCCACAAAGATCCGCAGTCTAATAATAACATATATTTTAACATTGCACGTAAAATATAATGAAACCTTTTTTGTGATTGCGTAAAGATAAAATATTATTAAATACAATGTTATATCGAACACGAATAAAACTTTGCACATAAAATATAATGAAATTGATTCTTATTAATTCTATTTATACGATAGAATTTTAATAAATAGTATAAAACCTTTTTTATCATTGCGCATAGATAAAGTATTATTAAATATAATGTTATATCGAACACGAATAAAACTTTGCACATAAAATATAATGAAATTAATTCTTATTAATTCTATTTATAAGATAGAATTGAATAAATTGTATAAAATTTAATGTGGACTGTATTTAATAAATAATCTTCACCATGAGCGTGACTATCGATTATGAGGCAGGTGGTTAAACTTTTCTTCAATCTGTTATAACTTGATGGGAAACATTTTTAGGATGGTCCACAAATGTTTAATAAACTCACAATCTTTGAAATCGATAAGTATAATAATATAGTGACGCGTATGTATAACATAGTAAGTCGAAGCTATAAGTTTCTTCTTGATGGGACACACGTCCTTTCATCGAATATTGCGCGCGTCGCATGAATTTCAATCAATGGAGACTAGTAATACGGTGAAATCGTCGAATCGATGGAAAGATTTATCAGAAATATTGAACCTAACATTTGAACGGAATCAGACGTGTGAGTGGAATACTACCAATATATCGATTACAAAATCAAATATACGGTTTTATCACGCAGAACGTTTCCTCGCGAGAACGTGCATATCGACCGATTGGTATTGAGAACCGAAGTTCATGGTAGCACGCGGACAAGTCACTATACGGACGTAGTGATTATCATGCTGAAAAGAAAAATACCGGGATGGAGAATGGAAATTAATAGTTAAGTGCTGTTTACGAGATGAATCGTAGCGTGTTGAATCAACGTTCGATTATGAAAAGGCTGAAATTACGTTGCACAGGCTGAGATATCAGAACAAAAACCGAGAGTATACTTAACACATTACCGACCGGTGATTATTGCATAATTTTGAAAAATCTCGGGTGCACGGCTAAACACTTTTTAGCGAGACCTTGAATAGCAACAGCAATTTTCATTGCGAACTAACAATCCACCCTCGATAACGTCATCTGATAGTTTCATTTAAGATTGTTACGTAAAAGAAAATTTCTATGCTTTCTTTTGGTACAGCACAATTATTGAAAATCCTATTAATGGGCTTTCGGTAATAATTCATGAAGCAATACACGACGCACTTCTCGAACGTATTTTAACTCTTAGCAGTCAGAGTCACCACAACAATTGCTGTACCATTATTCAAAATATTGTTCGCATTATTGAATAAGTTGGTGTCTAATCAATTACTAAACATTTACATTACCGCTCAAAAATATCCGGACAGTTACTTTTTCTCTACAAAACGTAGTTTAAATTAGTAGAGAAAATATTCAGAACTATTTTGTCGCTTGCAAATATCCGTGGTTGTCAGGAACGTGCGGTTGTTACAAAAAATATTCAGAACTATTTTGTCACTTGCATATATCTGTGGTTGTCAGGAAAACGTCATAATTTCAAAAAATTTAAGTGTATGCAGTAATTCAGCTTCGTAGTATAGGATTTACGTATTTACCAGAAAAAAAGTGATGAATATAAATTCGAAAGGCTCAATAAAAATAATGCAATTTAACCGATGTCCTATGTCAAAGTATTAGTGATCTAAACTTTAAACGGCAATATCTCGAAAGTGAAAGTATGCGACATGCGGCTTTCTTCCTGACAACCACAGATATATCATAGCACAATAGAATTTATTTTTATGTAGAAATCATTATAAGGAGAATGCAATAATGTAATTTCTATCCACAAATACGAAATCTAATGGAACGGTCTCGGTGCTCGAAAGGATTTCAAGTTTCACTTTGTTTCGTTTATAAGGCGCAGAGCGAATTCAGAGAATTTTTCGATACAATACTAATAATAAAAAAACTAATAGAAAGAGCTGACCAACGAATCTCGTATTTAATCTTAGTCTAATATTGACAAGTTTCCACATATGTTGGTAGTTTTTAACTTAAAACGTTAGATATTCCATAAGAAAGTAATAAAGATCGATTTTAGTCATTATTTTAGATGCTTAATACTTTTATGTGTTGCTATTACATAGTGTAATGGTACTGTAAGTGTTGTATGAGCTGTTATGTCTAAACAGCGGATCTTTATGCAAAATAAAAACTTTCTGCTTAATTTGCAATCAACTGGAGTGAAATAAAAATTTATTTTACCTTTCTTAGTATGATTAATAGTTCGAAAATAATGTAACAAAAGTTTTAAATTCTTTTAATGTTTTCACTGTTTCGAGTTACACCTACATATTTTTGTCACAAATGCATAAAACCCGCTGTCCAGTTATGTCAATTTGATATCTATAAAGTAAAGAAAAATCTTATTGAATGGAATTGTTCTAGTTCAGAAGAAATATTTAATTTACGAGTTAAAACGGCTCCGAGTACAAAGGGTTAATCTGTTCAATGTTGTTTTACTCATTCATGACTAACTATATTCAATTATGTTCAATTATGCTTGCATTAACAGATTTTTAATACATTTTTATTTTGGAAATTTAGGGATCTAACATTCACACGTAGTGATTCCGAGTGAATCGCTTCGATGATGCTGTCGCTTGTTAGTTTTCTATGAAAATATTGTTTCTGATGTATGCATATTGTATTTAGATACAACAATTTATGTTCTTTTTGGTGTTTTAATCGCAAATGTTAGAATGTATCCACAAGAATCGTTTATTCATTCTGAAAATGGTGTTCCATATTTAGCTATTTTCCTCTACCCGCTTTGAACTGAATTATATGAAAAATATGGACATAATTGTATTAGGTTGTTGCATACGAAATGCCCGATTTTAAAATGCAAATGTTATCAAGCGTTTCGATCAAGAAATACTAATCACATTTTGTGAATTTCTTGTTGAAATGTGTGGATTAACCAACGTGCTATTCGTTCATGATAAAAAAAGGTACAAAATGGAGATAACAATCTTGAAAATAAAGAACGTGAACGACGAAGAAATTCACTTTCTACCGTAACACGATCGATGAACTTAAAATTTATTGACAGAGTATGTTGATTACAATGGTGCTTGATTTGATGAATAAATTTATTCAGAAAAATGTTGTGTTTGTTCAACGTCACTGTTCAAAATTTATGAAGAAGAGCATCCGATAAAGTCGTCTCACAATGCATATCTTCAATAATAAACAGACTGTGGATTTTTGTGCAAAATAACATATTTTTAAGACGATTGTAAGAAATGGAAGCTGGATAACAATGAATTAAAATCTTTCAATAATCTTAACGAGTCGAAAATAATGTAACAACATTCTTAAATTCATCAAACGTGTTTACAAATTTGTTTTTTACTAATTCGCGTTTGTTCTAAGTGCATAAAAGACTTTCTCATAAAAATGCCGTGCTTTATTTTCAATTCACCAAGATAGTCTTTCCGCTTTTTACATGGACACTCGTATACATTCGTAAACGAATAGAAAGAACTGAAATCGATTTGCTAGAAGACGAAGTTTTATTCGAAACGATTTTATTCTTCATTTCCGACTTATTACTTTATGTGAACTTACTGTCTATTTTTAATAACATTGTTAATGTTTTCGGCGCAAGAGCTCGATCATTTGTTACTAATTTACAAAGCCATTTTACAAATTACTAAAGTAATTCCGACGTTTCGATCTACATTTAGATCATCTTCAAGGGTTACTAGAATTGCGTCTGCGAACAATTTCTTTTATTAAAACAAATTAAAAATATTTTGAAATTTAAGAATACATAACAGAGAAAGGGAACAATGCTGGTAATAAAACTACTCGCTAGCTTTGTGACGAACATTAATAAATTCGACGCGTCACTGTAATACTTGTTGAGTGCATGTCGGTTATCGAGACACGGTATTCTTAAATTTTTAAATATTCTTAATTTGTTCTAATAAAAAAAGTTGTTCACAGACGCAATTCTAGTAACCCTTGAAGATCTAAATGTAGATCGAAACGCCGGAATTACTTTAGTAATTTGCAAAATGGCTTTGGAAATTAGTAACAAATGATCGAACCCTTCCGCCGAAAGCATTAACAATTTTATTAACAATAAATACGTTCGATAGGAAACTACAATTACTGTCTATATATTGAAGATGCCACTCTTCTATTTAAAGTACGATTATTGCCTTAAACTGTAGCCCATGAAAGTAATATAGAGGAATATTCACGTCAGCTACCAAGGGATTCCAACACCGTTAAACGAGAACAAAAGAATAACAATTTTCTTTTCATGTATTGGAAGGTTAAGCTATGGAAGACGCTATGTACGTACATTATATCCTTACATTATCCATGAAATGAGATTACCACGACGCTCTGAAGCATGAAATTTCGAATGAAACTCTACCAAGACGCAAAGATTTGGTCTATCCAACCTGGGAAGTTGAAAATGCAGGCATCCGTAACGAGTATAGCCGCACAAGATGATCAGAAATACTCTTGGACCAAATTAAAAGGCTGATGGACCATTCGATAGGGCATCAAGAAAAATCCATTTCCTCTATTTAGTCGTATCCGATAATTCTGAAAAAATCAAACAGACGTCAAACACCCAGATACATAGACTGTAATTAATTCAGATTTCAAGTAGAACATCCCGGTTGAAGTTGAAGAGAGATTTCATTTATATTTTTACAGTATCGGTATACAGGGTGGGGCAATAACTACGACCACTTTAAATATTGCCGTTATTTGTAATAATATGAAAAAATGTTGTATACAAAACTTACACGATATAGAGGGGCACATATTGTGACACAAACATTTTCTACGTTGGGTGGATGCATAGAGGAGATTTCAAGGTCACCTTTAGTTTTTTAAATCGATAGACCTACATTCTGTATCACGAATCGACAGATTATCGAATTCTGAGTAAAAATGTATTGATTTGATGTATTGATCTCTATACGTCCTAAATCTAATAGTTAACGAGATATCATCGAAATAATTTTCATTCTTCTTTGGATTATATATATGAATTCCTAATTAAAGGGACTATCATTGTAGGTGTTTAAAAAAGGGTGGTTCCATTTAAAAAAGTCAAGGACACCTTGATATCTCTAAAAAAAATGACATAAAAACAAAATTTTTTTGGCATCGTGTCAGCCCCATTGTACCATTCAACTTTGTCCTTACCATATTTTACGTATCTTTAGAAACAACAAAGATATTTGAGGTGCAAACGTTAGGTGACTCACCCTGTATAATAATCGGCAGTTATTGTACATAATCTCCGAATTAATAACATTAATCGTAACATATACACTACTGTGCAAAAGAAAGAAACACCCAGTATAATTATAAGATATAACGCCAAACAATATCTTTATGTAGAAATTGTATTGTAAAATGATTGAGTTATTGCATTTAAAGTATTAGATAATCCGCGATAACGCATATTCTCAGAACTATTCAATTAAACAGCGGAATCCTTTTTCAAAACTTACTGTGTTCTTATTTGATTTTTTACGCTTTTATGATATTAGATACGGCCGGGTGGGTGCTTCTTTCTTTTGCACAGCAGTGTAGGTATAAGTATTGTTCTGAAATGTTACGATATAGACGTAAAACGGAAATGTGATTGCACAGTTGCAGTATCGATTGAATGCGGAGATACGTCGTGAATTAAAGAAGGTGCGCGCAACGATAGTTATTCGAGTCACGCGTCCGTGTTACAGATTTAAAAGTGACCCGCGCAACATATACATTTTCGGCTCGATTCCATGGTTAAGATTTCCCGGCGGCGCGCGACGTCGCGTCGCACAGTGTGACATTTCGATCATTTAGGGACATTAAATTCTTAACGATGTTGTTTCTTCTTTTCACCATGTATTTTGTTAAAACTACTCGAAATACGATGATTTCAAATTACTTTAACATGACTTTTATTGTATTGACCGAAAACACGTATTTTAACTGTTGCAAAGGGCATTTAATTTAAATAATATAAGAAAGTTGCAAACACAGTCTTACACATTATATCTTATACAGGGTGTCTCTCCCCATTTTGACATCTTGGTATCTTCGCCGCTGTTAGTCCTATCGAAAAATGTTTCAGATAGGAATTGAATGGTGCCACTGGGGCATAATTTGGTGTAACAGTTTATTCGTGGGTAAACGCGTTAAGGTCACATTAAGGTCAACTTCGTTTTTATAAATGAAATTATATACTTTTTAATACATCGACCGATGCAGTTTCTTTATAATAGAAGAAGTAATTCTCAGATATCATTACTGTCGCACTAACAATAAGTCGTTCGCTTTTATTTCTTACAGAAAAACGATATTAATGATATCTTAGAATTATTTAAATCGAAATATCTCCTAAACGACTAATTTTTCAACATAAATCGGTTAATACTTTTTTATAAGGAATGTCCAACCGCATCGATTGATGTATTAAAAAGTATATAAATCCTGTCAAAACAACGAAGTTGACCTTCATATGACCTGAACGCGTTCACACACGTATAAACTAATAACACCAAATTATGCCCCACTCAGCACCATTTAATTCTTATCTGAAACATTTTTCGGTAGGATTAACAATAGCGGAGAAATCAATATGTCAAAATCGGGTGGGACACCCTGTATATTCAAAGTTTTAATAAACTAAAAACATTTAGAGAAATGCACTGAACAAGCTTTTCATTAACAATACTATATACATATGTATATTATCTATTAATCTTCACTGTCAGAACAGGAGTCGACTTCATCGTATTCAGACGAACTTTCATTATCGTCTTCTGTATTATTTAATGTAACATTTTTATTGTATTTAATATATTAATATTTAAACCGATATGAAGAATGCACAATCGTTTGACGATAGTACTTTGGTGATCGAGATAGAAGAAAGATGGTCTTATTTTTACCTTAGACGAAGAATCTTTTTTCAAATTGTAATCTCATTGCAAGAAAATACCTCGGTAAAATTTACAGCCGCAGTAATAGGTACATTCATAATAGTCCATTGGTAATCGAGATAGAAGAAAGATGGTCTTATGTTTACCTTAGACGAAGAATCTTTTCTCAAATTCTAATCTCATTGAAAGAAAATATCTCGGTAAAATTTACAGCCGCAGTAATAGGTACATTCATAATAGTCCTTTGGTAATCGAGATAGAAGAAAGATGGTCTTATTTTTACCTTAGACGAAGAATCTTTTTTCAAATTCCAATCTCATTGAAAGAAAATACCTCGGCAAAATGTACAGCCGCAGTAATAGGTACATTTATAATAGTCCTTTGGTAATCGAGCTACAAGAAAGATGGTCTTATTTTTACCTTATACGAAGAATCTTTTTTCAAATTCTAATCTCATTGAAAGAAAATACCTCGGTAAATTTTACAGCCGCAGTAATAGGTACATTCATAATAGTCCTTTGGTAATCGAGATAGAAGAAAGATGGTCACATTTTTACCTTGGACGAAGAATCTATTTTCAAATCCTGATCTGATTGGGAAAAAATACCGTAGTAAAGCGTACACCCGCAGTAATAAGTACATTCATAATAGTCCTTTGGTAATCGAGATAGAAGAAAGATGGTCTTATCTTTACCTTGGACGAAGAATCTTTTTTCAAATCCTGATCTGATTGGGAAAAAATACCGTAGTAAAGCGTACACCCGCAGTAATAAGTACATTTCCCCTAGTCGCAGGTGAACTTTCGATCGAGCATCGATCACGTCTCACAGTAACACCGATCTACTTGTTCGCGAAGAACCCTCATACTTATGTAGCGACGATTAAGGTCAGCTGTGACTCGAGTTTTCGGCCTCTGTGTAGAACAATCCTCCGACTTCAGTCGGCCCGACGGAATTAGGGAAAAGCCGAGGTGGAAAAAGCTGCAACGGTTTCGACAGTGGTAGAAGATCGCGGACGTTCTCCCTTGAAAGTTAGCCCAGGCGGTTACGCTTACAACGTTTCCCGCCAGTTAGGACAATGGGGAAAATTTTGTACTCGGCACGAACAAACGGCAGAGGACGCAGCCCCTATTCTGAATGGTAATGAGACGCTCGAGAAAGGTTCTTCTTCTTTTTTTCTTCTGTCTAGTTTCTTCCGGACTAGAGCCAAGAGAAATTTTTCGAACAAACGAGTGGGGCGCGAGCTGTGTTAGGCCACCCAATTGAGCTGAGCGGGATTAATCCCTTCGTTACTACAAGCGGTTGCGCTCGCTTTCCATAAAACGATCATTAAACACTGCGTTATCGTTGTTTTAGTGTACTCTAAATCTATGGTTAACGATAGTCTTTGTTACTCCTTGATACTCCTTGATAGTTCTTCGAGACGTTAGCTAGATAACCTTACAGATCTCCCAGGATGGTTGATCTTCTTTTTTCTGATCTACAGTTTCAGAGCTGTGGAAAAACGGATCGAGTCAACTGCAACTCTTGTTAGGTAAACTTCTTGTTGTGACCAACTGTTTGCACAGTAAAGTACATTCTTGATCCTTTGAACGTGAAATGCCATGAAGTCGATAAAAAAAGATTTTCTACGGAAAACAAGGATTGCTCACTGTCCAAATCTTTGTTGAGCTGTCGCGAATCTTTTTATCAAAGGTCCTTTCATTTCGTCTTGATGTCCGCTACGATATTGCATTATGAGAAACACATGTTTACCCCTTACAAGTATTTTAACAGGTCAGAGTCGTCGTGAAGATTTTAACAATTCAGTGTTATGTACACTGCCGCTCAAAAGTATGTGACAAATCCTTTATTCTTATAACTATCTGAAAAAAGTTATGATATCTTTGACAAATTTGATTATCGTGTGTGTATTCCAGTTCGGACAGTGTTAGAGAACATATTTTAATAATAATTTATTAAATATTTCACCGATAATGATAAAAAATAATTATATCTTCTTTTCATCTTCTTCTTTACATTATTTTAGTATCGATAAGGTTCCACTCAGATTCCAAGATTTCCCACAAATGTTTTTTAGATTTGGCACATCGTTTTCGGACTTGTCTGTCTATGTGATCTCATAGTTTTTCTTTTATTTATTTAAGAAAATTGAATAACTAAATTGGTAATTTAGTACTGTTAGAATACATTGCGTACATATTCATAATAGACTTTAGCAACAAATTTTTTGATAATAAATATACGTTATAAGGTTAACTGTACCGTTGCTGGCACTGCAGTAGTTATTTGCACTTTTGATTTAAACGACAAATAGTAAGAATTGCTGGTATAGAAAATCATTTTTTTATTGCTTCTTATTTATATTTCAAAGCAACGTTGTAAGCTTTCATAACAGAGTTCCACGTATGACTGTTAGGAAATGTGTCAATGACTACTATTTGTCTCACGATTGTTATTCACTGAATATATTTTCTAATAAAAGATTTGCGACTCGTTAAACTGTTTGATTTTGCTGAAAAATCATAATTATAATAATAGAAAGTTAAGCTCGTTTAAACATTTCAAAAAAAAATAAAAAGATTTTTACTACGATTTCGGCTTAGGGTGCCAATTATTGTACAGTTTATCCTATACCACAAATTTTATGAACACAGTAAGTGTCCACATACTTTTGAGCAGCATCGTTTGAGTAGTTACAATAAAGGTTAGAAAAAACACGCTCGATTAGTGCAGCGCATCACAAATGATGTCTTCGAATACCTTTAAAGAGGTCTAGAAATTTTTACAGTTCTCTTCAACGTTTTCATATGTCCTTGACGAGGCTTGGGGATTCTTAAGGTACTCTTCAAGGTCTCTAAGTGTCTTCGAGAGGTCTAGAGACTCTTACGGTTCCCTCTAGTAGTTCTTATGTATCCTTATGGAGATTCTAGAATTTCTTGCAGCATTCTTGACATCTCTTCGGAGACCCTCAAAGTACAGGATGGATTTTCTATAAGTTGAAGGATTTTCTATAAGTTGAAGGATTTTCTATAAGTTGATGGAAGCTGTGTCGAACTCTACGGAACCACTACGGATTTTCCTCTCGGTTGTCCTTTTAGGAAAATCTTCACCTTGAGTTTTTCTTTAAAAGCATTTATGAATTTTTCAAGACAAATGAAATATTATTGGTCAATTATTCAAGGTTTCGGGTTTTCCGAAGAAGTGCTCGTTATTTGTTAGAAACTCGCGAACGACTGAAGACAGGTGACACTAATTATGTTATAAATAGACAGTGGATCTTTATGCAAAATAAAAATGTTCTACCTGCGTTGCAACAAGCTGGAGTGAAAAATGGAAATTGATTTTCTTCCTTGATATGTTGAATAGATTGAAAATAATATAACGGTATTTTTAAATTCTTCTAATATTTTTACTGTTTTAAATCACACCTTATTTTAATCGTGAATGCATAAATCCGAAAGTGATTGCATAAGTTCGTGCGCGATTTGAAAACAAAATTCAATGGTTAAATTTTAAAGAATACAGCTTTATTATCAATTATATAGTCGCCATTCTTTTATAATTGTATACTATATAATTGATTCGTTTCTAATTGTAGAAAAGAATGGCGACTATATAATTGATTAATAAAGGTGTATTCTTTTCTAATTGTAGAAAAGAATGGTGGCTATATAATTGATTAATAAAGCTGTACTCTTTAAAATTTAACCATTGAATTTTATTTTCAAAACGGTCACGAACTTATGCAATCATTTTCGGATTTTATTGCATTTATGATTAAAATAAGTGGGTGTAATTTAAAACAGTTCTAATTGTAGAAAAGAATGTTGACTATATACATAATTATTATTTTTTACACTCCGTCTATGAAAATCGGACACGAACTTATGCAATCATTTGATATCCAAACTCTTGAACAGAATTCTACTTGCTTATATTTCTAATAATTAGCCCATTTGTGCCCCGGTACGTTTGACGGTCGCTTAACCGATCCCAGATCCTACCCTCGTCGACTTTGTCCCCGCAAAATAATACGGCATTCGCTTTTGAGTTCCGTCGCACAGAGTAATCTTACGGTGAAAGTTTCTGGGGAATTAGAGAACACTGGGACCACCAGCACCACCGCAACTTTCGGCGAACACCCACCGCCAGTCTTTCGAAAGTTAACTCTGCGGTCGTATTTACGTGGTTTCAACCGAGAGGAAACGAGAAGAAGTTCGAGTCGGGCGACCTTGTAAGAAAATATTTAGTTAAAAATATCTATATCGCGAAGGATTCCTAGCTTTTCAAACTTCTATATGTGTTTCAAAAGCTACCCTTTCGTAATATCTTATCATTGTGCAAAATAGCGTACACTCCCGCTCAAAAAGGTAGTTAAAAGTAGTCAAAAAAGTATAATTCATTTTAATAGCACCAAATTGTACAATTTAATTATCACAATCTATCGAATAAATTAAAGTTTCTTCTGCAGGGTTAATACTGTTTCAATCTACGATGATCCATTAGCGTCGTTTGCTGTCTTCTCAAGACAATAATAGTAATTATTGGCGAGATATCTAATGAATTTATTATTAACTGTATGAACTGGACCGCATAAAAAATGAAACGTGTCGTTCACATAATTTTAAGCGGGAGTGTATATATCGTAGACATCAAAATAATTTTTTTATTTATCGACAAAAGCATCAGAGAAGTTTTAAAAAGATATTTAAAGTGCTTACCCGGTTAACGACATAAGGGTTGAAAAAATAAAATTTCGAAATACGAAACTCACATAATTGTTATTAAAATATATATTCTCTAGTACTGTGTAAACCGGACCGCATAAAAAATTAAACGTGACGTCCACATAATTTTAAGCGGGAGTGTATATATCATAGACATCAAAATCATTTTTTTATTTATCGACAAAAGCATCACAGAGGTTTTAAAAAGATATTTAAAGTGGGTACCCGGTTAACGACATAAGGGTTGAAATAAGAAAATTTCGAAATACGAAACTCACATAATTGTTATTAAAATATATATTCTCTAGTACTGTGTAAACCGGACCGCATAAAAAATTAAACGTGTCGTCCACATAATTTTGAGGGGAGGTGTATGTGGTCTTTAAATGTGTACACCAAACGGGGGAGGATTTGTAGAACCATGTTTTGACAAAAGATCTAGCAGGATAAGCATGATCCACTGATCCACACGACAGTTTGTATTGATATCGTATGCAAAACGATGCTTTTAGGTTGAAAGATAATCCCCTAAAATTTTCAATCGCTAAGCTTTCATTTAAGGATAATAAAATTTAACTTTATAAATTTTTTTTCTGGGTTGTCAATCAAGATATTAAGATGAACTAACCTCCTACATTACATATATTTTTTCACAATTGAGAGCAGATTACTAAGGGTAGAAAAAATTTATTTTTTAGAGATAGGGGGTTGCAAGCAACCCTTCGACTGATTCCAGTACGTAGCATTCGCAATGAATTTATATTTTTTATTCTTTTAAGAAAGTTTCGTTTCTGTTTCTAATTAAGATATTAAGATGAAAAAAGACAAAGATACTCGAACATATTCCTTGCATTTCATATATTTTCTTCTCAATTGTGAGCAAATTTGGAAGGGTAGAAATAAACGTATTTTTTGGGGGTGTGGGTTGCAAGCAACCCTTTGAGTTACACTTACCAAAGAATTCAATAACAATGCTCTACTGCCTATCTAATATATCTGAAAATTTCAAGATGGCTGGATTGGTGGAACATGGTTAAATCATTGAAAAGGAGGATTAGAATGCGGATTTTTATGCATTTATGAAGAAATTGGCTGGACGAGATAAAAAACAGTAAACGATTAGAAAAATTGAAGAATATTGCGATATTGTCTTTAATGCAGAAAGTTACTACGGTATGAAGGATAGGAGCAGGGAAGAGAGCGGTCAGATTTGAGGAGAAAATAAGAAAGGAGGAAAACCGAAAGATACCGTAGGAATGTTGGAGAGAAAGAAGAAGGGACGAAGAAGAGGGAGAACTAGATAGATGGGGAGAGGAAAGAAAAAGGTATTTCTGGCGATGCGGTTTGGGGACGGAAGAGGTGGCAAGATTGAGAGAAGAAGGAGAAGAAACAATAGAGGAGAGAGTGATATGGAGGGATAGGGAGGTTCAAGAGCAGGAAAGGATAGGGAAGGTATGGAAATCAAGAAGCGTTCCCAGGTTCAAAAAAATAAGAACGGTGGGGAGAACGAGATACTTGACAGGAAAAAGATGAAGTAAAGGGGATAGCGTGACGATAGTAGCAAGACCGAGGTGCGGCAACGAAGAAAGGGCAAACAAATTCTGGGAAAAAGAAGGGAAGAAAGTATGCAGGATGTGCAGAGGAGAGGAGGAGATGCTGGAACATCTCGGAGAGAGATGCAGGCAGATGGAAGAAATAGAAGGAAAAATAGAAGAAATTCTGGATGAAAAGGGGAAAGGCGCAAAATGGGGTAGGAAGCTAAAAGAAAAAAGAGAAAGGGTAGAGAAAAAGGAAAGGGAGGTGTGGGAGAATTAAATTAAAATAAACAGTTTGGAAATAGTGAAGGACATGGAGGGTAAGGAGAGAAAAGGATAAAATGTAGAGGGGAATAAATTAAGGATTGTGGGGGGGGGGGGGGGGTAGGTATACAATGTAAATAATAGATTAAGATAGAGAGAAGAAAATGTAAAGGTTTAAAGAATGGAGAAAGGAAGGAAGGAGAGAGAAATGTAACGCCGAAAGGCATATATTTATGAATAAAGATTATTATATACTACGGTATGAAATCTTTTATTTTACTCCTGCTGTTCCCACAATCAATGTAAAACATTTTTTAATCCAATTATAATATATGCATAGAGCAGTGTTAGATTAAAGAGATTAAATCTCTTCTTGGTCAATAATCTCTTTTTAAAAGTTTAGGGAATTATCTTTCAACCTAAAAGCATTCTTAACACATGATGTGGGTGTAGAGGACCATGCTTATCATTGTGGATCATGCTAGATCTTTTGTCGTCGTCAGGGTGTCTTTTACATTTAGCACTTTTTCTTTGTAACTGTTTTCCATTCGTGCTTCGTCTTCGTTCTTTCAATCACTGTAAACATTCTTATCGACTCGTACACGATGCACCTTTACTTGCGAAGTGACGAGTCTCCTCCATGATTAAAGACTCCGTAGAAATTACGGAGTATCCAGTTCCCGCCGTTTTCACAGCTACGAGTCCGTGTGTAGGTCTCTCAGCCTTTGATGGTCTCTCCGAAGTTAACCTACCAGTTGCGTTTATATATCAGACAAGGCAAAAGAACGAAGATGAAGGGAAGGCGAAGGTGAGTGGTACGTGAGGTAGGTCGAGCTCGTGCCTTCGCGTGGTGTAGAATAGAAATGAGAAGGCCACGATCGAAGATCTCCAGTTCCTCGATTTTATCCTTTTGGAGCTCTCGAAACCAGCCATTGTGCGAGACGGCGAGACAGCGGGAGTGAAATTTTTGAACATAAGCATATTGCGAACTCGAAGTAGGAATAAGAATTATATGAATTTTCTTCAAATATTTTTGACATTCTAATTCTTCGTTACTTTAAACCATGATTTTTAAAAAGTGCCATAAATATGGGGATTGAATTCTATCTAGACAATCACCCGAAGCACAAGGCCTGAATTATGCAGGAATTTTAACTCTAAAATTGTGCATAGCGATTGCAGCCCTGTCCCCAATCTCGTGACTTAAATCTCATTGAGAAAAGAAGAATTAGAAAACAGAATAAAAGAAGAATGGTAGTATGAAAGGAAAAAGTAATTATTAATATGAATAGCAAGAAAGATACCGTACAAAGTATTAAGTAATTATCAGAGTGCGGATCTTTATGCAAAATATGTACAAATGTTTTGCAACGATTGTGGGCAGCAGAAGTTAAATAAAAATTCGTTTCATCCCTTAATAGAGTTTTTACAGTACAAACAACATAACAATATTCTTAAATTGTTCAAATCGTTTACTGTTTTATATTTCGTCCAGCCAATTTCTTCATAAATGCGTACAAATCCATGGATAGTAAATTATACTGGAGGTATTATTTTTATTTCATAACTTAAACTAACAATAAGTAGTCCAATATTTTTGTAACATAAAATATTGCATTTTTTCAGGTTTTTCTTTTAATATTAACGCAATTATTAATAAGCATACTGTACTTTAACATAATTCAACTCAGGTTTCTACATAATTGCATATCCATTGAAAATACAGAGCTTAGAATAACATTGAAAATTATATTGTGTCCCAGTATTTTTGTGAATGACTACATACATTCGCAACATGCACGAAGCTGATCCAAATATCAGTGTGAATAACAGTAGGTGAATCGATAGGGGACAACGTTGATAAAATTCAGATTTACGGAGATACACTGGTAAATAACTCGAATCAAATTTCAATTTCATTCATTTCAATTTGCAGTTCTCCAGCTGGCGCGGAAAGAAATAAATAAAATTGTCTTCTTATAGAAATTTCAAATGCCGAGTTTCGGTTGTACTTTCAAAAGTAACGAGAGATGTGTCCTAGCCGAAGATAATGCACATAAATTTTTCAGCGGAATATCGCGCAATTTACATCTTCCAGGGACCGTGAAATAGTATGGAAATATTTTTCCCCCGTTGTTAACAGTCGTCTCGCGACAACTATACCGAGAGTAGCACGGTCTCAAGATCATTTGTCGGTGATATTTATATCGGGCCGTGAAAGAAGCGGAGAAGGAAAAGAGGAAAAACGCGAGAGCGCTACGTGAGGGTAGGTCAACTACAGGAACGACGCGTATCCGATGTGGAAGGACAAAAAATACGACCTCGGATTCGGAGGCGCCATGTTTAGCTCCGTTTTCCCACGAACAACTTCCCTGGGACTTTTCTCTGTCGTTCCTCGCACCTGTCTTCACTAAGGCTCGCGAATAAGGATGGCGTGAACTGCTACTTTTGGATCACTCGTGATTCGATCACGTTCGCCCAATCACGGTTATTTTTCACAGTGATTCGTGAGACGTAACCTGTATATTTTATATTAACCCCTTGATCTACGATTCATTTTACGGTTTCAGTGATTAGAACTTTTTTGAAGATGGTAATTTGCCCAATCACAGTGATTTTTCACAGTGATTCGTGAGACATAACCTGTATGTTTTATATTAATCCATTTCTTTACGAATCATTTTACGGTTTCATTGATTAGAACTTTTTTGTAGATCGTAATTTGCCCAAACACAGTGATTTTTCACAGTGATTTATTACAGTGATTCGTGAGACATAACCTGTATGTTTTACATTAACCCCTTGCCCTACAATTCATTTTACAAAAAGATAAAAATTATACAAAACTCTGTCGAATCTTATATTATTAGATTTTTAAGACGTTCTTCAAACTGTCTCATTTGCATTTCCTACAATCGTTGAGTAATACATTAATATCTTGTAAAACTTTAACATAGCATATACATACGTAAACATAAATGAAATTGTCTTCACTTTTATACTATTTACATAAATATTACGATTTCGAAATCGAGAGGAAGAATTAATTCTTTTTTTAAATACTGACAACGGGTACGGAAAAGAAAATTGATTATTTTTTATTTTTATTTTTATTTTTATTGAAGTAAATTTACGTTGTATACAGAAAACGTAACGTAATTTTAAATTTCCTTTATTATGCAGATGTTTTTATTCAAGCTAATTGATGTATTTACAACAAGAACTAATTCAATCGAGATGAATAATTAGATTGACAGCGAGCACTGTCGATTAAATGAATTCACTGTAGATTAAATGAATTCACTGTAGATTACATGAATTCACTGTAGATTACATGAATTTACTGTAGATTACATGAATTCACTGTAGATTACATGAATTCACTGTTGATTAAATGAATTCACTGTTGATTAAATGAATTCACTGTTGATTAAATGAATTCACTGTAGATTACATGAATTCACTGTAGATTACATGAATTCACTGTTGATTAAATTAATTCACTGTTGATTAAATTAATTCACTGTTGATTAAATTAATTCACTGTTGATTACATGAATTCACTGCAGATTAAATGAATTCACTGTTGATTAAATGAATTCACTGTTGATTACATGAATTTACTGTTGATTAAATTAATTCACTGTAGATTACATGAATTCACTGTTGATTACATGAATTCACTGTAGATTACATGAATCACTGTTGATTACATGAATTCACTGTAGATTACATGAATTCACTGTTGATTACATGAATTCACTGTTGATTAAATGAATTCACTGTTGATTACATGAATTTACTGTTTATTACATGAATTCACTATAGATTAAATGAATTCACTGTAGATTACATGAATTCACTGTTGATTACATGAATTCACTGTTGATTACATGAATTCACTGTTGATTAAATGAATTCACTGTTGATTAAATGAATTCACTGTTGATTAAATGAATTCACTGTAGATTAAAAAACCATGATCACAACGTGAATGAAGTTAAAATCACTGTGATAAATCACTGTTCGTGATTTTGCACGCCATGACTACTCGCGACGCACTTTGCTTCAGATGCTTGTAAGTGTTTTCCAGCAACTATGAAAATTTCAAGGGCATCGCATCTCGAGCCTGTACTTGCATCGGCGTCCATGTCCAGATGTTTCCCCTTTTATGCCGTTCGTCGATGGCAATTTTCGCATTGCTCTTCACTGAAATTTCCCCCGAGAAATAAAAGGAGAGCGAGAAATCCGTCTTGAAATCCGTCTTGAAATCCGTCTTGAAATCCGTCGCGCTCTGGTCCCGCTCGCCACGCTTCGTTCGAAGGATAATAACTTTTCTTCTTTCCATACCTATTTGTGTACACGATCAGGTGTACACTTAATAGAAAAGTGTGTTCGCATTCTGTAAAACGGGTACATGCTAGCAGTCGTTTCTCCCTTTAATCATGTTTATTGCGAGCTATCTTCTAAAATCTGGACGAATAAGATTTCCACGAGTGCGCAAGTATTTTGTTTATACAGGGTGACCCGCATATAAGAGGCAACCGATTAGGAAGTAAGTCGACACGCAAAAGTGAGACGAAACTAAAGAATAACATTGTTTTGTTTGACGCATTCTTTTCAAGAAAAACTAGTTTAAATATTCGTCGGAATTGCGTGCTTTAGCATAGCAAGCAGTAGAATCGGTCGGTTATAGTCAGACGCATCAGACGATTCCAAATCGACTAAATTTTTTATAGAAAACTAGCTGTATCCTGCCACGCGGCGCTGTGGCTCAGCCTGGTTAAATGCAAAAGAAAGAAAAGAGGAAGTGCACGTTTCTAATATGTCTTTTGACGAACTAAAAAACAGATCGATTGCACTGAAAAAGAAGAAAGACAGTTATAGCAAAAACATATAAAATTGTAAAATATTAATAAAGGAAAAAACACGAACTAAAAAACAAAGAGAAAACAAAAAAAATAAAAAAATACTTACGAAATATTTTGAACAAACGAACATTTACATTTTTATTTATATAGATTATATAGATTAGGTGTATAAAAACACGTGTGTATTCGAATGCATCGTTGTGTCAAAATTTCAAAGCAATCGGTGAAGAACTTTCGGAGATTTAAGATTTTGAACAAACGAACATTTACATTTTTATTTATATAGATTATATAGATTAGGTGTATAAAAACACGTGTGTATTCGAATGCAACGTTGTGTCAAAATTTCAAAGCAATCGGTGAAGAACTTTCGGAGATTTAAGATTTTGAACAAACGAACATTTACATTTTTATTTATACAGAAGATATAGATTAGGTATATAAAAACACACGTGTATTCGAATGCAACGTTCTATCAAAATTTCAAAGCAATCGGTGAAGAACTTTCGGAGATTTAAGATTTTGAACAAACGAACATTTACATTTTTATTTTTATAGATACATTGTCATAATAATTCAATATCACTCCTCAATAATATTAAATTTTTGAGTTGATTCTATTTGCAACAATAAATAGAGAAAATGAATAACATTTTTTGGATTGGTGCTTCGGTTTCGTGAAAATCGAGTTCGAACATTCGACACGGTTGCGAGCGTTGCCGAATAGGAATCGGTTGGCGCGTCTGATCATGGCCGATTCATTCTACTTAATTGCGAATGGAGGAATTAAAGGAATGAATGGAACTGAGGGGATTTATTAACACTAGAACTACCGGGTAAGTCAAAATGACTGGCACCTGATTTCTTCTATTAAATATTAAAATTATAAATATGTTTTTCTGAGAAATTTTCTTAGCAAACTTATCAAAATACATATTTAAACAAAACTGGTACGAAATCTAAACGAATGCAATTTTGTCATTATAAGACAATGTATGCCAGTTGCTGAAAATTTCATCAAAATCGTTTAACATACTCAAGAGCTACAAGTGGTTAAATGTGGTGAAAATCATAGTTTTTCTCGACATTTGTTCAGTTTCTGCTTAAAATCTACAGATTCTTACATCTCTGATGCGTGTCGTTTTTTTTCTACGTCAGTATGTGTATAACTAAGATACATCTACGAAACGTATATTTTAAATTTTCATTACGGGCTCGAATAAAAAGAATTATAAATGGTGCCTCTTTGACCAATTCTTCTCTTTATCAATTCTTCTAAGTGCTCAAAAAAAGTCAAGTCGTTTGGTCCGATCATAAAAAAGTTATACTGTTTTAAAGTGCGTTCAAATATTTTCGTGGTTCACTGTATGTAGGTACAATAGATATCGAGTGGTACAAAAAGTAAGGTGACTTTATTTTTATCAAAAAATATTTACTTATTCATCAATATTTATGTTGTCCCCTTCAAAGTAATCCCCGTCAGATATAATACACTTGTGCCAGCGATTTTTCCAATCCTCGAAGCACTTCTGATAAGCACTTTTTGGTATAGCTTTGAGCTCTTCCAGCGATGCAGTCTTTATCTCCTCGATCGTTGCAAATCTCCGTCCTTTCGTGGGTCTCTTCAGTTTTGGGAACAGGAAAAAGTCGCGGGGAGCCAAATCCGGTGAATATGGTGGCTGAGGCATGATCGTGGCGTTGTTTCTGGCCAAAAATTACTCGCAAGCAACGATGCGCGAGCAGGTGCATTATCGTGATGCAAAATCCACGAATTGTGTTTCCAAAATTCCGTTAATAATTGCTTGGCACGAACCAAACGAGATGCCGAAATCATCGGCAACTTCTCTAAAGGTAATTCGACGATTCCCCAACACTATTTTCTTCGCTTCTTCAACGTTTTCGTCATTAACATCTTCTCGGCCTTCTTGGAAGAGCCTGTACCACTTATAAACATTTTTTTACTCAGAGTACACTCACCGTATGCCACTGTCAACATTCCAAGCGTTTTGGAGCACTTAATTCTATTTTTTACACAAAATTTGATGCAAATTCTTCGATCCATTTTTTTCGACAGCAGAAAATCGCCGAACACGCAAACCAATTCTAACCTTTATGCTTCTCGCAAACAAACAAAAAATCCTATATAGCTGAAACTGTGAACATACGTTCGGGACGTGTGTACCAGCAGTTAAGAAAAAAAAGAAAACGAAAATCGACTGTAGGTATCCCGCGAAATTGAAAAAGTCACCTTACTTTTTGATCACACCTCGTACATTAGGTCTACCTACAAATTATATCTCGCCTTTGTTCTTAGCAGTTGCAATTTGTTCAAAATCGTTTTTGCATGTCATTTGGTAGATCAATTCTTCCAATTGCTCAAAAAAGTCAGGTCGTTTGGTCCGATCGTAAAAAAGTAATGCTGTTTTAAAGTGCGTTCAAATACTTTCGCGGTTCTGTGTACGTTTTCGTCGATTTTCAATTCGTCGCCTCACAGACGCGTTCTTATTACATTGCCCATCGCCAGCTGCTCGAGCCTCTCCTCGGGGCATGGCAGCGAGTACGTGTACTCCTGAATATCGCAGGATTGTACTCGGGGGAAATACTCGTAGTAGCCAGGTATTCCAGCAGCTTCTCGTATCTGGAAGGCTTTTCGGCTGGTGCTCGGCTGAATTGACGCCGTAATTGCAACGTTTCGTCACTTTTTCACGTGGCTCGCGGACGATTGAATAGGCTACAGATAGGATTAGAGACGTAGCTGCGAAACACGGCTCCTTGATAATAGAAAAAAATAACTCGGCGAGAAAAGAGACATCAATTGGATCAGAGACTCGAGACGCAGGACTCTTCCAGACACCGTCTTATTTAATTCATTAGCGACCGCTTGGCCGTTTAATGCTGTTAATCTCGGGCCATTTATAAGGCTCGATCGATAGCGGGCTAGTAGATGTGATTTAGGAACGCTGATAAACAGGAGCGGGACCGAACAGCCTTTTGGCACTATCGCGGCTCGTGAATCTTTTAGGATATGTCGTGGGGTCAGATTCTAGATCGCTAGATGCATTAAGAGCCGAACTCTTCGTATGACGTTCGCCGGCCCGGAATGCCCGCTTGTTCTATGCACAGGTTCATTTATAGAGATGAACATTACGTAATTGGTTCGCCGATGCAAGTTTCAAACAAATCTGAAATGATAAGGACGTTTCGAGTCCACGGGAGCTCGATATTCAGGTCCCAAATCCGATTAAAATAGAAAGCTCGACGTCAGACTAATGATACTGCCGACTTCGATAGGTTTTTGCAATGGTACGATTATATATAAATTATACACCAACTAACGACTAAACGTTTCGATTCACTTGTTCATTTTTGTAACAATCGAATCTACCGATAATATCTTGAAATGATCCATCGTCATTGTTAGACTTCGTATTTTATGCATATGCATTTTAATTTTGCATAAAGATCCGCAGTCTACCAATAAATATGTATGTCATTAATTTCCTTTAAACCGAGACGAAATTCTATTTTGATCTCGTTGATGTATAGTTATTGGAGAACGTGTAGGCATACAATAGATATAAATTTTCTCGTTTTTTAGCAAATTACGAACCGCAAAGAAAAATTTAATCGCTGAAACCGTAAAATAAATCGTAGGGAGGGTTGATCACAGATTCTCAGTGTAAAGAGGACTACAATATGGCAATAACAGTTCTCTTTGTAGGTGGATGAGTTTCGGAAATTTCAAGGTCATCTTCATTTTTCCAAATAGAAACATTCTCTTTAAAAAAGTATTGACCTATATACACTCCCGCTCAAAAGTATGTGGACAGCACGTTCAATTTTTTATGCGGTCTCGTTTACACATTATTAGAGATTATACATATTTTTTTAATAACAATTATGCGAGTTTCGTATTTCGAAATTTTCTTTTTTCAACCCTTATGTCGTTAACCAGGTACCCACTTTAAATACCTTTTTAAAACTTCTCTAATGCTTTTGTCGATAAATAAAAAAAATATTTTTATGTCTATGATATATACAATCCCTCTCAAAAGTATATCGACAACACGTTTAATTTTTTATGCGGTATAGTTTACACAGTTAACAATAAATTCATTAGATAATTATTATTAATAATAATTAGATAATTATTATTATTGTCTAGAGAAGACAGCAAACCACGCTAATGGATCATCGTAGATTGAAACAGTATTAGCCCTGCCGAAGAAACTTTTATTTATTCAAGAGATTGTGATAATTACATTATACAATTTGGTACTATTAAAATAAATTATACTTGCAACAAAGTGTCCACATATTTTTGAGCGGGTGTGTATGTTGCAATTTAAAACATTTAAGAACATCGATGTATTAGTTGTAACTTATGAACAGTATTAAAGAATGAAAGAAATTATTACTTGGCCCTTGTTTGTTGCAATGTATGCAAACAATTTTTATTTTACATGAAGCTCCGCAGTCTAGTTGTCATATCAAATATTAACGCGTTGAATAATATTTTTTAACAGATTTCAGCATTTTTCTTATGCCCATAATGCTCTTGTATAGTTCGTACAACCAGTTTAACCCTTTACGTAGCCAATCAATACGCATAGATTATTCAAATCCTTTTGTGTTTCACATATTTGCAAAAATTCTCATTTCAAGACTATAAATTAATATGTCAGCGAGCAAAGAATGGACATTCAGAGGAATTTTGTAATATTTTTTAAAAACTGAAAAGGAAAAAGAGATATCGGAAAATATCGTCTAGAGAAAAAAAAACTTCTTCGTGACAATAATTGCCCCACTGTACCAAACTGTTGCTGAAACATTTTTTCGTATTAGTAAAAATAACAGAGATATTTTCAAATGTTCAATAAAAGAATTTCTAAATGTACACTACAGACCCAGATAAAAAGTTGTAAAAATGTACCTTTAACATTGTCTCCACGATTCTTTGGAATTGCAATTTTTTAAAAAATTGTTTTCACATCAGCTGGTAAACCAATCCTTGTAACGTCACAAAAAATTCAAGTCGTTTTATACATGATTCACCGGTAGGTAAGAATATTTTAGAATACGCGTCAAGGAGAACGTCTCAAGAAGATAATTTGATTCGCCCGCAGCAATTTCAGAACCCGCAGTAATAAGAGAGCATATTCATTAACGTTGCCCACTATTCAAGCTAGCTAGTCAAAGTCGATGTCGCCCGTTCGGCGCGCATCTACTCCTCGACAATGTCTTTGATTCTGATCGGCCATCTTCTCGATCAGAGCACTGCGACCAGTCGGATACGGCTTCTCAAAGAAGGAACTTCTTTTCTGATCGCCACAATTTTATTAAGCAACACCAACCACGATGTCGTCCGATCCGATGAGAAACGAGCTTCCCTTCAGCCTAACGTTTTAGATTAGCTACCTATTCCATGCACATAAGTAGGTAGCATACAGATAAAATAAGAAGGTACGCCAAAAATTAAATTGAAAAGTAATGAAAAAAACAGTAAAAAGAATAAAAAACAAAGTAAAGTGAAGTGCCATTATTCAAGCTAGCTAGTCAAAGTCAACGTCGCCTATTCTGCGCGCAGCTACTTCTAGTCGGTGTCTTTGATTCTGATCGGCAATCTTCTCGATGAGAGCACTGCGACCAGTCGGATACGGCTCCTCAAAGAAGGAACTTCTTTTCTGATCGCCGCGATTTTATTAAACAACGCCAACCACGATGTCGTCCGATCCGATGAGAAACGAGCTTCCCTTCAGCCTAACGTTTTAGATTAGTTACCTATTCGATGCACATAAGTAGGTAGCATACAATTCTAGATAAAGAGTATTACAGATAAAATAAGAAGGTACGCCAATAATTAAATTGAAAAGGAATGAAGAAAAACAGTAGCAAGAATAAAAAACAAAGTAAAGCGAAGTGCCACTATTCAAGCTAGCTAGTCAAAGTCAACGTCGCCCATTCGGCGCGCAACTACTTCTGGTTGGTGTCTTTGATTCTGATCGGCCATCTTCTCGATCAGAGCACTGCGACCAGTCGGATACGGCTCCTCAAAGAAGGAACTTCTTTTCTGATCGCCGCGATTTTATTAAACAAGTCCAACCACGATGTCGTCCGATCCGTTCGATACTCTCGCTCTCTAAGCGAATACGTTTCCAGGGAACAAAGAGGACACCGATGGGGATTACACCTATATTCTTATCGCGATTTCTGGCCCGGCTCTTTGGTCGTATCGTTTAAACGCGAAAGGGAGCGTTTGGCTTTGTTAAGATCGACGAGAAAAGAAGGATGGTTAAGACTCGCGCCGCCTCGCCTCGCCTCGCCGCGCCGCGCCGTACTGAATTTACACCGCGCTATACAGAGATCGCAACAAAAGATCTCCTATTCAAGTTTCGGACCGGACAAAGAACGTTTACTTTCTTCTGGCCGGATGAAAACGCCGGATAATTAAGTTCGAGCGTTGGATGCGTGCTTCTCGAGAAGCGAACATTGTGTACTCCGCCGTAATCTCTCTGCGTTCTAATGAATCCTGCATCACACTTCATCGCACGCTGTTCCCTATCTGCACATACCACAATATCTTCGCAAATGGCCGGCATTTTATCCTGGTCTCCGGCGTTTGATCGGTGGAATTAATTGCGGGAAATATGTAGTGCAATCATTCTCGCCTCATTAGATCCGTTGCGCGTCGATTCGATAATGACCGTACCGGTTTATTTCGCGTAAAATCGATCGACTTTTCCCGTTGACGTCAGGGATTTCATTGCAAATCAAATATGACACGTATAGAACTATACTAATCGCGAGTCATCATTAGACTACATTTTATACATTTATGACGAAAATGAATAGGTGTGATTCGAATCGGTAAACAGATTAAATGAGTTCAACAGTGGCCGTAGACTATTTTTAATACATAAAAATTGTTGGTCATATTGAAGTAATAACTTTTTAAAGGGAGATTACTATTTAGTTAATATTTAATAACTAAACTGCCAATCTTTATGCAATTATCGCTTCTGATAATTTTCAGAAAATGCTGGGATATAAAATATGATAAAATTTAGTACGATTTTAATTTATTTCAGATCTAAAAAAAGCTACTACCACGGAAAATAAGATTTTATTTCATTCCAGTTAGTTAAAATTCGTGTACAAAAATTTCAAATTGCACGAACATCCGCAGTCTAGTAATTATTTACAATAGCGAATTCCTTGTCGATTTGAATCACCGTGAAATGTGTTATTAAGGAAAAAGTTGTTCAGAATTATATCGCCACAACTTATTTCAATTTATTTATATAGTTTCCAAATTATCAATGAGAAAATAAATCGTGACTTAGCTTCTATAGATCGCAATTGATGTATATAAATTTTATTTTGCACGAAGATCTGCAGTCTAGTCATCATCTTGCAGATTTCGAAATTTCTTTAGAAAATATTAATATTTGAGTTTTATCATTTCTGCCAATTTTTTTAGACTAATTTTTTAACTTAAAATTCTAATTGTGAATTGTTAGGATTCGAATACATATGTAAACCGCTTCATTACAAAATATAATAATTCTTTCAAATATAATTATACTTCAAACTGTACAAACACTGTAAATTCAACATAGTCGGTTACGCTACTTCTCATATTTCCTGCAGAAAGCCAAGTTTGCAAAATTGGAGATCTATCCGTCTATCTATAAATTCTGAATTTCCATCGGAGCCTAAGGATTTCCATTTCCTTTTCGCTGATGGCAACAGAAAAATCGTACGATTCAGCGACATGGCGGATAATAAACGCTGCCGCTCACGTCGAACGCGACTTTGCAAAACAAAGGAAACTGAGGTATTCCATAGATGTACATGTCTTCCTGAAACTGATAACATTGTATGCACGAGTTCATCGGCCTGTGCTACAATATTAGGCTGTTGCATATGAAATGTTCGATTTCAGAATGCAAATGTCATAAAGCAGTTTCGTCTAGAAATACTATTACACTCTGTTTTTCTTCTAGAAATACTATTACACTTCGTTTTTCTTCTTTTAACACTAGGTTTATGGGACCCGTCCAATTGGCGGGTTCTAATCTTCTTAATTTGCGTTATACATTATACGTAATACACTGTACGTTATAAGTTATACTGTTATACTTTATACGTTTTACGTTATATGTTATACGTTATACGTTATACGTTATACGTCATACCTTATACGTTATACGTTATACGTTATACTGTTAAGAAAAGTAAAGAAGCTTCTTTGAAGAATTATCTATCATTTTTTTCTTTGGGTATATATTATTGGAAAAATGGCCAAAAATTTGGATAGACGCATGCTTGTTATGTTTACAGAATAATGTGAAATAGGTATTTCACGGTTAGTTGCCGTTTTCTTACTTTTTCTTTCGTTCTTCTGCTGCCATACGCCTTATTCGCCTTTTCTTTTCAACTTCAACTTTTTAATAGCAGTCTCTTTCTAGTTTCAACCAGCTTTTTTAATATTATTTTTTCTGAAGTTATTTACTTTATAATATATAATGTTAATATTATAAATCATATCTTAAATAACATCTGAATAGATGTATACATAATTAGATAAGGTGGTTTATGAACAAACATTCAAATCCTCATTGTCATGAACATCATCGCTTCATGTTAATTAATGAAAATATAAAAATATACACAGCAATTAATCTTTCACGTAAAATAAAAAATTCACCAAAAATAGATGCACCTTAGCCTACATTTTACTGATGCTAAAATTTTATTGGGCACCAATTTTTCACTTTTATTACAACAATTTATTAATTTAGTCTTTTTAAAGTTATACTTATAATTGTTATTTATCGCCACGAAACGACGTAAGCAGAGATATTCGATCGACTGGCTCGTAGTGGGGACGTGGCTGATAGTGGGGACATTTATCTTAGGAAGAAATAAGCTCAATTTTTGATTCTCTCTAACAGAAAGGTATGCAGAGCAGAACTGTCCATTAAAAGTGAACGATGGAGATGCATTTATTTAAGAAGTTTTAAAGTGTGAATCGTTCAGTGAATTCATCGAAAGAAAAAACCGATCCTACTTTGTTCACTATTTACTTCGGAGATCAGTTTTGATGAAATGCGGATGAAAATCTTTACACACTTCACTGTAGATGAATCATCCGAGATGAACATCCAAATTAAACAGTCTAAATTCGGTTGTATTCTTAATAGAAATTGTGTTCGTTCCTTCGTTCAGAGAGATCAGAAAATACAGAAAAGAAGAGAACACAATCGACTCGTTTGAGCTTGTGGAGTAAATACACCCTTGAAAAGGTTCGTGAGCGGTTTAGTGACACTGTTTCAATGTGGGTGTGAAATATCCAGTGAATTCATCGAAAGTAGAAACTGATCTTTTGTTCAGTAGTTGCTTCGCAGATCAGTTTTAATGAAATGCGGATGAAAATCTTTACACATTTCACTGTAGATGAATCATCCGGGATGAACGTCCAAAGTAAACAGTCTAAATTCGCTTGTAGTCTAATAGAAATTTTCATTCCTGCGTTCAGAGAGTCAAGAAGGTACAGAAAAGAAAAGAAAACAATCGACTCGTTTGAGCTTGTGGAGTATAAAGTACACCCTTGGAGAGGTTTGTGAGCGGTCTAGTGACACTGTTTCAATGTGGGTGTGAAACATCCAGTGAATTCATCGAGAGTAGAAAGTGATCTTTTGTTCAGTAGTTGCTTCGCAGATCAGTTTTAATGAAATGCGGATGAAAACAATCTTTACACATTTCACTGTGGACGAATCATCCTTGATGAACGTCCAAAATAAACAGTCTAAATTCGCTTGTAGTCTGATAGAAATTTTCATTCCTGCGTTCAGAGAGTCAAGAAGGGACAGAAAAGAAAAGAAAACAATCGATCCGTTTGTGCTTGTGGAGTATAAAGTACACCCTCGAAGAGGTTTGTGAGCGGTCTAGTGACACTGTTTCAATGTGGGTGTGAAACATCCAGTGAATTCATCGAAAGTAGAAACTGATCAGTAGTAGTTGCTTCGCAGATCAGTTTCGATGAAATGCGGATGAAAATCTTTACACATTTCACTGTAGATGAATCATCCGAGATGAACATCCAAAGTAAACAGTCTAAATTCGCTTGTAGTCTTAATAGAAATTTTCATTCCTGCGTTCGGAGAGTCAAGAAGGTACAGTAAAGAAAAGAAAACAATCGACTCGCTTGTGCTTGTGGAGTATAAAGTACAGCCTTGAAGAGGTTCGCGAGTGGTCGTATTTTTCGTCGCGTAAACGTTGGAATTCGTAATCGGGCTGGCAGCTCCGTATCGTCTGGACGCTAAACGTCCTCGTGGAGGAGTTTTCAGCTGAAAAGTGGGTTTGGCAAGTCGCCACATTGCGTCGTCAGGCGCGTCGGCTAGATTCCAGCTTGCCGGTATGCAGCTACAGGTAGACGTACACCTGGTCCTTAAACTGTTTCAATTGCTGGTCTCTGTTCAACCGGGTTCAAACGCTTTTCACGCTGTTTTTATGTCCGCCTAATGCTTTGATGCTCCGAAAGGGTAAAACAAGAAACAGCAACCTATTTGAAAAGTATCCTTCCGAGTAAATATATCTCGTTGAAGCCTTTCCAAGTTACAGAGTCTTCGATTTAACGTCAACTCATCGGATCTTGACCCTTCGAAACTTGTTAACAAGAACATTTCTACCAGTTTACGGTTTCGGAGCAATTTCCGGGATAGTAAATCCGAAGAGCTTTCCCTGACGCTCGATTTACATCATTTCAGTGTAGAGAAGCAAAGGATAGTGGCTGTCGAGTCCATGTTTGTTATCAAGCAAAAGAGAATTCAGCCGGCTTTTGTTGAACGCTTCCCGTTTCCTCATTTCCCTCTAGCGCTTAACGTTCTTTCCCTCTTTTCCAGTTACCCTCGCCGCGGCTGATTCTCGAATAGCGGTGAACGCTTTAACGAGGAATTTAAAGAAATACCGATGCAATCACGGGTAACCGCTCGCTAAATACATACTCGTACAGTCAATCGCAAAAGTCTACAATATTGCTCATACAGGGTGACCGGTAGGTCACGTATCCATTTGAAAGATGCATAATTGTTTTGTTTTTTCAGAATTTCTATTCAGTTTTATTTGTGGTTAAAAGTACGTTAACTGGAAATATTTTTCATTCGGAAGTGGGCTCTTTCCACTACACTTTATTACAATGGCTTATTACTATACCTATCGAGCCTTAAAAGTAACTGATTCATGTTCCCTTATAAAAATGACAAGAGTGATTTTATTTAGACTTTGTGCGGCTGCTATCCCTTTATAACCTGTGTGTACAGGTTTCCTGCTTTTTTAAACGATTTCATCGATTCGACAGTGGAGCGATATTTCTTGTACAATAATAATTATCCTAATAGAAAGTCTTTCTTAATTTCTTACAAGAATTCTGAGTTAACCAGCTACAGGTATAATTGTTGTTTGATCTCTTTCTTCGTACAAAAGAGGACTGAGGCGCCATGTGTGCATTTTCGATGCGGCGCCTCGTACAGCGCAGAGCCAGGCAAAAATTTTATTTAAATAGGAAAAAGGGCTAGGGCAGTGGTTCTTAATCTTTTTGAAGTCAGGGAACACTTTTGGTTATATGAAAAATTTGCGAAACATCAAAATTATCGATGCAAAGAACCATCAAAAACATCCCGCGTAGATATAAATATATTCTAGCAGATATATTATTAAATATATTTGATATTTGATATTTATTATTATTCAATATATTTAAAATCTGATATTTATTATTATTCAATATATTTGATATTTATTAGTATTAAATATATTTGACATTTGATATTTATTATTATTAAATATATTTGAAATTTGATATTTATTATTGTTAAATATATTTGATATTTGATATTTATCATTATTATATATATTTGATATTTGATATTTATCATTATTATATATATTTGATATTTGATATTTATTATTATATGTATTTGATATTTATATTTATTATCATTAAATATATTTGATATTTATATTTATCATTATTCAATATATTTGATATTTATCATTATTCAATATATTTGATATTTATTATTATTCAATATATTTGATATTTATTATTATTCAATATATTTAATATTTATTATTATTCAATATATTTAATATTTATTATTATTCAATATATTTGATATTTGATTAACCCGAACACCGGTTAGGAATTACTGGGCTTATTTTTATTATATCAATAATCGTAAAATAAATAATCTGGAATCGGTCGTTTTGACCGGTGGTAGAAGATTTAGCGTTTATCCATTATACAGTCACCATTCTTTTCTACAATCAGAAGAATGATGCAAAGAATGAAAAAAAAACAGTTTGCGACATTATGCAATCACCTGATCATCACAGTTTATAATGTTTCCGGCCCCAGTATGCGTGACTCCGAGAATGTAAGAGTGAACACGTGTCCTGTGATAGCCATATTAATCTTATAAATTAATAAAGAAGTAAGCACGACCGACGAGAGATTAAAATTACGAAACCACCACATGATCAACACTTTTAATGCATTTTTATGTTCAGATAAACAAGCATAAGAGACATAGTAATGCCGCGATTTGAGAAAAACTCTCGGGTTCCTGCTGTTTCTTAGATCCTGTGGTTCTCTCTCCAGAAAATGTGCAAAATTTTTATTTCTTTCTTTTCGTTGTAAAGGCGCGTGATCCCGATCAGTTTCTAAGTTTATTGATACTTCGATCAATGAAATTGTGTGATATTAAAGCACATACGATGACTCGGAAAAATATTCGGACGCTTTAAAATAGACTATAACTTTTTCAACATTGAACTATACGATTTGAACTGTTTTGAGAAACTAGAGCAATTAGTTTACTACAGGATGTGAACATTTTTTTTTCATAATTGCAATTGATCGGAATTGTAGAAAAAATACTAAAAGTTGCATTTTACAAATTTTTCATATGGGCCTGTATTGAAAATCTAAAGAATACGAAAAAACGACAGGCATTGAAAGATTTAATAATCCTTATATTTATTTGCAGTTAGAGGCCGAAAATCGTGAAAATCTGCAGTTTTTACCATCTTTAAACTTTGTAGCTCGTTGCAACGTCGACCGATTTTGACGAAATTTTCAGAATATGTTTAAGTCACGCAGATCTACAAAACGTATTTTTTTTAAATTTTCAATATAGGCTCACATAAAAATGTTGAAAAATGCAACTTTTAGTATCTTTTCTACAATTCCGATCAATTGCTATTTTTGACAAAAATGTTCGTCACAACCTGTAGTAAACTTATTACTCTAGCTTCCAAAAACAGTTTAAGTTACAGTTTAGTAAACAATTAAAAAATTTATCGTCTTATTTAGACCGTCAGAATATTTTTCCGAGACACTGTAGATATTAAGATAGGCGAACAAACGTATAATTACCTGTTTTTACGTCCCACTCAATCCTGTCGCTTTTCCTGCCTACCGGGTGTGGAAATCAAACATTTGAAAACTTGATCCAGCGTGTTTCGTAAACGTCTAGTCGTGACGAGGCGTTGAACCGAGCTGATCGCGTTTCAAGATCTCCACGATGCGGCGCGAACAGCCTCTGGCAATCATTCTTATACAGTCACTCTCAAAATTGTTGCAACGATTAGAATTATTGATTAAAAATTACAAATAGTATCACATAAACGCTTTGGAAAAATATGAAACCTTATGACAATTAAAGAAATATTAAATAATATAAATATAAAATAAGAAATATAAAATAATCATTTATCTTGATCCTTAATATAATAGTATATATAATCTGTTTTCTTTTAATAATGCATTTCAACACTTTTGCACCTCACGAAGTAGATCATATTTTTAGTACTTAATGTATCTGTCTTTGGCTTTAATGATAGCATTTAATCGTTTCGAAACACGGTTCACCAAACTGTTCAAAAGTCCTTCAGGAATACCGTTCTAATATTTTTATAACCTAACTATGTGTTCGTTCGCTACGGAGTGTCTGTTTCGCAATATAATTCTATTTTAAATTATTTATTCAATTAATCCGCTTTATTCGCGTTTAAAATCTATATTTAAAATTTATCAGTGTTTTTCGCATTGCATTTCGTATGCTAAATCGCACTAAATTAGATTAAATTCAGCTTCTATAATCCCGTTTGCGTTTCGCGGAACCGTGAATAATGTTAACTCCACAATATTCTAAAAATTCTGGATCTCGCTCGAACGGTTTTTAACACAAAACCTTCCGAGCTCTAAAAGTAGCCGATACATGATGTCTTATAAAAATAACAAGATTAAATTTATTTGCACGTTGTGCGGTTCATATTATAATATCTTCGCTATTAAATGTGTTTATCAAATCATTTACCACGCAATCATCTATGTAATTTCAATAATTGTGAAATGAAAAATCTGGAGCCGGTCATGTGACCGGTGATGGTAGGTTCAGTGTTAAGAAGCTAAAATCTTTGACTATTCGAAGACGTTCGATTATTTCGAGTTTCTGAATCGTTCTGATTTTCGGGAGACTTGCTGGGCGCCTTCGGGCCGCTGTGGGGGGGGGGGGGGTGTTCTCCCTTAAAGAGAACGATTCGGAAATTCAGAATAATCCAACGTCTTCAAACGGTCAAAGATTTTGGCTTCTTAAAAACCGTTTGAGCGAGATCCGGAATTTTTAGAATATTATGGAGTTAACATTATTCACGGTTCCGTGAAACGCGAACGATTTAGCATACGAAAAAACAATAGCGCGAAAAATATTGAATAATTTTAAATATAGATTTTAAACGCGAATAAAGCGGATTAATTGAATAAATAATTTAAAATTATAGTGCGAAACAGACACTCCATAGTGAACGAACATTTAGCTGGTTTAAAAATATAGAACGGTATTCCCGAAGGATTTTTGTACAGTTTGGTGAACAGTGTTCCGAAACGATTAAATGCTATCATTAAAGCCAAAGACGGCTACATAAAGTACTAAAAATATTGCAAACAAGTTCTTGTTATTACATTAAAGCAGTTGAATGTTGCATTTCGAAAATTGTACAATAAATTTATACTTTTACAGACGCAAGGCAAATAATTACATCTTGAAAATGATTCAAACTAGAATCGAAACGTCGATGAATATTTGATAATCTGCAAAATTGTTTTTTGATTTATCAGTAGAAATTGATCGAAACCGTAGCGCCGAGAACATCAACATTTAGTACTAAAAATATGATCTACTTAGAAATGCATTATTAAAAGAAAACAGATTATGTACCATTAAGGACCAAGATAAATGATTATTTTAGGTATTTTTCAAAGTTTAATAATATTTCTTTGATTGCCAAAAAAAATTCATACTTTTCAAAACCGTTCATGTGATATTATTTGTAATTTTTAATCAATAATTCTAATCATTGCAACAGTTTTGAGAGTCACTGTATGTGTAGGTATATAGGTAGTGTATTCTCCCGTTAACGCGCGAGAGAAACACGCTGGTAAATACACCCGCGAACTATAAATTCGCGGATATTTGTTCGCTGAAGTGCGGATACTCTTTTTCACGAGGCATTGAAATTTCACGAATCTAGAAACGGAACGATAAATTTACTGACCGTTCCGGAAAGATATACGAGTCCCGAGGAAACACGCTCCCGACTGTCGGGACGCGCAAAGCTTCTTAGAAACTTATTCTGTATGCACGCGGAATAAGATGTGTACGAAAATGTCGGATTTGAATGGGTGATACGCCGCGAGAAATATTTCACAGGCTGCTGGCCACTTTCAAATTGAACGGGCAGACGACGCCCATTATTTTATTATTCTTGGCGATCTTATTAAAGTAGGACCTCGATTAACCGGATTGATCGGGAGAAAAACAGCCCGGATAGATTAAGGCCCGATGGATAATCGAGACCCGATGAATCATTAAAATTATCATTATACATATTCCAAAATAAATTTTCTTCCGAATTTTCTTCTGAAAATTTATTTCCTTCATAATATGAGCCGTTCGCTTGCCAAATCGATTAATTCCATAAAACAAAAAATGTGATGAAAGAATATACATTGTTTTTCAAAATCCCTTTAAAATTAAAATTAAAATAAAGATTGTATAATACATAAATACAGATGTAGCTTGTATATAATGACATGTGGAATGAATAAGATAGAATAGCCTTGGAGTAGTCGTTATTAATATCACAACTTTTGAGTGGCTAAAGGAGTTAACCGATTTGACAAGTGAAAAAGAGTAATAACATCAAAATCAGTCTTCAAATTATATTTTTTATTTCAGAAAAAGTTCATTAATCGCTAGTAAACCTCTAATTTCAATAATTCTATTTCCGCAAGATATGCATATATGAGCCGCTCGCTTGCCAAATCGATTAACTCCATAAAACAAAAAATGTGATGAAAGAATATACATTGTTTTTCAAAATCCCTTTAAAATTAAAATTAAAATAAAGATTGTATAATACATAAATACAGATGTAGCTTGTATATAATGACATGTGGAATGAATAAGATAGAATAGCCTTGGAGTAGTTATTAATATCACAACTTTTCAGTGGCTAAGGGAGTTAATCGATTTGACAAGTGAAAAAGAGTAATAACATCAAAATCAGTCTTCAAATTATATTTTCTATTGCAGAAAAAGTTCATTAACCGCTAGTAAACGTCTAATTTCAATAATTCTATTTCCGAATGATATGCATATATGAGCCAGTCGCTAGCCAAATCGATTAACTCCATAAAACAAAAAATGTGATGAAATAATATACATTGTATCAAAATCCCTTCTAAATTAAAATTGAAATAAACATTGTATAATACATAAATACAGATGTAGCTTTCATATAAAGACATGTAGAATGAATAAGATAGAATAGCCTTGGGGTAATCGTTATTAATATCACAACTTTTGAGTAGCTAAGGGAGTTAATCGATTTGACAAGTGAAAAAGAGTAATAACATAAAAATCAGTCTTCAAATTATATTTTTTATTGCAGAAAAAGTTCATTGACCGCTAGTAAACCTCTAATTTCAATAATTCTATTTCCGCAAGATATGCATATATGAGCCGGTCGCTTGCCAAATCGATTAACTCCATAAAACAAAAAATGTGATGAAATAATATACATTGTTTCAAAATCCCTTCAAAATTAAAATTGAAATAAACATTGTATAATACATAAATACAGATGTAGCTTGTATATAATGACATGTGGAATGAATAAGATAGAATAGCCTTGGAGTAGTCGTTATTAATATCACAACTTTTGAGTGGCTAAGTTAGTTAATCGATTTGACAAGTGAAAAAGAGTAATAACATCAGAATCAGTCTTCAAATCATATTTTTTATTTCAGAAAAAGTTCATTAATCGCTAGTAAACCTCTAATTTCAATAATTCTATTTCCGCAAGATATGCATATATGAGCCACTCGCTTGCCAAATCGATTAACTCCATAAAACAAAAAATGTGATGAAAGAATATACATTGTTTTTCAAAATCCCTTTAAAATTAAAATTAAAATAAACATTGTATAATGCATAAATACAGATGTAGCTTTTATATGAAGACATATAAAATGAATAAGATAGAATAGCCTTGGGGTAGTCGTTATTAATATCACAACTTTTGGGTAGCTAAGGGAATTAATCGATTTGACAAGTGAAAAAAGTAATAACATCAAAATCAGTCTTCAAATTATATTTTTTATTGTAGAAAAAGTTCATTAACCTCTAATTTCAATCTTTCTATTTTCGTAAGATAAACATATACGAGCCGTTCACAGGCCAAATCGATTAACTCCACTTCTTGAAATACTTTTAATTTAAGTGTCAAAGCACTTGGTTCAGTCATAACTTTTTTATTTATAATTTTTTAAAGATACATTTTGTAAGTCTGTATCAATTGAAAATTTCGTCAACAAAATTTCATTACTACATGATGATGCAGTAAACTAAGTAAATGATGATGATATACGAATACTTTGTACACCCACTGTATATTCTTCGCATTTTTCTTACACTCATATGTCCAGACAGTGGATTTTTTGCATTTATGAAAACAATAAGCGAGTGTAATGTGAGACAGTAAAAACATTAAATGAATTTAAAAATACTATTATATTATTTTCAACCTATCAAGCATATTAAGAAAGAAAATAAATTTCTATTTCACTCCAATTTGTTGCAATTCAGGTAGAACGTTTTTATTTTACATAAAGATCCGCAGTCTAGTCGTGTTACGTACCAGTGCTGGGGAAAATAGTATTTTAAATAGTAAATAGTAAATGATCCTATTTGTTTTAAAGTATGTGTACAACTTTGAAAATAAAATATTTTATTTGAGGCAGTAATTTTTGAAAATAGTATTTTATTTGAAGAATATCAAAAATATTTGTATTTCGTCTTTACTTTCAATTTCAATTTTAAATATTATTGCTGAAATTAATGGTTCGAATTCGATACATTTACGGGTGTAAATCGTGTCTTAACGATAAGATACGCTGTATGTTTATACGGTTTCTCAGACTATTATAACAATGCAAAAAGTAAAATATTTTATTTCGCGTTTCAGATTGTTCAAATAGAAATATTTTATTGTGTGGATCAAACTGTTGAAATAGAAATATTTTATTTTCAGGTTCAGATTGTTCAAATAGAAATATTTTATTTCCGAAATTGTACATCTTATTTAAAATACTATTTTCTTTAAGCAAAATAAAATCTAAAATATTCAACAGTATTTGAAATATTTGTTTCGCCAAATAATGCCCACCTCTGTTGCATACTATAGCGAAAGTTACGTAGAAACTCTGTTTCGCCAGTTTTCTAAAATAGATTCTCGCATTTGTTTGTTACAGGAAGTATTGCACACGATCAGCGCGCCCAGCGGACAAGTTCGGCGTATCGTTATCTTCAAGAAAAATGGCGTCCAAGCTATGGTGGAATATCCTTTGCAATAGAACTGTTCTGTCCACTCGGTGGACCGCGTTTTCCGTATGGATTCGCGTGATACCGGCTTCTCGTTGGTACTGATACGATAGTTGAGCTTAAAGCCCAAGAGGATCTCCATGGCGACACATATCTTCGGAACGACTTGACGCGAAAGTTTGTCTGGTCACGCGCCGCCGTTACAATGCGATGAGAATTTATAACCGGAAGTTGGGGGCCTACGACACAGGGTTACAAAATCTTTTGCCATGACTATCTCGAGTGTAAATGATACCAGCGTCCCGAGAGACTTGAAACAACCTGTACAGGATGTATAAAAAGTAATAGTCATCCATACTATGGGTGAATCTACACTTCTCGATCGGTGGACATTTGTAAGAGAAACTTGCCGCAAAATTGTTTATAACACAAAAAATTGTTGTTAAAGTTTTCTTTTACATCAACGTCTTCTACTCGTCGAAAAGAGAAACAGTTTGAAAGGAGCCATATGTCGCAAATACAGTGACTCCCAGTAATATTCGGACACTTAAAAAGTCGATAACATTTTTAATATTGTATCATGAGATTGGAACTTTTTTCAAAACGCAAGAGCAATTTGTTTATTACAGCATGTGAAAAGAAATTTTTTCAAAAAATTGCTAGTTAAACTTTTTTATGTGGGCCTATATTGAAAATTGAAAAAGTACATTTTGTAGAACTGTGTCAATTATATGCACTGTGAAAGTTTCATCGACATCGGTTGATGCGGGAAAAAACGACAGACATTGAAATATGTATGAATCCTTAGATTTATTGCAGTTACAGGCCGAAAATCGTGAAAAATTGCAATTTCCACCATCTTTAAACGTTTGTAGCTCATTGCAACGTTGACCAATTTTGACGAAATTTTCAGAATATGTTTAATTGGCACAGATCTACAAAACGTATTTTTTTAATTTTCAACGAAGGCCCACATAAAAAAGTTGTAAAATGCAACTTGAAAAAATTTCTTTTCACATCCTGTAGTAAACTAATTGCTCTAGCTTTCCAAAAAAGTTCAAATCGTATGGTCCAATATTTAAAAAGCTATCGTCTTTTTAAGAGTGTCCGAATATTAGTGGGAGTCACTGTAAATAGTTATTGAGATATTAGTTGTTAAAGTTTTTGCAAAATTTGATTGTGTGGAATTATACGTATAGACTACTACTACAGTCGAAATCGGTTGACGCAGAAAAATATTTTGATTTGATTTGTAAGCATGCGTATAACTAACATAGATCTACAAAACATATATTTTAAATTTTCATTAAGTGCCCAAATAAAAAGGTTATAAAAAATGCCTTTTTTATTTTTGCTTGTAACCTTGTAAATTGTAATTTTTGGAATATCTTTTTTGCAGATCATTTAGTAAACCAATGCTTCTAATTGATTATAAAAAAATCAGGTCGTTTGACACAATCATAAGAAAGTTATACTGTTTTAAAGTGCGTTCAAATACTTTCGTGGTTCACTGTATATCAAAATAGTGTCTGCGGAATTATCGCCTTGTCGCTCGATCTAGGATCGTGGCTGGAAAATTTATGAGTGTCGACAGATGTTTGTAAACTTAACCAATGTCATCTGTCTTCGACTCCATTCATCAGCGAGCACGCGTGGGGGACTAAGCCAAAAGTTTTGTTTTAAAAATACTCACGTCGTTCATCGGTAATCGTGGAGAGAACATTCCCACGGACAAGTGTGTTGTGGAAAGTAGTTTCAAAAATGGTGAGGATGAATCGAACGATCGGAATTTATTTTACGTGTATACAAAGAGTATTCGTACACCTTTTAAAATAGAATAACTTTTTTATAATTGTACCAAACGTTCTGATTTTTTATAACCAATTGGAAGCATTGGTTTACGAAATTATATGCAAAAGTTACATATCAATGCAAGGTTACATGCAAAAATAAAAAATGCATTTTTTAAAGCTTTTTTATTTGGGTCCTTAATGTAAATTTAAAACATATGTTTTGTAGATCTATGTTAGTTACATGCATGCTAAAAATTTCATCGTGCGTTTTAACGTTGAAAATAGTGGTTCACATATACAGGGTGTTCATTTAAAAACTTTCCAGCCGAATATCTCGAAAAGTATGAATTTGAGAATCGTCTGTATTATTGTTTACAAAACAACGAAGAACATTTTGAAAATTTGTTATACTTGTAAAGTAATCACAAACTTTCTCGCAGTATAAGTATGACTCGCTCTACTTCTCTTTAAATATCTCCGAAACTAGTGCGCAGTAAAAAAAGGTATCCTACGAAAATTGATGGTCTTTTTACGTAAAATAAGGTCCCATAATAAAAGATATAGGTTTCCATTTGAAAGAACAAAGTTGGCCTTCAAATAACCTTGAAAACGCGACCCAAATAAAAATCTGATAATGCCCCCGTCTTTCCCCCTCGAAATCCTTCGACACATGTTTTACGCTTTTTCAATATCTTTCATACTTTACGAGATATTCGATTGGAAAGTTTTCAAATGAACACCCTGTATATGTGCTACCACTGCTACCGAACGTAACTGAAGTATGCCTAATTGCACATAACATATTGGGAAATCGATCGACAGATAAATAATTGTAGAAATATGGAATACCAACATCCATAAAGTTTAGTTTTAATATGGAATTACACTACATTTCGATTTATTCCAGTTACATAAATTGTCAGCAGTGTTGGGCAAATTTTAATTTAAATAATCAATAATAAATAAGCGTGTGATTTTAATTGCAAATAATAACTAAACTTTTTATTTAAATAAAGGTAATTAAAATAATTCCAAAAGTGATGAAGAGATTATTTATTATTTGGATTGAGGTATAAATCAAATAAATAGTTCTCGGTCTTATCTTATTTCTTGTATTTTGTGTATACAATGAACACGTGGCGAAATTAATATCATCATTACCCGTATGTATACATAATATTTACATAAAAACAACCATTTTTTGTGCCGATCTGTGCGCATTTTTTGTCTGCTATAGCAACCTCTTCAGGTATATAAGAGCAGCTAGTTATTAATAAATAAAAATACAATTTAATTTATTATTTGTCAATACAAATAATAATTTAAATTGTATCTAAATAACAAGGTATTTGTTATTTGGATATTCAAATAAAAAGCAAAAATAATTACTTATTATTTCAGCAAGTCTATATGAAATATTTAAAATAATAAAGTTAATTGATATTTACAAATACAATTTAATTTATTATTTGTCAATACAAATAATAATTTAATTAGCAAGTCTAAATAATTCATTTAGACTTGCTCAAATAATAAATAATTATTTTTGCTTTTCATTCGAATATCCAAATAACAAATAACTTGTTATTTGAATGTTTGTATAAATAATTATTTATTTACATATTGCCCAACACTGATTGTCAGCAACAGTTTCAAAGCTTTTGTTCGGGCCACAGAGTACTTGTCGATGTTTGACATGCCTGCTATAAAAAACACGATAAACTTATTAATACGATGATTGTACACAAACATCGGTGTTTCACAGTTGCAAAGTGTAAAGACTGAACTGTTGAAGTTGTATACGCACATCACGAAACGATCTGCACAGTGTAATAGGCGCGTAATTTGAAGGTTGTTTCCGTAAGAAATAAAGTCTCGCGTTGTTCGTCGTGAACGATGGGCGTTAAACCGATGGGAATCCTCTTTGGGCTTAGTATCGGCGAGTATATCCTCCCTGGATGATTTTCGTCGTTCGGTAAGCTCGCGAAGAACAGTGTCTATATATTCTTAACTAAGTCCTTCGAAATCCACGTTCGACTCGGTGGAATCGGCGACGAGAGCGAAGGAGACACTTCAAGGAGCGGACATATACTCCGGCTGCTGCACACTGAAAATCGACTTCGCCAAGGTAAGTGCATGAAACTGATTCTTCTTTTTACTATTCGACATTCACGTCCACCATTCGAGCAGTGTGGTTCCCGCACGAACGACCGAACCAAAGTTCGGCTCATTATAATCGACCCGGAATAGAGAGCCGGGAATCAAAGATGAAAATAAAAAAAGGAGACAATGAAGGAGAAAAAACGCGGAGGAAAAGGAAAAAATAAGCCTCTCGAGTTCCACAGTTAATATTCATGAGAAAGAATCCCGCGGAGAAATGGTTCCGCAAATAATGGAAACGTTCTAAATTCACGTTTCCCTTACGTAACCGGGGCCTGTACTTACGCCACCATAAAAACCGAGGAAATTTCCTCGTTTCATTCATTTTACGTGCTCGTTACATATTCTTCCAATTACTTGGCGCGCCAGTGCCGAGCCCCGGCGACGACATTCTTCCCAATATTTCATCCGACGTCTAATTAGCGAATTCAAAATAATACACCGGAAAAATTCGCCCTCGAAACGCAACACGTTGGCGCACCTTTACGCGTGCGTTCGGCTTGCACATTTTCACCGGAACCACGTCTATTCAATACAGGAGCTGACGTTTGTGAAATTTTCTCTTGCCCTTTTTTAGAAACACCATCCGGCAATCACGAGTTAATTAATTAGCCTCGAACGAACACTTTTCAGAGTTTAGTAGTTGCCGGCAAGCGCTTGTTGTCACGGATTATTTATATTGGGTTGGCAAGAAAGTAATTTCGGTATTTTAAGTTGAGATAAAACCGAATTTCTTCATTCGAACGATGAGCTTTAATCAATAAAATATCTTATTCATTAAAGTTTAATTGCTTGAATTAAAAAATATTGGGCTATCCTCTATATCACCTTAAAATACCGTAATTACTTTCTTGCCAACCCAATAAATTAGTCGAATTCTGGGGCTTCAAATTTCCACTTAACCCCTTGTCCTACGATTTATTTTACGGTTTCAGTGATCAGAACTTTCTTTGAAGTTCGTAATTTCGTAGAAATGGAGAAAATTTATATCTATTGTATGCCTACATGTTCTTCAATAACTATTCATTAACAAAACCAAAATAGAATTTCATCTTGGTTTAAAGAAGATTAATAACATAATGTTTATTAGACTTTGTTCAAAATCTTCATCACGAGTCTGACGATCTTGATGATTTTCTGTTGTTTTTTCCAAAATTACTACTTCTAAACTGTTCTATAAAAATTCTTTTAAAAATTAGTACAATGAAACGCATTCTCATGAAAATGGTGTTTTATAAATTAATTTATAATCAATACTTTTCAGTTTAACCTAGAACTCGTCGTATGACGATTTATAAACCTCTGAAGAGTAACAAAAAATCTTGAAACTAACCGTTATTATTTGAAACAATAGCAGATACTAATTTTGTCATTTAGAAAATGTTTTTTCATTATGCAAACATTATGCTTACCACAGAAGCTATTTTAAATAATCGAATTTACGAAACTACAGTATCGTCGCATCTATAATTATATTAATTTGTCAATGAAATTATCGATTAACAAATATATAGTTTAAAATGTACAACTATTTTTGGTATATTGAATATATCAGACTTCCTATCGAGTTGTTTTTTGGCACATTACTTGGTTCAATTCATTTTACACATTCAACAAGTGTTACATTCATCAAGAAATAACGATTCATAAACAGTAATGTGTACGCTGTAATTTAACCAGCAAATAATCATTTTTGATGACAATTTTCATTCATGAACCGTATTTCTACCATGACGTCAACCTTTTGTAACGACCACGTAATTGTTTACACTAAAACAACGAGTAGTCAAAATTTGTAGTTGCGGTTCTTTTCAAGAATTATACATGCATAGTGTCGAATACGAAGTTATTTTAATCGAATTTGACTGAGTTTTAAAAAGATGCAGTAACTTCAATTAACATTCGTAATCGTTGAAGTTCGTTGACTGAACATTACTCCAACTAGATGCAACAATATTTTACGAAAATATTATTTAAAGTCAATAATATTAAATCAAACATATCAATTTTGTAGTTTCAAACTGATTAGTTACAAATTGTATTTATTTTGTAAATTACAAACATTAATTTTACTAGTAACAACTGTAAAGACAACAGAGATCAGTAAATATATTGTGTTCATTTTACTAGTTCCGAACTAATCAGTTATAAATTGTTTGTTTTGTCAGTTACAAATTGTGTTTATCTCGTCACTTACAAACATCAGTTCGATCAGTAACAACGGTAAAGACAACAAAGATCAGTAAATATCTTGTGTTCCTTTTATTAGTTCCAAATTGTTTGTTTTGTCAGTTAAACAAACATTAGTTTGATTAGAAACAGCTGTAAAGACAACAGCGATCAGTAAATATATTGTATTTATATGATTCCAAATTATTTAGTTCACTAAAATACGAAACTAATTAGTTACAATTTCTGGATGTGTTTAACTGAAGTAGGGACTTCGCGGTGGGGGCACATCTCTTGTTAATTACAAGTTGTGTTTGTTCTGTCAATGTTGTTACAAACATTAGTTTGACTAGTAACAACTGTAAAGACAACAGAGATCAGGACATATATTATTTTAATTTATTTATTCCAAACTAATTAGTTACAAATTGTGTTTGTTTTGTGAATTACAAATTGAGTTAGTTTTGTCAGCTACAAATTGTGTTTATTTCGTCACTTACAAACATTAGTTCGACTAGTAACAACGCTAAAGACAACAAAGATCAGTAAATATCTTGTGTTCCTTTTATTAGTTCCAAATTGCTTGTTTTGTCAGTTAAACAAACATTAGTTTGATTAGAAACAGCTGTAAAGACAACAGCGATCAGTAAATATATTGTATTCATATGATTCCAAATTATTTAGTTCACTAAAATACGAAACTAATTAGTTACAATTTCTGGATGTGTTTAACTGAAGTAGGGACTTCGCGGTGGGGGCACATCTCTTGTTAATTACAAGTTGTGTTTGTTCTGTCAATGTTGTTACAAACATTAGTTTGACTAGTAACAACTGTAAAGACAACAGAGATCAGGACATATATTATTTTCATTTATTTATTCCAAACTAATTAGTTACAAATTGTGTTTGTTTTGTGAATTACAAATTGAGTTTGATCCTCACTTACAAACATTAATTTTGCTAGTAACAACTGTGAAGACAACATAGATCAGTCAATTTCGAATACCGTCGGCGGAGCAAACATTTGACGTGCAAAACAAATATTTGTTCGCTTCCAGTATCAATGGCAGCGTGACATCAAGGGTTGTAAAGAATTTTCGCGCTCCTCTGTTCTTACGCTTCGTTCTATCGTGGAAAAGATCGCAGAGCAAACAGCGACGACGGCGCGTCTCAGAGGGAATGAAAAGAAAATCATGCGCATTAACGTTAGGCCCGAGGCAACGAGGCCTTCCATGCCGTTTGAAAGAAAGGAAAAAAAAAGGGTGATTCGTATAGCGAGCCGCGCGTGAAAGCCCTTTCTCGTCTAACGAGTGAGATCTTGTTTCAGTGCTTGTCGAAAACCGGTCGATCGGTTTTTCAATTGGTGTCCATATTTAGTTAGCCACCGGCGAAAAGGATCGTTATTTCTTGCGACAATTAACATACTTCCCTAGAAATTACCTTCCCGTATATCTACCGAGGCGAATTAACTTTTTTCTAAACATCTAATTGCGCCTCGAAAAAGAAAAATTAAAAAGTATACTAGAAAACAATTTTCTATCCGTACAAATATTTATAAATAGCATGAACAACAGAGTTCGATCGAATAAAAGTTTTAAGGACTGGCAACGTTTTTCAAAGCGGAAAGCTTCTACTTCGCTCTTGCTTTTATTACTCGATTCTTAAAACACAGGATTAAACATGCATACCATCGTTATCTCTGTCGATCACTTATCTACAGAATTTAACAAAATTCAAGTTGAAAAATATTTTTTAACACGTTGACTGCCACGGGGGTCACCGGTGACCGGCACTCGACTTGGCTACAGCGCCGTGGGGGACACCGGTGACCGGCGACGCAGCAACTAATAAAAGTACACAATTAGGGTAAATATGGATACTGATATATTTTTCAATAATTGTTAGTATAATAGTTTGAAGAAATTAATGCAATATAGAACATACAAAAATAATTTTATTACTACATACAAATAATATTTCAACATAATATGCATCGCGTAATGAAAAATTTACGTTGGCGACTTGGGCAAACCATGGAAAATGCGCCTGGCAGTCAACGTGTTAAATTAATAATATTTCGATATACACTCCCGCTCAAAAATATGTGGCCACTTTGTTGCAAGTATAATGTATTTTAATAATACCAAATTGTACAATTTAATTATTACAATCTCTTGAGTAAATAAAAGTTTCTTCGGCAGGACTAATACTGTTTCAATCTACGATGATCCATTGGCGTGGTTTGCTGTCTTCTCAAGATAATAATAATAATTACCACGCTAATGGATCATCGTAGATTGAAACAGTATTAGCCCTACAAAAGAAACTTGCATTTATTCAAGAGATTGTAATAATTAAATTGTACAGTTTGATACTATTAAAATAAATTATACTTGCAACAAAGTGTCCACATATTTTTGAGCGAGAGTGTACGTATAAAGTAAAAGCAATACATATTTGCGCGTAATACATAATTCCTGGTATCGATCGAACATGATTCCAGCATAGTTGCCTGGGAATAGCGAATAAATTTGAACCCAGACCCCGAGAGATCTGAATTTCACTTCCATTTACTTCAACGTACCCGAGAGATGCATAATCACACGTCACGCGTTTTTATTCATCAACAAACTAATTTGATATTCTCCATCCGAAGCATGGATAATGAAATTCAACATTAACCAGAGACATGTGCGCGTTCAAATTGCGTTCCCAACTTCATTAATTTTCATTTTCATGAATCTGATATTTCTCTTTCTATTCCGTACACTCGCGTTAGTAAAACGAGAAATTTCGAATTTTTTTTCTACACCTCACGGCATTCGTGTATTTCCGTTATCCACAGTCTCTGCTGCGGGATAACGGATTTTCCCACAGCACAATATCGTTTCGTTTAGTTATTGTGCGCGCTCCGTTAATATCGTTTCGAGTATCATTCTCCTAGACGCGTCCATGTAGCACCTAATTACCGATAATTGTTCACCTCGCGTATTGCTCTCAATAATTAAATAATCGGCATCACTGGTTCCCGATGCGCTCTCGACGTCAGCCGAAGCGTGCGGCCACGAATTTTGTTTGCTCTCTCGCGGTCCGAACGCTCGTCCAGTGAACACTCGGCTCATTTGATTCGCGCGATGCTCGCAGAAACCTACATAAAAGGTCGCTGAATTTCGATTTTCCACATTTTTTTTTCGCTTTCAAATACATGTACCAACAAAACCTGTCTGCGGACTCGATGCACCTGTATCGCGTGTCTTTATTTTCTGTTTCTCTTTGAATTTGCGCTTGTCGAAGAACGATAAGAATGTACAGAGTGCAGAAAAAGTAATGGTCTAGGGGTGAATCTACACCTCTGGACCGGTGGACATTGTTAAAAGAAACTTGCCGGAAAATTGTTTATACAAATGAAAACTATTGGAATATGGGTATGGAAATAAACTATAAACACTGTATAAACTATAAATTGAATTTTATTCGAATCTATATTTTTCAATTCACGTAGAGGGGCACGTCTTTACTCTACGAGAACTAGGACGCGAATGAGAATCGTTCTGAAAAACGAATGACAATCTCCGAAACATTTGATGCTTGAGGGTCCCTTGATATGTGGACCGCATAGATACAATGCATCTTTCGAGCGTTCTCGATAGTAAAGCAATAGTATAACCTACTAAGTAACAGCAGATTATTTTTGTTCCTTACATAAATTCCAACAAAAACTGCTGTTAAAGTTTACCTTTGTCGAGTGTGACTCGACATCGAAGAAAGAAAAATGTAAATAGAACGGGTTCTTATATGTATTCGGTTCTTCCTTTATTTATATTTTTTAGTTAAAAACAAATATAAGTTCCACAAATATAACTGACAACAAAGTCTGAGAGCTATATTTAATATAATTCGTAAGCAAAATTGAATGTAATGAAACTGAATTGTTCTTCGAAGTAAATTTCAAATGAAACACGTAAAATATTAAGGAATTGTTGGCAACAAAATTGGAAAATAATTCAGAGTGCAAAGGGTTAATGATTTTAATAGAGGACAAATTGTATACATATTGACATCTTCAATTTTTTAAATTTTAAAACAATTTTGAGTTTCATCTGCTCGAGTTCACCATAAACGCATAAAGATCCGCAGTCTAGAAATAACTAACAATATTGAGACGTCGTACGGATTCTTTTCGTCTACGTAGATCGGGCATTTTCATCGTTGTGCAATCTCCATAGCGATCTTAAGATCCGACGTATGATTCACGTGTAGTGGCATCAAGAGACTAGTATTATTTGGCAGATCTTTCCATTGGCAATAGTCGTATAAAGGGTGGGTTCGTAAGGCCGCGCAAGCTCCGCCTCGAAATCCAATTTTGAACATTGGGCAGTGGCTAACACGCTCTATTTTCATTAGGCGAACGGTCGTTTTGGCAAATACTATCGACCGGTCTCCGGTAGGTATTTGAAACGAAGTCTCCGCGTTCGGGCGAACCTGCATATATTTTTATCAGCAATATTTGGTCGATCTTTATTTCGCCGACCCCTGGCAGATTATTTTCTTCTATTCCCGGCTGGCAACCAGAGCTTACGTAACGCAACAATGCAGATTTATTTGAGGAATGCTCTCGATACGCAATATCGGACGCAATTACAGCGAAATTTTCTTCGAGCTATAACCGGTCGATCTCTTCTCGACTCGTTACACGGACGGATTATGTATATTCAATTCTCGTCGATACCGGAGCAGTTAAATAGACATCGTGTCTGAATGTTTCCCGGATAAGAGCATCCGATATTTCAACCATTATTCATCTCCCTTCGCGTATCATTGTATAATTCCAGTTCGAAGAATAGGATTCCGAAGTTGCGTTTCTCGGAAAATTTTAATGATCTCTCCATCAGATATTCATGTTTCTTTATTTAAACGTAATCGAAGTTCCATTTGGGTGGTAGAATTATGGGGTTAGTGAAACACGCGCGTGTACAAAGTATTCGTACACCTTTTGAAATCGAATAACTTTTTTATAATTGTACCGAACGACCTGATTTGTTATAATCAATTACAAGCATTGGTTTATGAAATGATATGCAAAAAAGATTGTCCAAAAATTATAATTTACAGGGTTACGTGCAAAAATAAAAAAGGCATTTTTGCATATACATATGTATTTGTATGCGGTACAACCAAACAAAGAGAATACTATACAGTGAGCCACGAAAGTATTCGAACACCCTGTAAAACTGAATAACTTTTTTATAATTGTACCACACAACCTGATTTGTTATAATCAATTACAAACATTGGTTTATGAAATGATATGCAAAAAAGATTGTCCAACAATTATAATTTACTAGATTATATACAAAAATAAAAAAGGCATTTTTACATATACATATGTATTTGTATTGAAAATCGCGGTACAACCAAACAAAGAGAATACTATACAGTGAGCCACGAAAGTATTCGAACACCCTGTAAAACTGAATAACTTTTTTATAATTGTACCACACAACCTGATTTGTTATAATCAATTAGAAGCATTGGTTTATGAAATGATATGCAAAAAAGATTGTCCAACAATTATAATTTACAAGGTACGTGCAAAAATAAAAAAGGCATTTTTTAAAACTTTTTTATTTGGGTCCACAATGAAAATTTAAAATAAATGTTTTGTAGATCTATGTTAGTTATACACATGCTGAAGATTTCATCGAAATCGGTTGATTTAGGAAAAATCGACACGCATCGAAAGTTATACGATTCTGTGGATTTTAAGCAGAGACTGATCAAAAGTCGTGTAAAACTACGATTTTCAACATTTATAACCGCTTGTAGCTCGCGTTAATCGATTTCGATGAAATTTTCAGCATGCGTGTAACTACTATAGATCTACAAAATATATATTTTAAATTTTCTTTAACCGCCCAAATAAAAAAGTTTTAAAAAGTACCTTTTTTATTTTGCACCTAACCTTATAAATTATAATTTTTGGGGAATCTGTTTTGCTTCTAATTGATGATAAAAATCAGGTCGTTTTGTACAATTATAAAAAAGTTACTCTATTTTAAAAGGTGTACGAATACTTTGTACACCCAATCATAGATATTCCTACATTTATGGCAGTCGTAGTTACCTAAAATTCAATATAGTAAAAGAATTGCCGAAGTTTAACGTAGTTTGCGTTTTAGCCAGTGTACGATGGAACTGTATATGTAGCAAATAGTTATAAATAGACTGCTGATCTTTATGCAAAATAAAAATTGCCTGCGTCGATTGCAAGAAGTAGAAACCAAATTGAATGTAATTTCTTCCCTGAATCCTTTGCACTGCTTTGTCGAGCGTGACTCGACATCGGAGAAAGAAAGATATAAATAAAACGGGGTTTTATATGTATTTGGTTCTTCCTTTATGTATTTAATTGTCTTATTTTTTAGTTAAAATTGGGGTTTTATATGTATTTGGTTCTTTCTTTATGTATTTAATTGTCTTATTTTTTTAGTTAAAATTGGGGTTTTATATGTATTTCGTTCTTTCTTTATGTATTTAATTGTCTTACTTTTAGTTAAAAACGGGGTTTTATATACACAAACGTACAAATACATTTGGTTCTTCCTTTATGCATTTAATTGTCTTACTTTTTAGTTAAAAACAATCAATTCCACAAATATATATCACACCAAAATTTGAGAGCTATATTTAATGTAATTAGTAAACACAATTGTTTAAAATAAGTAGCAGTCAAGGAACCGTCCTTTCAAGTAAATTTTAAATAATACTCTACAAATAGTAGAGAGTTGTTGGCAACGAAATTGAAAAATAATTCGAAGTGCAAAGGGTTAACGATTTTAATAGAATAGAAATCATATATTGACATGTTTAATTTTTACAATTTTCCAACAATTTTGAAATTCACCTACTCAATTTCAAACTTAAAGATCCGCAGTCTAGTTTTAAAAGTATGTATTTACAGAAACATCCATAGCTAGTCACGATGTATATGTATAGAACTGAGAGAGGCTCGCTTTTATTGTTAGAACTTCGCAATATGTCTGATTCAATCTTACTCTGTTCGAGGTGCAAGAGTGACAATCACCAGACATTGTAGTCGATATTTTCGAATGCTTCGCTGTAAACAATTCGTCGCTCTAATTTTAGCATACAAACCTCTTGCCATGCCATTGTCTTTAAGGTCACAGCGCGTAGAAGATCTTTATCCCCAAAATTGTTACCGAAGTGAAACGAAAATTTGTTTTTTTTCGCATGGCTATATTAACTTCGATGCTGACATGTTGATTACAAAGGATCATTGTGTACTCGGATTCGTGAGTACATATGGAACTCGATCCCATCCCTACCGATGGGCACGGAGCGTCGCGACGCGCGCGTCGGTGCGTCGGTGCGTCGGTGCGTTCACGAACGCGATCATCTCGTAATTTTCGACGGGCTGCTCGAACTAGAAACGTCGATCATCGGCAATGACGCGCGCGTAGCGGGTAAATATACGCGTTTCGAGATGAAAATCGTACGTATCCAATAAATTTGCACCTCGCGGGGTTCGGAGGGGGCCAGCTGAACGATAAACGTGCACGTACCAATGCTTTGTCAACCTGTCGGCGTTCCTCGCGATATTTCCCGAATGAAGTTGCCGTGTAGTAGACTAACGACGCGCACGTACGCTTTGTAGTTCGCGGAGAAGCGCATTTTTATCCCGTCATGTTTCGCGCGACAAATTACGCGGCGGACATGCCGACTGTAACGATGAAAGACTGACGCGTTGATCCAAACGCTTTAATAACACGACCGTGAAATACGGGCGAGCGAAGAACTCACGAGCAGCTTTTCAATTTTCAAGAAGATTTACTGTAGCCGGGCTCCGAGGCTAATCGCCTGATTTTAATCGGATCTGAACCAATGGATGGCCTACCAAAAATTACATCTTTCTGCCAAATTTCAGTCCTATATCTAATCTGTAAGAGAAGTTCTGTGCGATGATCTTTTGCCAAAGAGAACAAACAAGAAGATATTTTATTGATTAAAGTTCATCGATTGAGTAAAGAACTTCGGTTTTATTTCACCTTGAAATACCGAAATTAGTTTCTTGCCAACTCAATGTTATAAGTATAGTGGAAAAATAAGTGCAAATTAGTTGCAAATCCGGTTCTCTATTTTTCGTCTTACAATTAATGAAATTACGAAGTTGCTTGCATGGAAATTGAATCGACAAATTTCTGCATCCGAGCACATATTGCAATGAAAATTGCTCAGAATCTAAATAAATAGAGCCTTGTCATTTCTGTAACCTAAAACATTGTAGTCGGTTTTAGTTCCCGGTAGGTTTAGTGTTAAAAGAAGGGTTCTTGTTCAATTCCAAGGTATACTTAGTAGCAATCCCGGCAGGGTTACAAATGTCAGCTAGGAAACCGAATCGATGGGTATTTATATCGCTGGCGTCTCAATCTTCGTGACACGCCTCTAAAAACCGCCGCAAGCGAGCAAAAACAAGAAACAGGCAGTAACCGCGAAAGACGGGACATATTGGCGTAACCACGGCTCGTTACTAGGCTGCACGGAAAAAGCGAAAAACAGCGAACGACGGACGGAACTAATGAAACATCGCTACGGCAGCGACCGAAACTAATTTCCTGTTTGCTTCGTGCCGACTCTCTTTAATCTCCGACGCTTGATCGAGAAATGGGACCCGCTCGGCCGTATTCAGAATTTTTCCACCCAGTTCAGTCCAGTCAATTTCGGGTCCCGACTGTAGAGGATGGTTCGATTATGTTGCTTTAGTGGCTCCCGCGGATACAATAACATTTCGCCGAAGCCAAAATGGCTGGAATCAGTGTTGATGTACAGTGCTGTTCACTCGAACAGCCTCGAATAATCCAAATAACAAATGAATCACGTCGCGAAAGAATTCGTTTCTCTTTCCGTAAATCATGATAGCAGTGGGAAAATCCGTCTGGTCCATCCAGATTAAATTTTGTCTCATGTGAGAAAATTATATTGTGCCATTGTTGAGTAAAACTCATACGCGTTCTAGCAAATTGGAGTCGAGCTTCGATATGCCTTCCCGTTAACGCAGGTTTTCTTTGCATTTTCTTGGGTTTTATGTATGGAACACTTTGCATGACGCGTATAATAGTTGAGACTGATGCTTTTGTTCCAACTTCCTGTTTGATCTTCTTAAGGGAACTGCTGCATTCGAAATTTTACGTAAAATTGATCTCCTTTCCCTCTCCGTTGCAGCTCGTTTTGTTCTCCCTTTATCATATTTTCCATAATTTCCAGGGTTATTACAGAAATTATTAATTACTTCAGCACTCCTATTAATTCTTTTTCCAATTTCTCGGTTTGAATACCCTTCTTCTTTTAAATTTTAACCCTTAGCACTCGAGTGGTGACTCAGAGTCACCCCTATTTATTATATCATTATTCACACAATATTATTTACATTATTAAATATGTTGGTATCCAATCAATTACTAAACCTTTAAGTATTGTGTGAGGTGTTGTATCAATTTCATATCCATAAAATGAAAACAATTATATAGAATCGAATTATTCTAGGTCAGAAGAAATGTTTAATTTCCGAGTTAAAATAGCTCCGAGTGCAAAGGGTTAATTTTCCCAATTTCCTCAACAGTCAACGAGTTTCCGCGACTCATATTAGCACAACGATAATAATGATACAAAAAATAATGCATATAATGCTTAACATAGACGTGAAATTGTTGCGGATATGTCTTGTCTAATCTATTCGTGTGGAAGCGTCTTATTTTTACAAACACAAAGTTTTTTTGCAAGTGTACATACCGATGTAAACATATATCACTTAGAAATTCATAGTATATACGAATTTAACTAATAAGCAAGAATTTTGCACACACAATTCCTTTCTTTGATATAAACTTGTATATATTTTTACCCGAGGCTGGTCAAGTGAACAGCACTGTATGTGTATCACTCTCACATGTTTTTATAAACTGAATATTAATATGAAAAAACATAATTTGAAATTACAAGTAGAAAAAAATGAAAACCTAATCCTACATGAAATCGTAATCTTACCCAACCACTGGATAAGATGGTTAATACATTTAATGGGTGATACATTTTGGCATTTGAACGAACCAATGTTCTTATAATTGGTGCAAGAGTCATGCCATCAACATGAACATTTAAAGCATTGTATCCAGTCTTCTATTGGAGGATCTACATATAGCTTATTGCATCCTTGACAGGCAGTAGACTCTTTGTCAGCCTTTTTGTCTTGCCTCGTGAAGATTATGTTTATAATTTTCATTAAAATAGAATTTAGACATCAAATTAATGTTAAACTAATGTGTGATATTAAAATCTACACCTTTTCCGAATATCTGGATCGCTTCTTATGTAAAATTTACCTTTCATTAAGTTTTCACTCCTTAATTCGATTTTTATGTTCTTACAAGCCTCGTGCTTGAAACGATTAATCCCAGTTAACTTTCTTTTGTTTAATCCAATCTCTACTTTAACGACAAATGTTAGTTAAATTAATAATTAAATCATTAAATTAGTTAATCACTTACAAATTCATATTATAAACGAATTTAACTAATAAGCAAGAATTTTGCCCACAATTCCTCTCTTTGATAAAAACTTATATATATTTTCACCCGAGGCTGATCAAGTGAACACTGTATTCCGTGTAATGTCGTATATGCCTCTGCAAATGCGAGACACGCTACGTAGCAGTAGATACAAAATATGAAGCGTATCTGTTGCATTCGAATGGAAATGTAGATTCTGAATCGACCATTTCACTGCAGCTGATTGAAAATTGTCGCAACGCAATCGAGTACGAATATTTCAGAACGCTGCTATCCTTTACCCGACTTGTGCAACGTGGTCGAATAAGAGGCTGGCTACACTTTTTAATTGAATCTTTAGTAGCGTTATTTTTTCATTCAATTTAAACTTGATATATTTTGACAAGTTCAGGATTACAACTTTAATTCAGACCTGGGAAACTGGAGCTCCGAGAGTCGATGACGTAGAATCGGCTGGTTTATCCTGGGTTCGTCGACAACTCGTTTCACCGACATTGTTTTCATCAACACGATCTTAACTTGAAAATCAAACATTTCTTCCGACCTAGAACAATTCCATTCTATATGATTTTTTTTCTTTTTATGGATATGAAATTGATATAATAGCTCATGCGCTACTTAAATGATTGGTTAGATCCCAATGTACTTAATAATGTAAACATTATCTTGAATAATGGTACAACAACTTTTAATGGTGACTCTGTGTCACCATTCGAGTGCTAATAGTTAACTTTCGTCGACACTGTGTTTTCATCTACATGGTCAAATCATCGACAAATATCTTTATCGACAAATGTCTTAATCGACAAACGTCTTAATCGACAAACGTCTTCATCGACACTGTCTTCATCGACATAATTTGATCGACACTATGTTTTCATGGACACGGTCAACTCATCGACAGTCCGTGTTTAGCGACAGGTTTGAGTTCGTTCGTTTCCACTGACACCAAATTCGTGTTTGCTAATGTTGATTAATCGTTATTATCATTGTTATGTTCTCGACGCATTTAGTTGCTTGTATAATAAATAACAAAGAGAATTACAAAGCATTGTTATTTAGATCAAAGTTTTTATTGCTTGCTTGTTTTTATTGGCAGAATTTCTTCAAACAAACAAACTTTATTAATATTTACACACCAGAGTAGGGCACAAATCAACTAATAATTAAAAATGACTAATAGTCTGATTGATTGTTAGTCGTAGCAAAATAGTCATTGGTTAAAACTTTCTCATTAATTAGTCATAACTACGTGGCACTAGTTAGTCACACCTCTAAGTAATCGTTAGTTATTGATTATTAATTATGATTAATCATTAGGCAGTTCAAATGATCAGTTATCAATATTTAGTTATCAGTCACTATTGTGCGATTAAGTGCCGTGTAGTTATGAATCAAAAAATTTTAACTAATGACTATTTTGCTATGACTAACAAGAAATCAGAATATTAGTTATTTTTAATTAATAGTTGATTTCTGCCCTACTCTGCTTTACAGTAATTTATATTTGGGGAACATATATTTGTTTTTAACTAAAAACTATAAATAAAGGAAGAACCAAATACATATAAATACTCGTTTTATTTACATTTTTCTTTCGCACAGGAGTGCACAGTTTTTTTGACAAAGGAGTGCAAAGGGTTAATACTAGCCGATCTCTTCCGGACTCAGCCACGCTTTAAAATTCAAGAAGAAAAGCCGCATATATTTGTGTAGCAACCAAATATTTGCAGATCAGTGATCGCTAACCAATCGTAAGGCAATGTGTCAAAGAATTCCAAAATCTTTGTCAAGATTGGAGATCTCGGAAGCAATCTTTAGTTATCAGTCACTATCGTGCGATTAAGTGCCACGTACTTATGACTAACAATTAAAAAAATTGTAACGAATGACTATTTTTTTATGACTAACTATTAATCATACTATTAGTAATTTTTAATTATTATTTGATTTGTGCCCTACTCTATGATAAAAAGAAATGATCAGAAATCATAATATTTCGATGTAATGTAATAATGTGTAAAATAATGTGTCGATGAAAACATAGTATCGATCAAATCGTGCCGATGAAGACATTTGTCGACGATTTGACCATGTCGATGAAAACATAGTGTCGACGAAAGTTAATGTCGATCAAATCGTGTCGATGAAAAGAGTGTCGGTGAAATGAGTTTAGTCTGGTCCAGTTCGATTTGAAAATGTCACAGATAATGGCGTTTTAACTAGACGGTAATCAAGTAGTCTCGATTTTCCGTCGTCGACGGGACACTGCTATCGGTACAAAAGAGTTTTCTAATCCTGACGAGGGAAGCAATAACGTAGAATTACCTGGACAGCGTGGGGATCAAGGGTGGGTCAGTGGGATGGCGAGGAATTGACGGTAACGGGAACGAATGTAGCGATAAAACGATCAACGTGACACGGGGAAAGGGGACGTGTTCCGACAAGTATATAGAGAGAAAATAATTGCCAGATCGTTTTTCATTGTCAGTGTTCGGTTAATGCGAATATTGGGTACAAAGTGAGGTATAATTATAGAGGTGGCCCGGACCGAGGTAACTCGATCATTAGCTACGTACTGCCAAAATGGCTCCCAAAACGACATACTGGCGTATCAAGAACCAGCTGCGAGACCCGTTAGCGTATGTAATCAGTTTGCACAACTATTGTAGTTGCTTGATCCGTTTGCGATCGATAGAGGGAGACCTGCGTGTAACGTGTTCTTGTAACGTTCACGTTCCGTGACCGTTCGATCTTCCAATTAGAATACCTGATCGTGATCGACGATGAGGCCGTCTTGCGAGGGCACTCGCGTGCCTGGATACCTACTCCTAGGTTTTCTTCTTTAACCATTTCTCATATTCTTATGAAAACATTACAGAATTGGATTTCCATTTTTTGGATGGGCAAGGGAAAGGGCAAGGGAAAGGGCAAGGGTTCCCCCGGTGCCGGACGATTAAGATTTCTTTTAAATATGTAAGAAAAAATCATGTTTTAGACTTTTTATTCTTTTAAAGACTTATAAAGAAACGAAATAATCAACATTATAATAATATTGGTTTGGAACGAAAGTTCATAGCGTTTGTAAATTAAAATTGACAGCTAAAATTCAGATATTTATTCATAGATTTATTTGATAACATATTTTCCATTCTGTACTATCAGTTTTTGTCATTTTCGAGGTACCGTCTCGCGTTATTGAATAAACATATGAATAAATACCTTAATTTTATCTCCGATTCTTAATTTGAAAACGCTACGAACTTTCTTTCCAACACAATAGTTATTATAATAATTTAAATACGCGTTGAATTAAATACGCGAGAAATCATTAAGTGGCACCTAGTCCGTTTTCCGGATGCAAAGTTTCTTCCTACAAAACAATGCATTCGGAAAATGTCGCTTCTAAGGACATTGCAACAGCCGAGCCAAGATTCTGGCTAGATTGCAGATCTTTATGCATTTATGGCTTACGATAATTTTCAAGAAATGCTAAAGTATAAACTCGACAAAATTTAGTACAATTTTCATTTATTTCAGATCTGCGAAGGCAGATTCGATTTTATTCCACTTCCTTAACATTTTTTTGTTTATTGAGAGCTTAAGTGGAACTCCCCATAGGGGTTTATAAAGCTATACATTAGAATTAACATAAGCTCTGATATACATTTTAACGTTCGTCTACAAAAATTGAAAATTGCATAAACATCCCCAGTCTAATTCTGGCAATCGTCACTTTGGGAAAAATGGAATTTGGGCGTCCGAAAAATCTCTCTTTCCCACGCACCATCTCCGCTACAAGGTTAACATTCGAGATAACGCTTCTCAATGGAAGACCCTTTATTTGTTTTGTGTTTTAAAGCAATGACTTTACTAAAAGTAGAACTAGCACATTTATTAACGTACATACAACTAACAAATTTGCCTCTCGTACTGCCAAAGTAGTTTTAATCCTTTGCACTCCGAATTATTTTTCAATTTTGTTGCCAACAACTCTCTATTATTTGAAATGCTTTATTTTAAATTTACTTCAAAGTACAGTTCCTCGATTGCTACTTATTTTAAACAATTCTGTTTACTAATAATATTAAATATACCTCTCTTAAACTTTGTTGTAATTTATATTTGGTTTAGTCTCCAAGAAATATTTATACCGACCATTCTAACGTTGTCCGATTAATAACATTATGATAAATCAAACGTCTTTGATGCCAAGACGATATTTCTCAACGAATTCTATGTAAAATAAGTAGATGCAACATTTTTTTTACTTATACATCTTGCGCAACAAACTTACGGTTTCGCTGTTACATCTCGCATCGCGTGCAAGTTGTTCTGTTCTCAGTGTTATTTTCGCGTCTTTTATAAAAACTACAGATTATTGTAGTTTTACTTGTCAGTAGGTTTTTATGTTTTTCCTTTTACGATGCTGCAGCTTCCACCACGAAATTGAATCCATCACGGAACGAAACGTACAATCACCGAGAAACCGCGGAATTCCAGTAAAAAACAAAGTGTTATCCTTGAGAACATCATGTTAACCTGCGGACACTTATTTTTCGCATCTATCGCAGATTAGGATACTTATACAAGTCTCTACTATAATATTGTTATCAATACAAAATAAAAATTGGACGGATTAAATTTAGCAAAATAAGGGTGTCCCTTTGAAAGTATTCGAGAGTGATATTTTTGCCAGACATACACGACTTAGTGCACCTATGGAGGATTAAATAATTATTTCTTTCAGAATTTTACCCCCGAATTGTTTAGTAAAAAGGATATAAAAAAACTCTTTTTAAAACGCTGTTTTCAATATATCCATTTTTCTCAATTCTTTATCGCTAGACTGCGGATCTTCATGTATTTATGAAGAAATTGGTTAGACGAAATATAAAACAATGAAAGATTTAAAAAATTCAAGAATGTTGTAATGTTGCTTTCAACGTAACAAAGTCGTTAAGGGATGAAATCAATTTTTATGTTATTCCTGCTTCCCACGATCAATGCACAACATTTTTCTTGTCTATTTATTACAAGTTTTGCGAAATATAGTCCCCAGAGCAATTTTAACAGTTCGGAGAAAGGAAACACTAGATAAGTATTCGTATTCATTGGTGAGAAATGTTGTATTCATTTACAAAACGAATACAAAGAGTTCAACAATGTTAGAACGTGAACTATGTTCGAATTAGAGTTAAAATCTTTTCAAAGGAAGAAAAATCCAATATAATTACCCAACGAATGAATAGCAAAGACTGTCGTACAATAAAAAATATGGGTTCTGATTTAAACAATCACAGTCGGCCCTTAACCAAAACCAAAATATCGACTTGATACATTTTTCGTATCATTCATATTTTTCGAGATATACAGTGAGTGTAGAAAGTATTCGTACATCTTTTGAAAACTAATAACTTTTTTATAATTGTACCAAACGACCGGATTTTTTGTAATCAATTAGAAGCATTGGTTTACGAAATGATATGCAAAAAAGGTTTTTAGAAAATTATAATTTACAAGGTTACATGCAAAAATAAAAAAGGCATTTTTTTAAACTTTTTTATTTGGGCTCTTAATGGAAATTTAAAATATATGTTTTGTAAGATCTAATAACACATAAATAGTAAGGTGGAATCTCTTAGACCCCGACAAATAAATTTCATATATAGCCTCGTTTTTCATTAAGGACCCAAATAAAAAAGATTAAAAAAATGCTCTTTTTATTTTTGTTTGCAACCTTGTAAATTGTAATTTTTGGAAAATCTTTTTTCCAGATCATTTGGTGAGCCAATACTTCTAATTGCTTACAAAACATCAGGTCGTTTGGTACAATTATAAAAAAGTTATACTGTTTTAATGTACGTTCAAATACTTTCGTAGTTCACTGTATATAACGCAAGTATAGACAGTCACAAAGTTGAGCGTACACAAGCCATGAAAGCGTTATTTGTTCGATTAACAAAAGAACAATTTTTTCGGAGATAAAAGTTTGTATATAAAATTGGAAGTCTTAGAAAATAATGAACTTATGCCGCTACACTTATATTATTGTAGTAACAAAGATAAAGATATGTAGTATTTTCGTAATAGAGATGTAACAATTTTAATGTTAATATTTTTCGGTGTATCCTTTCGCATTTATAACGGCTTCTAACATTTCTGAGCATGGATTTCACTAAACTTTTGGTTATGGGACTTGAGATATCCTTCCTTAATTCCGTGATTTTAGTTATTGTCTGAATCCGATGACTGTAGCAGGCTGTTTAACACTAAACCTACCGAGCTTTACAAGTAGCCGGTACATGTTGCCTTATAAAAATAACATGATTAAATTTATTTGAAATTTTCAACATGTGCGTAACTTACTATAGCTCTACAAAACATATATTTTGAATTTTCATTAAGAGCCCACATAAAAAAGTTTTAAAAAATGCCTTTTGTATTTTTGCATCCAACCTTGTAAATGATAATTTTTGGGAAATCTGTTTTGCATATCATTTCGTAAACCGATGCTTCTAATTGATTATAAAAAAATCAGGTCGTTTGGTACAATTATAAAAAAGTTATTAGTTTTTAAAAGGTGTACGAATACCTTGTCCACTCGGTGCATATACTCTGGAAATCTAACAGGGGACAAGCTGTATACAAAGCAAACACTCGTACGACAAGTAAATAGATTCGCACAACGCGGCGAAAAAAAGCATGAATAAGCAACACGGTGCGCACTCCCGTTTCACTGAATCGCACGTCAAAACGTTGATATCGTACAGGCATATTTGAACAACGTTTCATTTGAAAGAATTGACAGCAAAAACCGTAATTATATTTGCGCAGAGACTTAATATGTAGATTGGAGGAGAGGCATGAGCTAACAATGGTTCGTTATCATAACGCGGGGCACTCGTTTGCTCGCAACATCGTTTCGTTCGATTAAACGAAACGTTTAGCGACCGCCATAATTGTACGAAACGACGACACTATCGACACAACGAGCGTTGCCGACGCCGCTCGGCTAAATCCGATTATGAGCGTGATCCACGGCCGATCGGGATCTAATGCAAGCCGGGTAAACGCGAGGCAAAGGGTTCGGTACAGCCGTTCTTTTTTCGCGGGTGTGTGCACTTTAATTGAATTCGTTATCAGTGGAAAAGGGAAAATATTGTTCGCGGAATTCATACAGTTTGGCAGGCCACGCTAATTGGATAGCGCGCGAGGAAATTTATGCGACACAGCTCGTTAATGCCGTTAATTACATCGGAGTGCGCTCGTGCAACCGGTAAACCTATCCTCGATGCCTATTGAATCGCGCTGCGATAAATCCTAACGGCAATTATTCGAAACATCGAAGAATTTGTTTCCTCGAAGCAACGATCTCTCCAATTCTCAATGCTCGTCGAAACTTCGAGTGATTTTGAAGGAGGACTCGAATTTAGACGGGCAATCTTTCCGCTGATCTCGCGATGTTTAAGTGGAGTCAGAAAGTAAGGGACACGTTTCTCATAGGATGAGAATTTCGCGATAAAATTTATACCGTTGGAAAGGTATAGTTGCCAGCTACATTTTCGCTGGTGAAAGTATAATGATAGCGTTAACGGATAAAAAGCTATAGCTAATTTTCTGAAGACAATGTTTTTGGCAAAAAAGAATTCTGTATTCAAATATTCCTCCAAAACTTTTAGAGCTAGTATATGTATTTCTAAAACAATTAGACGATAAGAATATGTGGTTTCAAGGGACGTTTTTCTTAAATTTGGTAGTTAATGCTTCAAATATTTTCGCTATTTTACTGCATTATAATATGTCAACTTAAATATATATGAGGCACTACTATTTACTCTTATTATCAGACTGCGGATTTTTATGCTAATCAAATAATGTTTGTATTGATTGCAGAACACAGGAATCAAATAAAAATTGTATTCTTCTTTTAATTATCCTATTAAAGGATAGTTTTATGATCATCTTTTAATCATCCTATCAAGCTGAAACTAATACATTGACGCCCTTAAATATTTTTAACATGTCCACAGCTTTAAATTGTATGCACCCATTTCTGTCACAAATGCATAAAATCAGCAGTCTACTTATTAGTTAAGGAACTGTCGTAAAGGTGCTGGGACACGTTTTGTTTTTTAGCTATAAAATTGCAGAGGATGAGAATTACGCAATAAAATTGTCTCTTCATTTTTAACGATTTTTTTTAAACATGTTCAAACATTCATAATGTATTAATATCGGATATCACTGTATTCGGAAAAGTCTACAGAATCTTTTGCCGCAAAGAACAATTCAATGTCTTTTATGATAACATCGCAATATTTGTTTAAAGTTGAAGAATACGTTTTTTTCTTCTAAATCATGTTTCTCAAAAACTGTGCGTCTAGGGGAAAATTAAGGTCAGATTTGGAATCAACGCAAAAAACTCTATAAGAATCGTCTAACGGTAATCGATGAACAAATTTGGTGTTGGACATTTGGACTTTTCGGCAACGGATTTTTAAAATGGACTTTTCAAATTAGAAAGAGTATTGTTATTCCAATTATAAGACATCGTCTAAACCTACATAAATGCAGTGCACCGGTGCGATGGCTCGCGAAGCGTAAATGGAAAGTTACGCGAATTTAACGTGGCACACCTTGTAACTAATGTATAAGTAACTATCCGCGAGTGCAGGTAGTAATTTTATTACGCATAAAAACAACTTCGAAAATGATATTATTCGAAGGTTGGCCTGTCTCCAGGAACTTTACGTATGGATTATTCAACTTTTACAATCGGCTCCACCGTTTCTTTTTTTTTTATACGGTCTTAAAAAATACGCATAAGTCTCTACTGGTCAATTTCAGATTCGAACGACTCGCAATTCCGTAGCATTGACTTTTTATTGCAAAGGGAATTCTCGTTGGGATTATTTAATTTTTACATCGCTGTTGTAGTTCAAATTGCCTTTTCTCACAGAGCAATTGATCCAAGAATTCAACGTAAATTTTCTCGTAGATATCTGCCGAAGTTGTTTAATTGTCCAGCCGTTGAACTTTAACTTTTTTTATCGGTAATCCACATTTGTAAGATACTTAATAAATTTAAAACCTTCACATTTAAATCTTTCGACAGATATTTGTAGTTCTTAAAAGTAAATCTATCTAAACGTAAACGTATCTACCAAAAACGTTGTCGTTTGAAAAAGAAAATTTTTTTCACCATTTATTTTGCAATTATTTTAAGCAAATTCCATGTTTTCGTAGCAGAGAATTTTTTAAAAATTTGAAGAAACGTGGATATAGCTCCATTTTCTCTTCAGTTACAGTGTTCAAAATCGCACGAGGGGATTATCTCACTTGTTTAGAATGACCTTGTTAGGCCATTGCCTTAACGAACGTTGGCGCGATTGATTCTCGCTGTCAATCAATATTTAAGCATTAAAACAAATATAGCCATACAGAAAATATAAATTTTCTTTTCCCTTGTCCGACATTTTTGTGGATAAGGACGTTTTAATCACTGTAACTGCACAGAAAATGATATGGAAAAGGGTTAAAGTGTTCCCGTTTTCTGAAAAGTCATGGGATTTTTATGCCGTTTTTCGATTTGCGATTTTATAGCTGGCAGCTCTATACGGGAGTATACTGCAGTTTTGTCGCGGCGTGCGACAGGCAGGCATCGTTTTCGCGTAGAAAGAATTGTTACCTTTAACATGCTACATACATGCATGCATAATGTATTCAGCTACGTCAGCCTTAAGTGATCTGAACACAAGTTAGCCGGTTAGCTTTCCGTCACGAGTCCTGAAACAACGGAACCTGCCTGGCGCGCATTACGTCCTTTACAACAACGGTTTCAATTACGGTCCAAGGGTGAACCAAGTTACGACTTATCGCAGTTAAATTTCTGAAATACCTGGCATCTGCCAGTCAACGTGGTTCGTGGCCGGGCACGCGGGAAATCCTCGCCACTCATCTGAATTGCAAATCAGGAGGAACGATTCCGCCCGCGCCGTCCGACTGGATGAAGCTTTTCCCTGGCGCTGTTAGAACTTGGCAGGTGGATGGTTCGCCTTGTAATTAGACGTTCGCGACCAAGGATCCATGAAGTAAGGTCCCCGCTGTGTTGCGGCCTTACTGGTCGATTCCAAAACAATTTATCCAATGGGCGTAATCGGTTTTAGTGGCGGTATCGTCGAAATAATAGACTGCCGACAAAATTTATTTCTCGCCTCGTTATAGAGAAATGTTTAAACTTCAATCGAGTCTTCGTTTCCGTACTCTTCTACAGCTTTTTTTTAAGTGAAACATTCTTTAGGCGCACCGCGCACACAATTGCTGGGCAGTGAACGAGTCTGATCCGTCACGCTTCGAGGTGAAACGCTATTATACTAGAGCAGTGTGGTGGCGAACCTTTTTGAAGAGCGGGTCAGAATTATTTTAATTTCTTTTTTAAATACTAGCCCGTGGGTCGTAAGACAGTGGCCTCGATTAGAAAATGTGGAGGGGGGGGGGGGGGGGGGGTGAAATATCAAACATTTTGTTAAGAGACAGAGTTGACTGTTGATTCTTTTTGGATCTCACTTTTGAAATAATCCAAAAAAGGTTTCAGTTTCCTTTTCGATTTATAACTTTGAATACTGTCGCTTGATTATCATCATTTTCTCCACAGTTACAGCGATTGAAACGTCTTCATCCACAAAAATGTCGTAGAAGAGAAAAGAAAATTTCTATTTTTCGTATGGCTACATTTATTTTAACGCTTAACACTCGATTGCATGAATTTTTATGACGAGTTGAAAATATATATGTGGCTGTTGGGTTACTTAGAAATGAGTGTTTTCTTGAAATAAATAATACAATTTTATTAGAAAATGTTATTAATTGCATTTTATGACTGTTCCTGTATGGGAACTTTATACATGTGCAGTTTTATTCATAAGCGCAACGTATCCACTTGGAATCAACATGCTCAGAGTCTACAGTATTGTCTACATAATTTACTATAGAACATTTGAAAATTAAGTCCTCATTTGGGAACGGAATGCAATGAATAGAGGGTTAAATATTGATTACAAGCGAGAAACAAATTTTATTTCATTTAGAAAGAAACGCGTAACATTCGTATCTGTTAGACTTTGTTTAAAATGTTCATGACGTGTGTGACTCGTTAAAATACGGCAAGGGGTTAACGTGGAACGATAATAGAAGTGGAAAGTGTTGCTGCTTTCGGTTGAGAGCGTTAAAATATGATAGAAGACTTTGCGGACGCTACTCTCGTATCAATTTGTGCGTTCTCTGGCGACTTAAGTTAACTCGATTATTAAAATATCTCGCAGACAGATTTTCGCCGCGATTATATTTCGTAATTGTTCAATTACGCGTTACTCTTGGAGTGCCAGCAGGCGAGTCCTCCCCCGCTTTTGGAAGAACTCATTATCCCCGCCATTAAGCCGCCAAATGAATTTTCGCTGTTACGGGGTGTTACCCGCGCTCCGACCCGTTGCAGCTCGTTTGCGGCCCCGGTGCAATGTACTAATTAAAGATGCCGGATAAAAGTGGCGAACGCTATTAGAAGAAGCCCTATAGTTCAGCGGGTTTGCCGTTTTTATGAAAGTTTTATCCGGTCGCTGCTAGTCAATGGTATTTACACCCCCGCTCAAAAATATGTGGACACTTTGTTGCAAGTATAATTTATTCTAATAGTAATAAAATTTATTTAATTATTAAAATCTCTTGAATAAATAAAAGTTTCTTCGGCAGGGCTAATACTCTTTCAATCTACGATGATCCATTAGGGTGGTTTTTGCTGGATCTCAAGATGTGAGATACCTAATGAATTTATTGTTAACTGTATAAACTAGACCGCATATAAAATTAAACGTGTCGTCCACATTCTTTTGAGCGGGAGTGTATATATCATAGACATAAAAATAATAATTTTGTTTTATTTATCGACAAAAGCATTAGAGAAGTTTTAAAAAGATATTTAAAATGGGTACCCGGTTATCAATTTTTTAAATAGAATGCTGTATATTTTTTATAACAAGTGAAAACGTGTGTCCAGACGAATTCATCCGCATACCGCACAGTGATCTTCAAGGTCGTGCAAGGTCAGAAATGGAAGAAACATTTTGAATATTTCATGCTAATTCATACCAATGTGTTTACAAGTATTCTTTATCCATACGAATCAGATGATGTTGTCATTCGCTATCAGAGTGTTTACTTCTAGCTTCTTCTATGACGAGACCATTTCAGTATGTGTTACAGTAAAGTCGATATTACTGTCCCCTGTTTACACCAGGTTCTATGTCATCAAATTTCACTATCGTATTTCTGGCATTTTTCTGATTAATATAAGACCAAACACGATATAATTCCAATTGCATTTAGTGGTTAAATCGACGATTCAAGTTTCGGTCGCAAGGAAGGACAGCGTATGGGAAAGAAAGAGACACTCATTCTGTCCTTCTCTATGTTCGGCTTCTCCTTTGAATTTCATTCTGTCCTTCTCTATGATCGGACTCTCCTTTGAATTGCATTCTGTCCTTCTCTATGTTCGGACTCTCCTTCGAATTTCATTCTCTCCTTCTCTATGTTCGGCTTCTCCTTTGAATTTCATTCTGTCCTTCTCTATGTTCGACTTCTTCTTTGAATTTCATTCTGTCCTTCTCTATGTTCGGCTTCTCCTTTGAATTTCATTCTGTCCTTCTCTATGTTCG
>CM052204.1:11894559-11910478 GCA_028455805.1 Lasioglossum figueresi
TTACTGTCGCACTAACAATAAGACGTTCGCTTTTATATCTTACAGTTAAACGACATTAATCATACGTAAAATTATTTAAATCGAAATATCTCCTACACGACTAATTTTTCAACATAAATAGGTTAACACCTTTTTACAAAGAATGTCCAACTGCATCGATTGATGTATTAAAAAGTATATAATTCCTTTTAAACAAACAAAGTTGACCTTCGTATGACCTCAACGTGTTCACGCACTAATAAACTAATAACACCAAACCATGCCCCACTCAGCACCACTCAATTCTTATCTGAAACATTTTTCGGTAGGGCTAACGATAGCGGAGAAATCAAGATGTCAAAATCGGGTGAGACACCCTGTATAATAAATAAAACTTAAGTTTATACCAGTCATGTTAATTCGACTAAACTTGATTTTTACCTATTTCTACTAACTGTCGACTTAATTTTGTCCCTGACTGTATATATTTTCACCCGAAGCTGATCAAGTGAACAGCACCGTATGTAAGATACTCTCTGTCCATATCGTGGAATCGCCGGCGTATCGATCGCCGCGGCGGGCGTAGGTCGAGCGCACGTAACTTTGAGTCGCAAGATCAACGCAGAGGAAAAAGGGGTGCCGACTCGCTCCGAGTGCTTGCTCGCTGAGGGAAAGTCATTAAAAGAGGGATCGTTCTAGAAATAATGTCTGTCTCAAAGGACTCGCGGCACGCTTTGAGGCGGTAATCAACGTGTTTGAATATTTGACTCGAAAATACTGTTAAGATGGAAGCAGGGGAGCGTCTCGGCCACAAGCCTAGCTTCCAAAACGCGCGACCGCGATCCTACCGGCGAAGTATAAATACGTGTGGCTTAATAACCATCCGTAATTAAACGCCCACCGTGGCTCATTACCCGAAGGACCTTGACATCGGAGTCATTAATGAGCCGCGTGGCACGCATCTCTCCTGCTTGTCGAGAGGAGCTCGTCTCGAAGAAAAATTACGAACTTTGTTATAACTCCGGTGGTTCCAAGAAGTATTTCAGCACCGAGTACCCGATTACTCGAAGAATTGCCTAAGTTACCTTGTACCAATTATTGTGACGTTAAGCTCACTTGTTGATTCACGAATGAATTGGTGAATCATTCGATTTTTCATTGGTCTGTTCAAAATTTATATTGATTCGCAATACTCTTTCTTTAGATTGGAATATAAAGGGTGTCCCGAAATTCACGCAAGATGTAATTTTGACAGTAAACACAGGTTTTTAATTAAAAATGGTGAATTTGTTTTTATACATAAGTTATACGGTATAGGATTATGTATGGAATAGCATATCGGGTAAATGGCCTCCACGGATCTGCTGGCACATACGCACTCTTATGTCAAAATTTTCCATGGCCGTTTGGCATAAATGTGGCTGAATTTCGTTGATACAGCGCTCAATTTTTCCTTCGAGGCGTGGGTGGTCGTCGGTTTGTTGGCATAAACGTTAGACTTTAAAAAATCCCAAAGAAAAGTCTCTGAATTTTTGAATTGACCGTTTCTCTTCGCAGGTGATGAAGTTAAATCACTATTCCGACCATATTTTGTACGAATCTTGAGAACTGTAGCTGCCAAACGTTCATTATTAAAATATTGCTCAACAATGAGAACGCGTTGTTCTTTCCTGTAGCACTCCATTTTTAATGTCCCTGAACTGTCAGCTGTCACACTGTCTTTTTTTTCGTTGGCAACACTTTGCCGCTCAAATGGGGCAATATTCAAATCTTGCGTGAATTTTGGGACACCCTTTACTTTCTCAAGTTGAAAATGTTCATATTTCACGATAATGTAACTAAAATATTTTTATTTTCTTCTTATCTTCTTCTATTTCTATTTTATCTTCTTTTGAAGGGTTTCTGACCCACTTAGTGTGCCTTTGCAAACGTTTTCACACATTAGTGTGCCCCCCCATTAATATGGGTTTTTAAACATTGTTATTCTCTTTAAAATAAGTGTTTTTACAACTTTTGTCGCAAAAGTAGACATATGGAAAACGTGAAATGTTCTGTAAAATATATATATGCTGCTCGGTATGAACTAGAGCTGTTACTTTTCCGAAGCTTCGACTCTTCGAAGGATTCGAAGGAACGAATGGAACTCCGAAGTGTACGCAGTTTCAAAGTATTGAAGTTTCGAAGTCTTCGAATCGTATGAAGTTGTAACTTACTTTTTACACGCACTGTAATTGTGTCAAATATATCTTAGCAGCGAAATTTCGTAGTTCATAGTTTCGAAACACTCCGGTTTCTTTTAATCTTCTAATAATTTGCTACGGAGGTTTGAAATTCGACGCTGAAATCTAAATACACAGTCTGCAATTCGTTTCTGATTGTAAATTGCAAGTTATACTTGTAAAAAATAAAAAAGTAGGTACAGATTACGTATTGAAGTTTAAGAACAATGTCATTTGATTGAAGTCTCTCTAAATATCTAAAAAAAAATACTCCGCCAATTGTACAATAGTTTCTATTGTTCTTAAACAGTCTCTTTTAAACAATCTCTTTTAAACAGTCTCTTTTAAACAGTGTCTTTTAAACAACATTGAAATCTACGCTCGAAATCATAGGTAATTTATGTAAGTTCCGATTGAGCAAAGTAGAGCCTGCTGTTGAATAGACGAGCCAATTTTCATGGATGAATTCGATGATTATATAATTGGAATTATATAATTTCGGTGATTATATAATTATACAATTTGATGATGTAAATAGCAACTATTCCAATAATTAGTCCATTTTCCGCTTCACATTTTGCTACACAAATCTCTCCCATAGATAAATGAGCACTTCGTATTGATCGTAAAATGTTTGAATAAACTTAGAATAATTTTATCGACGCCTCGGTTCGATCAAATTCTACACTATATAGCTATTTTGTAACACTCTGATAGAAAACAATTCTATAGCAAACGTGGTCTTACGACGTAACAGATTCAAATCCGAATCGAAACGTTTGAGTGTTACAAAATAGCTATACAGTGTAGAATTTCTAAGTTCATTCTCCAATAGATGATTTGTTAAAGCCATACGATTGAGAATTACTAAATATCCATCTGTGAACTTATACCGTTTGTCATGTCTTTATTATTTTTATATATGGCTACTCCTGCAGCTCTGCGCAGAGGTCTTTGAAACTTAATGACACAGTCATTTGGAATGTTTTCTTCGGGTGTGTGTAGATTCTCTTCGACCATAAACGAATTTGCGATTGTTATTTTAGGTCACAATGTCAACTAACGATAAGCTTGGCTCCCTCGAATTTACACGAATAGCGTTTCACCTCGGAGCGTGACGCATCAGACTCGTTTACTGCCCAGCAATTGTGTACGCGGTGCGTCTAAAGAAGTTTTAAGTCAGGTGGTTTCGTCGAATTCGAAGAAGTTTTTAAAGAGCGTTCGAACACTGGTGAGCCACTGTAGATGCGGGACTGTCCTATTAGAAGGCGAAGTGTCCCCTGGCGGCTTTAAGTTTCCCCTGAAGGAGGCGAATCTGCTCGAAATCACAGCTACCTGTTACGATCATGCCGCACGTACGCCCTTAGTTCGATTACAGGTTCCGGCGCGGTGCAGCGTGCGTGATGCACAAGCCGATGAAGGGTCTCGTATTGTCGCCAACAACATAGGCACATACTGTGTACGAGGTGTGTAAATTCAGTAACGAGTAGATTGCGGATGTTTATGCAATTTTTAATTTTTCTAGACGAATGTTAAGAAACTGGAATAAAATAAAATCTTATTTACCTTAGCAGTAGTCTTTTTAGATCTGACATACATTAAAATCGTACGTCATCCCATAAGGCGGTAGACTAGGTTCCCAGGATTGTCAGGGCGCGGGACTCGCGTTCTCATTTGTCGATAATACAAAAATGGGGTTTCGGTAGTCAAAAACGCTACATAAACAATCGATCTAGGGCGCTATCGCCCTGAGAAGTCCTATTTTTGCGTTTACGAGGCGTATTTTGCATTATTCGGCAGATGTAGCTATGAAAATAGCTACATTCACAGTTGTATGCTTCCGAATAATGCAAATTACGCCTCGTAAACGAAAAAATAGGACTTTCGAGGGCGAAAGCGCCCTAGAATCGATCTTTTATCTAGCGTTTCTGACTACTGAAAAGCCTCATTTTTGTATTATCGAGAAATGAGAACACGAATCCCGCGCATCCTTGCAATCCTGGAAAAAGGAGTCTACTCCCATAAGTTCGTGCCGACTTTTGTGTGTACATTTCACGCGTCGGTTTATAAACTTCACGGCAAAGTCTAGAGAAGGTTTTCGTGGATATAAGATCGTGAAATAGCGAACACAGTGATTCCTAGCAGTGAAAGATCATGAGCGAAATTCGTATCCATTTCTGACATCTCATGTTATATGAATTTCGGGAAGGAAGCTCGGTAACAATCGCCGCGAACAACATACGTTCTGTTTTCGGAGAAGGTACGCTTTCTTGCCGTACCTGTAGGAAGTGGTTTCAACGTTTTGAAGGTGGGAATTTTTGTTGAGCAGACGAGGATCGTTCCGGGCGTCCTCGAACAGACGGAGATAAAATTTGAAACCTTGTACAGAAATCGCAAAGTTTATCAGGTGAGGAGATGTCAGATGTTCTGAAAATACCTAAAACGAAGTTAAAGGTATGTTTACTAAATTAACGTATGCAACCTCTCGAAAAACGGCACGAAATTATGGGATGACCTAATACTATTGTATGTTGTTTTGTTGGAATCGGCGTGTATTCTGTCTTCAACGTCGTTCTACAGGGTGACTCAAAATTCCTTCAACATCCGGAAATGGGAGGTTCCCGAGATCATTTGAAGCTACATTTTCCTTCGCAGAATTGGCGTCCGCGGCTTGGTTAAGAAGTTATTAACAAAAACACAGTGTCACGAAAACCCTGTTTTTTGGACAAAATTCAATAACTTTTGTTCTGTTTATGATAGAGACACGAAACGAAGTGGGTTTTTTTTTATATTGAAAGCAATCTCAACATGATATTATTATAAATATAGTAATTTATTTAAACATTGTAAAACGATATTTATAAACAAAATTTTGTTTTATTGCTGGTTTTCGGTAGATGAATTTTCAGTTCAGTTCTTCCGAAACTGAAACTTCGTTTCAAACTCTTATAACATTCGCCTCCTCGACACGCATACACTCTTTCTCTACTATGCCTGTCGCAACTAACTAAAAGTAGGACTATTCGCTCTGGTTTAAACATTTAGTCATACTTAATCAAAACTTACTAGTACATAGTATTTACAATTTTTAAGTATCATTATTAATATATAAGTATACTATCAATATATAAATATAATAGAAATTATTGATATAAAGAAAAGTTCTTGCTACATATTTTGTTAAATAACTCTGTTTTCCGCAATATTTCGCAATTACGATTTACATAACATCAAAATATACTATCTTACCGATACAACGTCAAAAAATCCCAGAAGTGTTTTGAGGTGTCTTTTTTTAGTCCTCTACTAAAGATTAGGGGAACCAATAAATATTAATGGTTTCATTTCAAGTTAATTATTAAATAGCGCATAAGTAGTACAAAATTTTTGAAGATGAATTATAATTAGGCAACCCTTAGCCATCATTTTATAAAAAGATTATTTCTTACAAACGTCTTTTGTTCATAACACAACGTAAACAAGTTACACTATGAACTGATGTACTATTTCATCTTCCAAATTTTCGCTTACAAATTCGCATACAATTAATTTCCTACTGAATTTTTCAAATTTTTTTTTCAAAAAATGATTTAATTGGATATTTTGACATAGTATGAACATAGTTTTCAATCGATAAGAAGCAGTGACTAATCCGATTTTAGTCGATGGCTCGTGACATTGTGCGGCGCGCCAACTGTCAATTGGCAGACTGTGCTAACACGCGTCTAGGTCGCGCTCTGATTGGTCTGTGTTTTTCGTTAACAACTCCTTAACAAAGCCGCGAGCGCCATTTCTGCACAGGAAAATGTCGCTTGAAATGATCTCACGAATCTCCCATTTCCGGATGTTGAAGGAATTTTGAGACACCTTGTATACGTAAACGACTTTTCGCGATTCTGGCGAACTAGAAATTATTGAAATTTCAAATGCAGCGGGTCCCAAGTGAATTCATAGCCCCGTTTCAATTTTCGGACGTAATTGCGCATCTGTCAGCCACGACGACGCCGCCGAACCGACAAACGACTAGGAGAATATTATTTTAAATACGGTAATTTTGCCGGAATATCCTCGGGCTGTTCACGGTTTTCCCTGAGCGGCGAGAAACACGTTGCTCGGCAACAGGTATTTAAATTAACTGCCACTTTTCTCGAATTCTGCCGGGATGAACGAGGTCACCACGAATGAGAAGATCGACGGCACGGAGGGAGCTTAGCGTAGGCTACCGCACGGAAGATGATGGCACTCTCGCTTCCTCTCTGTCTCTCACTATTTTTCTTTCAGACTTTTCCAATCGTCTCTCTTCCTCTTTGGTCGATACGTACGTGATTGGCTTTACAAAGAACCCAGACCTGGCAAACATATGTTCTCTCTCTCTCTCTCTCTCTCTCTCTCTCTCTCTCTCTTCTTTTCTTTCTGTGTACCTCGATTGGACGTGTTGTTTTGTCCGTGCCCCATTAGGAAGATCCAGGACTCGATGCTGCTTCAACGGGAAACTATATTTACAAGAAGTACACGTTTCGGGAGCACCAACCCGTCAACCTTGCGAATAGACTTTCAGATTGGGTATTGTGCGAGGTCTAGCCCAGCCACTTGAAAATACGTCCGTCCTTTACGAGTAGATTTCGCGTGTCCGCTACCGTGAATTATTCTATGATTGCAATCTTGTGATCTTCAGGGTGGATCAGAGTTCGCTGTACGTTGCACAGCACAGCAAATGTCTGCTCCAGGTGGGGAAAAATCAGTGTAAATATTATTTTAAAATTCGAAACCTGGCTTTATAGTGTGTACTATACATATACAGTGCTGTTCACTTGAATAGCCTCGAATACTCCAAAAAACAAATGAATGACGTCGAGAAAGAATTCGATTCTCTTTCCGTAAATCATTATAGTAGTAGGAAAATCAGTCTGGTCCATCCAGATTGAATTTTTTGTCGTCTGAGAAAATTATATTGTGCCACTGTTGAGTCCAACTCATAGCGTTCTAACAAATTGGAGTCGAGCTTCGATATGCCTTCTCGTTAACGCAGGTTTTCTTTGCATTTCCTTGCGTTTTATGTATGAAACACTTTGTATGATACGTCTGATAGTTGAAACTGACGCTTTTGTTCCAACTTCCTGTTTGATCTTCCTAAGGGAAACTGCTGCATTCGAAATTTTACGTAAAATTGATCTCCTTTCCCTCTCCGTTGTAGCTCGTTTTGTTCTCCCTTTAACATTTTTGCATAATTTCCAGGGTTATTATAGAAATTATTCATTACTTTAGCACTCCTATTAATTCTTTTTCCAATTTCTCGGTTTGAATACCCTTCTTCTTTTAAATTTTAACCCTCAGCACTCGAGTGGTGACTCAGAGTCACCCCTATTTATTATATCATTATTCACACAATATTATTTACATTATTAAATATGTTGGTATCCAATCAATTACTAAACCTTTAAGTATTGTGTGAGGTGTTGTATCAATTTCATATCCATAAAATGAAAACAATTATATAGAATCGAATTATTCTAGGTCAGAAGAAATGTTTAATTTCCAAGTTAAAATAGCTCCGAGTGCAAAGGGTTAATTTTCCCAATTTCCTCAACAGTCAACGAGTTTCCGCGACCCATATTAGCACAACGATAATAATGATACAAAAAATAATGCATATAATACTTAACATAGACGTGAAATTGTTGCGGATATGTCTTGTCTAATCTATTCGTGTGGAAGCATCTTATTTTTACAAACACAAAGTTTTTTGCAAGTGTACATATCGATGTAAACATATATCACTTACAGATTCATATTATAAACGAATTTAACTAATAAGCAAGAATTTTGCCCACACAATTCCTTTCTTTCATATAAACTTATATACAGGGTGTCTCATCCGATTTTGACATCTTGATTTCTCCGCTATCGTTAGTCCTACCGAAAAATGTTTCAGATAAGAATTAAATGGTGCTCAGTGGGGCATGGTTTGGTGTTATTAGTTTATTAGTGCGTAAACGCGTTCAGGTCATATGAAGGTCAACTTTATTTTTTTAAAAGGAATTATATACTTTTTAATACATCAATCGATGCAGTTGGACATTCTTTGTAAAAAGGTATTAACCTATTTATGTTGAAAAATTAGTCGTGTAGGAGATATTTCGATTTAAATAATTTTACGTATGATTAATGTCGTTTAACTGTAAGATATAAAAGCGAACGTCTTATTGTTAGTGCGACAGTAATGATATCTTAGAATTATTTAAATCGAAATATCTCCTAAACGATTAATTTTCAACATAAATAGGTTAATACTATTTTATAAAGAATGTCCAACTGCATCGATTGATGTATTATATTAAAAATATTGGAATATGGGTATGGAAATAAGCTATAAACACTGTATAAACTATAACTTGAATTTTATTCGAATTTATATGTTTCAATTCACGTAGAGAGGCACGTCTTTACTCTACGAGAACTAGGACGCGAATGAAAATCGTTCTGAAAAACGAATGACGATCTCAGAAACATTTGAACCGCATAGATACAATGTATCTTTCGAGCGTTCTCGATAGTAAAGCAATAGTATAACCTACTAAGTAATAGTAGATTATTTTTGTTCTTTACATAAATTCCAACAAAGAAGTCTATAATTTCGTTTAAAAAAACGAAGTTGACATTGATACGACCTTCGCGCGTTTACCCACGAATAAACTATTACACCAAATTATGTCCCACTCGGCACCATTCAATTCTTATCTGAAACATTTTTCGGTAGGACTAACAGCGGCGAAGAAATCAATATGTCAAAATGGGGTGAGACACCCTGTATATTTGCACCCGAGGCTAATCAAGTGAACAGCTCTATATGTTAACTATAACATTTATGATAAAATTTATAGCAAATGACGTATACTAAAATATAAATACAATTATTATATAATAAAGTTTTATTATATAAAAAAGTATGATGTAATTTTTACATAGCAAGCGAAAATACAGTGACTCCTATAAATGATCAGACACACTTTAAATCAGAATAACTTTTTTAATGAACTTTTTAATGATTTTAATGAACAGTTCGAATAAATTGCATTTGGTCGGAACGGCGCTAAAGAAAATAGTAAAAATTGATTTTTACAACTTTTTTATCTAGGTCTAGAAATAAATTACATACATGCTGAAAGTTTTTACCACTTTTAATTGTTGATAACTATATAACAATAAAGATAAGCTGGAACTAGATATACAGGATGTCTCATTCGATCTTGAATAAATATCGAACTAATGCTCGGATGGATACTACAATTTTTTGCGAATGGTTTGAAAATAATTTTATGTGTACCAGCGATTAAAGAACATCAATTGAAGAATGGTTGTAGAGAAAAAATTCTTTTGGTGGTAACTGCATTCTACATACGAAATTCTCAACGGGAAGAACGAATTTATAAAAGTTAAGTCATCATTAGCATCGGATGACTGTACAAGAAAAAATTGCTTTTCTATATAAATTCTATTTAAGAACGATATATTATATTATAAAAGAATATATTTAAAATAGTTTTTATATGGTGGCAAACGCTTGATCCACTATTAAAAATGTAACAAAAAGAGCATGCAGAAAATTGTTATTAAATGAAACTGGAGAAATTAGTGAAGCTGACAGATCGATAGTAGAAGACGTTGAAGAAGTTGTCGCTACATTCCGTAGAATTCCGGAATGCATTGATTGCGATAACAATGACGTAACGAAGTAGCTTCGGTGCGATAATAAAGACAGTAGCAATGGAGATATCACACACATAAATTGTACTTTACAAGCTGAAACTGTAACTGAGGGTATATAGCTTGTCATGTCGAAGCATTCGAAGCATTTGAAGTAGGACTTCTATGGTTTGAGGCATAAACGGAATGTTTAATAATTCTACACAGTTATTTACGTTGAAAAGCACGAGTGATTTAGCAGCCAGAAATATTTGGAATCCTTAAATACTACGCAAATTGTAAAGCCTCCTAACTCTGAGTTGAATAAGTGAAATTTAATACCAGAACAACGATCGTTCTGTTATCCGAACACTTTTGGAAGCTCTACTATATTTTGTACTCTTCTATTACTAGCATAGTTCCCGTTGAAAAATCAACGATTGGTTTATTTCTGTAGATATGCCTCTAATTTGATTTCAGCACTTAATCTATAATTTAGCAATTAATTAAGTGTACCAAATTTCAGCTTTCTAAGGCTTCTGTAAGGCTGCTTGATCTTTCATCTAGCGATTTTGACTGGTAAGAAAATCCGTCTTTGGATTATTGAGAAATCAGGAGTGGAATTCCGAACCCTTGCAATCCTCGCGTACGTATACGTGGTCTAGCGGTGTGTGTGAGTGTAGAAGAGTTTAAGAACAATTGGGAATTATTTGACATTTAGCATCTCTAACAAAATGCGATAATCTACTGAAAAGATAGTCGTCTTAAACTTTTGTCCGTTACTTATACAGGGTGTCTCACCTGATTTTGACATCTTGATTTTCTCGCTATTGTTACTCGTAGCAAAAACTGTTTCAGCATAGGCTCGAATGGTATCGAGTGGAGCATATTTTGATGTTATTAGTTTTTTCGTGAGTGGACGCGTAAAGGTCATATAAAGGTTAACTTTTTTTTTAAATGGAATGAGGTATTTTTGAATACATCAATCGATGCAGCTGGACATTCGTTATAAAAAAAAGTACTAACCTATGTATGTCGAAAAGTTAGTAGTTCACAAGATATTTCAATTTAAATTATTTAAATTCTTAAGGCATCATTATTACCGCACAAAGGCGTTAACTTTGTTTACCACCGTTAGACTAGCAAAAACGATTGACCGAGATCGGTAACGTTGAAATGTAAACATTTGACAACTATTCGATTATGTGTGACAATCATTCGTCAGTTTGAGTTTAGCTTCTGTTAGTTGGACATCTATCTGTTTGTTCTAAAATGAAGTACTCGCGTGCGGAAAAAGTAGACATGGTTGCAGCGTATTTGGAAGCTGGAAAGAGTGCAGTTCGTGCAAAACAATTGTACGGAGAGAGATTTCCTGATAGGTGTCAACCAGCCCGTAATACTTTCAGTAATGTCTTCAAACAGTTTAGTCAAACTGGAAATTTGTCGCGTAAGACACCTAATCGAGAAAACACAGCGACGAATACTGCAAATGAAATTAATATTTTGGCTGCAGTGACAATAAACCCATCTGTAAGCTGTCGCCAGCTTGAATGAGAATCCAATATTAGTCGGTCCAGTGTCGTACGTGTACCGCATAGATGCAAATTTCATCCGTATCACGTATCAAAAGTTCAAGCCCTCGCTGATAATGACTTTCATCGTCGTTTAGAATTCTGTGAATGGGCTCTTTGTCAAAGTGCTGATTTTTTTTAAAAAAGTTACGTTTACAGACGAAGCGACGTTCACGAAGAATGGATATTTTAATTTAAATGACATTAAAAAATGTCGTGATGTAAATGGTGGTTACGTTGAACCATTCCTACTATAAATAAACGCTAACGTCTTAGTACGATAGTAATGGTGTTTTAGAGTTATTTAAATTGAAATATCACGTGAACTACTAACTTTTCGACATACATAGGTTAGTACTTTATTATAACGAATGTCCAGCTACATCGATCGATGTATTCAAAGATACCTCATTCCATTTAAAAAAAAAAGTTAACCTTTATACGACCTTTACGCGTCCACTCACGAAAAAACTAATAACATCAAAATATGCTCCACTCGATACCATTCGAGCCTATGCTGAAACAGTTTTTGCTACGAGCAACAACAGCGAGAAAATCAAGATGTCAAAATCAGGTGAGACACCCTGTATACATAGATTTGCACTTTTTGGTAGATTGTTTTGAGTAAATAATGTCTTCTAACGATTACACGTCGATACAATGTTAAGTGAAAGAATTTTCTCGGATTGAAAACAGTACTTGAGAAATGATTGGGCCATGATAACGACGTCGCTCCGACGATCCGTGCGAAATCCGCGCAGGGTCGAGGATCTGCGACTTCCATATTACGTAGCACCGCGATTCTTCGACGGTAGGTCGACCATCGCCGCGACAATTCTCCAAGGATTTCAAAGATGCCAGGATGGAGAGAAAGACCAGACCACCGTTCGCTTTAACGAAGAAACATTAAGGATCGAAACTAACGAGCTTCCGGTTTACTGGTTCCCTGTTCCGGTGTCGTGTAAAATAGGTCGCGTCTCAAGCGTAACTGATTGTGAGGTCAAACGTTCCCAAAGCAGTAGACCCAAGTGAAAACCGGTGTTGGTAGTCTCTTTTTGCTCTCGGTCGCGCATGCAAAGATGCGGAGAGCGGAGAAAGCCTCGCTCTCTCGCGTGCGTCTTTGTTCTGGTTGCTCGCGAGCTGAGACTGCGATTGGGAAACGCATAAGTGTTTGCTGACCGTGCGAACCTTCAATTCTCTATTAACCAGGCCTACGCCCGTATATGTGGAACTTTAAAGGAACGCTTGGTTGACGAAGTAAGACGCGCAAGATCGAGTTCGCTTTTCGCCGGAGTTCCCGGTGCTCGCCGCTAAAGGTTTTTCTTAAATAAATCAGAAAAATTGTGTTTAGGTCATTCTATTCTACATTATTCAAGACTTAACAACATTAAACAACATATCTGGTCGATAATGATGCCGTCTTGCTAGCTACTCCTAGATTTCCTTTAACCATTTCTCATATTCTTATGGAAATATTTCAGAACTGGATTTCCATTTTTTGGATGGGTTGGAGGACTTCGTCTCGTGTCCGACGCTTAAAGTTTTCCTTAAATAAATAAGAAAAAATAGTCTTTAAGTCTTTTTATTCTACATTATTCATTACTTAACAACATTAAACAACATACCTGGTCGATAATGATGCCGTCTTGCTAGCTACTCCTAGATTTTCTTTAACCATTTCTCATATTCTTATGGAAATATTACAGAACTGGATTTCCATTTTTTAGATGGGCAGGAGGAATTCGTCTAGCGTCCGACGCTTAAGGTTTTCTTTAAATAAATAAAAAAAAATAGTCTTTTCGTCTTTTTATTCTGCATCATTCAATAGTTAACAACATTAAACAACATACCTTGTCGATAATGATGCCGTCTTGCTAGCTACTCCTAGATTTCCTTTAACCACTTCTCATATTCTTATGGAAATATTACAGAACTGGATTTCCATTTCTTAGATGGGCAGGAGGAATTCGTCTAGTGTCCGATGCTTAAGGTTTTCCTTAAATAAATTTAAAAAAATAGTCTTTTCGTCATTCTATTTTACATTATTTATGAGTTGACAGCATTAGAAATCCAAATAAAGGAATAAAATAATCAACATTGTAATAATAATTAACTGAAATAAACGTTAAGCTTCGGTATATGATTTTGAGAGATCATTAATTGGCATCTAGCACCGGACACAGCAAAACTTACTAATTTATTATGTATGTAAATATGTCTTAACAGGTTCAAAATAACTACTTTTAATACAAACCAAAAATACAAGATGATTAACAAAAATAACTAGGTTAAAGACACTTAAAAACAATAAATAATAAAAAAAATGGGGAAGCTTTTTTGAAGAAAGAAAAATTTTGTAATTAATTTTAAAGAAAATTAAATATTATGTGTGGTGCAATGTAGAAGAGTTTGAAACCAGATTCTTCGAAATTCTTCGAAACTCAAAGTTAATTGGCCAATCAAAGCTCGTTCGATTTGTTATGAACTTATCTAGACACAATATCAATAGTATTAATATTATTGTTTATCTATACCATTTTTTTAATAGCATGAAGACAACTTTCTTATGAAAATGCCACTTTTCTACTAAACGTTAAGACACGTTCAATATTTTATGATATTTTTAGAAGTTGGTGCAGTCTCGACGCAAAATAAAAGCATAGAGATAAGAATTTATGAGCCGAAGTAGCAAGCAATTCAGCCTCAACATAAGGCTGTAAATAGTTGATACGGATAGACAAAAAAATTTGAAAATCGATTGGTGTCACATGTATCAGACTGGAACTGGTAATGTACAATTATCTCGTCGTAGTTAATTTCACACGGCCTCGCGTGAACTAGACGATAAGTAAACGTTGGTTTCTGTTAGCTTACTGTTATCAGGAAAATGTTAAAAACATAAATTACTCTAACCGAGGTACGGTTAACGAGTCACCGGACGGCTAACAGTTTTAAAGAGATTACAAACTTCGATGCAGGAATAAATGAATGTTAATCTTGTTACGCAGTTTACGTAACTTCGTAACCGCAATTCGTTCATATTTCTCTGACTAGTTCGTAGAATGTTCCGATAACCCGGAAAGAGTTCTAATCTGAAATTAAGTTCATTTTGTCATGTGACGTAATAAATTACAACACTTATATACTTTAAAATGTATATGTAGATTATTAAAAACCTTTTGTATTTAGCATATTTGCAGAAATTCTCATTTTAAAAACTCGAATAGATTTTTAAAGTGGTTCTTCTCGAAAACGGATCATCATACGCGGAAACTTTGCTGTATATTTCTTCACGAGGAATCAGCGCGTGTCCGGTTGCACCGCTCTTGTTGGAACACCGTGCATACACGTGAAACGGGGACCAGTAGTTGTAACCTCGCTACATGCCAATGCTACCCGCGCAGCCCAATATTCCCAAGTCGACGTTAATTCGCGAGAAAAATGAGAAGAAATGTAAAAACTCGCCCACACGACTAGGGTTCTACTTTCGCGCGAGCCGCGCCGCGCCGCGCTGAGCTGCTCGCATTCAGGTTCGCGTGCCGTAACATCTCGACGAGTTATCCGAGTAAATTGCACGCAATTACGTTTGCTCAAGTTGTCGGTGTTCTCGAGTTGACAGGAATGACTCCTATGCTAATTACACCGTCTTACGGGGCTCGTGTTTGTTTCGCTGGTTTTCCGCGGAAGGGCGTGTTACGAGCCTAGGGATGGCGGAAAAGACGTGACCGATGTTTGTTCGTGTGAACGGGAATTGACGTGAACTAGCCGGTGTCTGTTTCATTACCGGGTGTCGCAGGATGGGTTGTCGTGGACTAGCCGGTGCCTGTTTCATCACCGGGTCGCCACTAGGTAGGAAAGAAAGTGGTAGTCGTGGAGTAGCCGATGTTTGTTGCACCAACGGGTCGTCACTAGATGGGAGTTTGTTTATTAGCCAGTGCCTGCTCCATTATTGGGTTTCACAGGATGGATTGTCGTGAGCTACCCGGTACCTGTTTCATCATCAGATGTCACAGGATGAGTTGTCGTGGACTAGACGGAGCCTGTTTCATCACCAGGTGTCAAAGGATGGGTAGTCGTGGACTAGCCGACGTCTGTTGCACAACCGGGTCGCCACTAAATGGGAGTTTGTGAATTAGCCGGTGCCTGCTCCATCACTGGGTGTCACAGGATGGGTAGTCGTGGACTGGACAATGTCTGTTGCACCACCGGGTCACCACTAGATAGAAGTTTGTGAACTAACCGGTGCCTGCTCCATCACTGGACGTCACAGAATGGATTGTCGTGGACTAGCCGGTAACTGTTTCATCACCAGATGTCAAAGGATGGGTAGTCGTGGACTAGCTGATGTCTGTTGCACCACCGTGTCGCCGCTAAATGGGAGTTTGTGAACTAACCGGTGCCTACTCCTTCACCGGGTGTCACAGGATGGATTGTCGTGGACTAGCCGATGTGTGTTGCACCACCGGG
>CM052204.1:11910578-11926078 GCA_028455805.1 Lasioglossum figueresi
CGTGGACTAGCCGATGTGTGTTGCACCACCGGGTCGCCACTCGATAGAAGTTTGTGAATTAACAGGTGCCTGCTCCATCACCGGGCGTCACAGGATGGATTGTCGTGAAGTAGCCGATGTATGTTGCCCCACCGGGTCGCCACTAAATGGGAGTTTGTGAATTATAGCCGATGTCTGCTCCATCACCGGGTGTCACACAATAAATTTTCGTGGGCTAGCCGGTGCCTGTTTCATTACCAGGTGTCACAGGATAGGTTCTCATTGACTAGCCGGTGCCTGTTTCACTATCGGGTCGCCACTAGATACGAAAGGTTGTCGTGAACTAACCGATGTCTGTTTCACCATCGTGTGTCACAGGATTTCGGGTAAGGTATTCGAAAAGGTCGGTTCTCGTAACTCTTTAAGGATTGTCGATAAACCTCGAGCGGTAAAGGTTTATCAAAGTGTTAGAATTGCTAGTTACTGGAGTTTCGATGAATATGGAAATGAGATTAAAGATTCTCCGATGTCTAATATCGCAATACAATATATCCTGTATGGTTAGATGTGGGTACAATTGCTATTGTGAAGTGTCGTCGCGGAAGACTATGTTCCCGAGCTCTCGGTTTCGACGCACTGATAAATGCGTGGGTGATTGAGTTAACTTGCCTTGAGAATAACGATTTCTAGCGTTTTAGGAGTTGGTCGAAGGGAACTAAGAACCCTATCTCACGATGCGTGTCATTCTGTTTTATGCTCGCACTACACCCGATTATGGGCAAAAGCTCGAGCCCTTTATATAGTTGAAATTCGGTTAGAAAATTTTCCAGATACGTGTACTTTCCCACAAGGGGGGAGTTGTTTATTTGTGCATGCGAGCCGGACCTCTTACATGGACACGTGGTGCCAAGACGGGAGGAATAGAGTCACCGTAGACCAGTGTTTCCCAAAGTGTGGTACGCGTACCCCTGGGGGTACAGAAAGAGTTTGGAAATGACACACGCTGATTCTAGCGCAACAATTCTGGTGCAGCGGGAATCTACCGTTGTGTACAAAGGATATCTGCTACCGATTATTTTTAACCGGGGATACTCAGTGTTACGACAGTTATAGAAAGGGTACACAGATGTCGAAACTTCGGGAAACACTGCCGTATGCAAAGTCTGCGTACGTAACAGGCGCGTTCCCCGTTTGCCCGGAAGAAGGGCGTGCACGGCGACCGGGAAAACAACGATGATCGCGTGATGACGACTTGCCCCACTGTTCGCCACGACTCGATGATTAATCCTTTCCCCTTAATCCATTCAGCGGTGGAGCATTACAACGAAGAGGAACGGTCGCGCGTAGATAACAATGATTTCGACTTAATCCTAGTAATAGTCTGTTCCCTGCGCCGCCGGCACGCGATACGGTTTTTCCCTCGCCCTCGTGCTCGTCCTCCCCCGCTGTTTATTTTATTTTTGCGCGAACACGCGTGACCCATTAGCGGCCACCGCTTTCCCTCTGCCGCTGCGCCGCTGAAAATAGTCGAGTGCAACGTCGGTGTGCATCTGTATGGCGCGCATCGGGAAATGTCGGATGGTGATAACGCCAAGGGACGCGATACGTGACGCCCCGCCGCAGTCACGTACATATAATCGCGATTCCCACCCCTGCGTCGACGTCCACCCTGGAGATTTTTGGTTTATCGGCGGCCGGATACACGGCTGCCTCGATAATTTGGTAATTTATCGATACCGAAAGAAAGCTACCATTGAATCCCCGATTCACTCGTTCAGACCCGCTGCCATTATACATACAATTTCTTTCATTACTGCTGTGTCACGCGACGATACATTTTCCACGATCATGTTTGTTATTTGCCACATCAATTGTCGCTATTGCGATTTTAATCAATAAATTAACGTACAGCATCGTGCTGTAACGAATTTCAACGCGTTTAACGGATTAACAGAGTAAATATCAGACGATTGCATAAGTTCGTGCCCAATTTGAAAATATTTAATGGTTCAATTTTAAAGAATACAGGTTTATTAATCAATTGTATAATATACAGCTTAATTAATCATAATTCTACAGTAACGGTGACTATATAATTTTTTTTTACATTTCGCCGTGCAGTTTGCGGCGTCTATGAAAATCGGGCACGAACTTATGCGATCATGTAACATTTAAGCCACCTAAATAACTTCTATATTTTTTAAGATCGGAAGAAATGTTTCAGACAAACGATGTTTGGTTTCGAAAGGCGTTGTGTTTCCATTTTAAAAAAACTAGGTTGACCTTCAAATCTCCTAGGCACCTTCACGTGAAAAAAAGTTATGTAGACCACGTGATAGGCCTCTCAAAACCAAATAACTTTCATCGGAAACAGTTCTTCCTATCCCAAAAAATTTATAAGTTATTCAGTTGACTACCCTGTATACAGTAATGTCTTGATCTAAGAAAAACCCTCGAGTCCGTGCTGTTTCTATAGATCGTATGGTTTTATTATTTCTTTGACAGTGTAGCAAAGGACTGTACATACGTACATACGTACAGACGACACTTAGGGCGCCCTAATTATGGCAACAACGAAAAATCTAATACAAAGAGCGGAGTTCTGTATCATAGAAGGTGGATCGCAGTTCGAACATCTAATGCAACTTGATTTATATTGTAAGAAATAATTCTTCATTAAAATTACGTTTGCACAAAATTTTCAAGTTTGAGGTAATTTCAAGGTCATAGTATAGTACACTGTTAAATTCGTCTCGACGTCAGAAACAATCCTATGATGTCCAAAACATATAGTGCCATTTAAAAAAGTCAAGGTGACCTTTACTTATTTACGTAAAAAACATTTTTTCAGATTTAAGAATATGCGAACATGTAGCTCATCAAATACCGAGAAACTTTTGTCTAAAACATTTTTTAATTGCACTACTGGAAATGCCTAAAAAATGGTGACACAACTTAACGTATACACCCTGTATATTACGTATGTAGTAGTTAATGACAGTTTTGACAAGAAAATAATTTTCATCTTAATTACAATGCTAAGAAGCAATATACAGGATCGCATCACATCCCTGTATCAGTGTAGAATTTCTTTATTATGTATCCACAGCTTAAACAAATTGTTGAGAGACAGTAAGATACAAAGGTCAATAGAATTTAATGCAATATTTAGCTGCAGTTACTCGAATTAATATTCGGACGCTCTATAAAAGACGATAACTTTTTTGATATTGTGCTATACGATTTGCACCTCTTTGGGAAGCTAGTGCAATTACTTTACTACAGGATGTGAAAATTTCTTTTTCAAAAATAGCAATTGATTATATAGTTTTATTAGGATTATTTATTTCTTTATTAGTTTTATTTATTTTATTATACATAGATTTTATAGTTTAGATTATATTATTAAATTGATTATATATTATATAGCAATTGTAGAAAAAATACTAAAAGTTGCATTTTACAACTTTTTTATGAGGGCCTACATTGAAAATTTAAAAAGTACGTGTTGTAGGTCTGTGTCAATTATATGCACTGTGAAAGTTTCATCGAAATCGGTTGATGCGGGAAAAAACGACAAGCGTTGAAAAATGTAAGAATTCTTAGATATACATATATGCCGAAAATCGTGAAAATCTTCAATTTTTACCATCTTTAAACGTTTGTAGCTCGTTGCAACGTCGACCGATTTTGACGAAATATTCAGAATATGTTTAATTCGCACAGATCTACAAAACGTACTTTTTAAATTTGCAATATAGGCCCACATAAAACTGTTGTAATATGCAACTTTTAGTTTTTTTCTACAATTCATTAGTTAACGACATTAAACAACATACCTGGTCGATAATGATGCTTAATATGTTTAATTGACACAGCCCTACAAAACGTACTTTTTAAATTTTCATATAATTTTTAATATATCCACATCAAAATGTTGTAAATTGCAACTTTTAGTATTTTTTCTACAATTCCGATCAATTGCAATTTTTGAAAAAATTTCTTTTCACATCCTGTAGTAAACTAATTGCTCTAGCTTCCCAAAAATGTTCAAATCGTACAACATAATATTAAAAAAGTTATCGTCTATTTTAGAGCGTCCGAATACTAATTCGAGTAACTGTATATGTATTTCTTAAGTTTCTCGTAATGTTTATTTACGCATTATCTAGCTGTGGAAAATATCAATGTAACGATAAATGCAATGACAATGGTTATACATATGCGATGTGGTAGTATAAAAATCAATATGTTTCTTTACGAAGTATCGAAGAAGAAAATTGTACACCGATTCGAGGAACCGTTCAATCATCTTCAGACGTTGAAAAAATTTTCCGATAAACCCTGTCATCGTTTCGTTCGTTCGTAATATTGAAAGTATTTCGATGCTTTGTGCAGCAACTTAATAACTTTTTGAAATGTTTACATATCGGAGAAAATTAGGTATTCGACAAAGGAACAGAATAATTCATCGTTTCGTCGTTTTGTCAATTGTTCGATTCTGTTTCTCAAATAAACTTTCGATTTTACACTCGATTAATTTATTTAAGATTGATTTCACCGAAATCGCAAGTATAAATTAATATTGCAACCTTAGGTAGATAGTGAAATAGTAGAAAATTACTAAATCATCGAATTGTCGCACCAACGTACATTAAGGAACTATAAATTCAAACTTACTTTGACTCGTGGCGGCCCCACTAGAATACTTAAGGACTATAATTTACACCTTATAAACCACGTTCACAATTTTTATCGCATACTTTTAATTTATACTTTTGTAATAACAGTACTATTTGATGGGCATCTATGTATTGCGTTGGCAAGAAAGTAATTTCGATATTTCAAGATAAAATGAAATACAATTTTGTTATTCAATATGTAGCTGTCGCAGCTTTATGAAAATAGCCAATAACTTTATTAACCTATCAGAAAGATGGCAAAAGATCATCGAACAAAATGGAAAATATTAAATAATTGCACAAGTTCGTGTCCGATTTGAAAATAAAATTCAGTGATTAAATCTTAAAGAATACAACTTTATTAATCAATTATACGTATAGTCACCATACGAGATGGTTCGGATCCCACCGTAATAAACAGTAGGTCCCGCTGAAAAGGCGATAGGGAGAGTGGAAAGAAGGGAGAGGATTGGTAAATGGATTTGAAACCCTGAGGGGACCAAATAATCATATCAATCAACTGGGGTATAGTCACCATACTTTTCTTCTAATTTTAGAAAATTTAACCAGTTTTTAAATTTTTATTTTATTTTCAAATCGGGCAAGAATTTATGCAATCATCTAATATTTTCATTTCACAACATTTTTATTGTAAACCCGATACTTGTGAATTTGAAAATTTTTAATTTCATTAGTTCTATCGCTTTAAACACAGCTTCCAGATGTTTTTAGGTTCGCTTATATATTTTATTCACTTCCTTCGTTCTTGTTTAAATAAGTTATAAAAGTTAATTAATACTCACAGTTCGAATGTGAATAGAACTTGTCCGAACCATACATACACTATTTTTATAAAACATTTCCATACAGGCTATCCCAAAAATGTTATTCCTTGAATAGAGTGATTCCTGTTCTCGTTTGAAATAATTTTTTTCTTTGCGAAAATGTTCTCCTCGACTCTGTTAACGAGTTATTAATATAAAAAAACACGGAGATGTGGTTGAGCGTTGGCATTGGCTGAGCCAATCTCCGATTGGTCCGTGTTTTTCGTTAATAACTTCTTAATAAAGCTGCGGAGAACATTTTCGCAATGGAAACGGTTACTTGAAATGACCTCAAGAATAATTAATTCTAATCAGTAGACTGCAGATGTTTATGTAAATCAATATTTCGATATGCAAATATTATTTTGCATATTGCATATGTTATCTACCACGTGCATATGAACAGATATATTACATATTTTTTTTATATAATTTCACTATATTTTACTGCGATTTGTTCGACTCCAATATTTTATGCCGCAAATTTTGATAGAACTAGAGATTCGACTATTCTTTTCTCTTAACATCCGAAAACAGTCAAACAATTGATTCGCAATCTTTATTTTGTTTTTGTAAATAGGTAGTTGAAGATTTTGATGAACATGATATAATTGCAATTGCAACAGCTCAGAATGTGTTGCAACAGGCATAAGTTGCAGAAAATTTGACGTTTATAAAAGTACATTTACAAACTCTTCCAGCCACAATAAAAAGACTGGAAACTGTCGGTTTACCCTTAACAAATTCAATGAAAATATTTATGGACTGTGTTGAACATTTCAGAGCTGTTCCTGGTAAATGTGGCGATCAAATTCGTGCTAAAATAGATGCAGTGGTAAAAAAGAATCTTGATTTATGCGAAGTATCTAAACTCGTGACGATATTAAGTGATGAAAATGTGTCAACTATTGTACCACAACGCTATTGGAGCAAATATAAATATGCACCCATTACATCCTGTGACGCATAATGTACTTTTTCTGCATACAAGTCAATATTAACAGACAAACGGCAACAACTAACTGTTACAAACATGGAAAAATGACTAGCAACTTATTGTAACGCAAATTATGGTGTTTCCGTATATATAAATTGTCAATTAAAACATAATTGATAAATATCTCTTTGTATTAGTTTTGATATTCTGATCATACTTTTCGTGCATATTTGCATATTTGACGTGCATAAAGATCCGCAGTCTACTGATCAGATTGCGCATCATTATTTAAAACCATGGTTTTCCGATTTATTTGCCAACAACAGGAGTTGAAAAGGTGCATTTCTTATGTTACGATATGATCAACATTTCTTTACCTGGCGTACGTTCTCCTTCGAATTCGCAATCTACAAGAATGGAAAAGCCAGTGCCCTTTCACGAATCGTCGACAAAGAAAGCATGGTCTATTATACTCACAGCAGAGTATAAAAGTTTGGAAAACTAAGCAACAACGATCACCGAGAAAATCTATACAACGTACGAGTATTTTCTCCGTTATCTGTGAAAGGCTATCCGATTTCCCCATTGTTCCTTAATGTTTCCAGTCATTGTCGTGCTTAGGGCCGTGGATAGTTTTCCAATAAACATGCAGTATACATATAGTATGTACAGGGTGGCCCTTAAGTCGCCTTTCCATTTGAAAGATAGACAACTGTTTTATTTTTTTTGTAGAATTTGTACTTATTTTTATTTGTGGTTTAAAGTACGTTAGCTGAAAATATTTTTAATTCAGAAACGGAAATTAAAACGTCGCGTAGGTCGCCCACTTTTCATTTTTCACTACTTTCTGCATCACAACTTTCAATGTTTCTGGCACCAGAGACGGAATTACTTCGTGGATGTTGTTATTTAGCCGTTGTATTGTTGGAGTCTCTTTAACGCATGCTCGGTCCATCAAATATCCCCATAGAAACGCACCTATTTTGTTAAATAGGGCGACCGGGAAGTAGAAATTGGAAGCTCGAGAAATTAAAATAGCAAGCATACGCTACGTTAGAAACGTTAGAATAATGGAGCACTGATTTTGTAAATACAATTCAATTATGTTTGCTCTGTTGCGAATTTTTCCATTATAAATTTCCAAAGAAAGAATATTAACCCCTTGCCGTACCATTTTATTTACAGTTAACATTTACTTACATACGTTTTCTTTATAGTGATTAAATCGTATTTATCCCCAAAAATGTCGTAGACGGGAAAAGAAAATTTATATTTTTTGTATGACTACATTTATTTGAATGCTTGAATATTGATTGCAAACGAATCAAATTTTATTTCATCTAAAAAGAAACACATAACATTCATATTTGTTAGACCTTCTTAACCCTGAAATCCTATTTTTAGTGAGATTAGTCCTTATAGATCGCAAACAAACAAACATAAGTACTGAATTCTATCGAATTTCAAATTCTAGCATTTTTTCAAAATATTCATTAGCCATAAATGCATAAAGATCCGCAGTCTAGTTGTCATTAAAAAAGTGCCTCAACAATTGCTCCAAAGTGTTACATCCTCTGCCACAATACAGGATCCAAATTTCATATAAAATCTATGGGACCTACTCGATCGTAACATTAGAAAAACGGCGACAAAAACAAAAAAGGGGAATTAAAAGCTAGCTTAGAAGGGAAGAATGAGAACGAATATCACAAAATTATTTGGTTAAAATAATTTCTAATATACCTACACGTTTGAGCGAGATTGTAATTCGCCAAAAGGCGTGCCCAACAAAATATTAAAATACCGTTATAATTTTTTTTATGTATAAATAATAGTATTAGCTAAATGTCTAAATATTTTAGAGATGTTAAAATTGTGCTTAATTTTCGCGATGACATAGTATGTACAAAACAATAAAAATTACAGCATTTATTTTTGTACGTATCTGTAGTGATGTATTTTTATATGGTGATACTTTTTGTATGGATACATTTAATGATTAAATATTGATTACAAACGAATCAAACTTTATTTCATCTAAAAAGAAAAATATAACATTAATATTTGTTCAACTATATCTATCCAACGGTATACATTTTTTAGCGTAATTCTCGTTCCAACGTTTACGACAGTCCGTTACGTATTTAGCAGATTCTGTGCGAAATGTTCATAGCGAGTTTGACCGATGTTACAGTGCAAGGGGTTAAATGGGTTGTAACTGGCAGCGTTACAAGACTCGAAAAAAGTTCGTGACAGCACGGACAACATCTGTATCGAGTAGTTGTTTCAGAAAAGCTGGCAAATCCATCGTGTTCGAAGGTTGTACGTATTATACCAACAAAATCGATCCAACTCGTGCGTCGAATGTAGCTGGCAACTATATCTATCCAACGGTGTACATTTTTTAGCGTAATTCTCGTCCTATGAAATTTTATAGCTAAAAAGTAAAACGTGTTCCAACGTTTACGACAGTCCGTTACGTATTTAGCAGCTTCTGTGCGAAATGTTCATAGCGAGTTTGACCGTTGTTACAGTGCAAGGGGTTAAATGGATTGTAACTGGCAGCGTTACAATGAAATCCGCATTACTGTCCTTTGTTTATACTAGGTTCAATGTCCAGTGCCTTCTCACTCCACTGGCAGCCGACGCCGCGCCGCGCCGAAGGCGGCGATGATTGATCTCGGCTCGGGTATATCGGTGTAAACACCACACATTGACTCGATTGTATCGAAATGTTCAACTTTCTTAATTTTCATTATTTTTTTAATGAAATTTCACTATCGTATTTCTGGCATTTTTCTGATTAATATAAAACCAAACAAGATATAATTCCAATTGTATTTAGTGGTTAAATTGACGATTCAAGTTTCGGTCGCAAGGAACGACAGCGTATTGGAAAGAAAGAGACTTCGGAGACTTCGGCTTCTCCTTTGAATTTCATTCTTCCTTCTCTCTGTTCGGACTCTCCTTTGAAGTAACAAAAATACGATCAAACATACCAACCTTACTGTCCACCATAAATACGGCTGTTGTACAGTAATATCGACTTTACTGTACAGTGAAATCCGCATTACTGTCCTTTGTTTATACTAGGTTCAATGTCCAGTGCCTTCTCACTCGGCTCGGGTATATCGGTGTAAACACCATACATTGACTCGATTGTATCGAAATGTTCAACTTTCTTAATTTTCATTATTTTTTTTATGAAATTTCACTATCGTATTTCTGGCTTTTTTCTGATTAATATAAGACCAAACACGATATAATTTCAATTGTATTTAGCGGTTAAATCGACGATTCAAGTTTCGGTCGCAAGGAACGACAACGTATTGGAAAGAAAGAGACTTCGGAGACTTCGGCTTCTCCTTTGAATTTCATTCTTCCTTCTCTATGTTTGGACTCTCCTTCAAATTTCATTCTATCCTTCTCTATGTTCGGCTTCTCCTTTGAATGTCGTTCTATCCTTCTCTATGTTCGGCTTCACCTTTGAATTTCAATCAATCCTTCTCTATGTTCGGAATCGCCTTTGAAGTAACAAAAATACGATCCAGGATCCAGATTACTGTCAACCAAAAATACGGCTAAAATAAACTCTATACCTCGATCGTCCAAATGTTTAAATATTTAGAATAATTTTCTCGGCGCTACGGTTTCTATGAAATTCTACACTATATCTTGTTACGTCATATGAGACCCCGTTGCTACAGAATTGTGTTTCTCTATGGGAGGAAATAAAGGTGGTGTTTCGTCCTAGACCCGCTAGAGGACCCATCGGTAAGGCTATCTAGCGGTCCCCGCCTTATACACGGGATGTTTAAAGGCGCTTTGAGAATTGTATATATACTGGAAGGTGGCATATCAGTAACTAGCGAGAAAGTCTTTCCGACGTTTTGTCCAATCTTGTGAACGGTGTCAGAACAAATGTCCTTCTCGTACTGTAAATATTTTTTTTCGCCATCCATTATAAAATAAACTCTACATCTCGATCGTCCAAATGTTTAAATATTTAGAATAATTTTCTCGGCGCTACGGTTTCGATCAAATTCTACACTATACAGCTAATTTGTAACACTCCGAACGTATCTCGATTGTATCTCGATTCGGATTTGAATCTTGTTACGTCATATGAGACCACGTTGCTACAGAATTGTGTTTTCCTATGGGAGGAAGTAAAGTTGGTGTTTCGTCCTAGACGAAATATGACTAGGTCTCATATGACGTAACAAGATTCAAATCCGAATCGAGATACGTTTGGAGTGTTACAAATTAGCTGTATATTGGTTTTTGGGAAGCAAGGTATGTAATTTAATTTAAAAAAAAAGGTATTGAAGTTTGAACTTGATTTATTTAGATGTTCTCCCTACTAAGGCTAGGCTGTGACTGAACAGAGTTCGGCAGCTCGTTGATACGTTTAAAGAAAAACGTCCGAAAGGGATCACGTCAGCGGACTAAAAGAAACGCGGTTTTGTCTTTGATTCGATATCTAAAGACACCGCGAGTTACAATGTAACGGACCCGTAGATATGGGATCTGAAACACTATACATATACATTGTGTGTGGTCCCTGGAACCGTATTCATTTCTGTACATATATCTATACTGTATAGTGTAGAATTTTATCGAAACCGTAGCGCCGAGAAAATTATTCTAAATATTTAAAAATACGGCTGTTGGACAGTAATGTGTACATTACTGTATAAGACTCGAAAAAAAGTTCGTGACGGCACGGACAACATCTGTATCGAGTAGTTGTTATAGAAAAGCTGGCAAATCCATCGTGTTCGAAAGTTGTAGGTATTATACCAACAAAATCGATGCAACACGTGCATCGGATGGAAGGATGGGTGACTGGAATAGTTGCGCCGCCGCGCCGTGCCGTTTCGACTAGTTTAACAGGCTGCTAACGACCGTCCAATTCTGTCCACGCGATCGATCTCGCTATAGATAGGACAATCAATGGAACATTGGCTCCGAAATAGCGGAAGAACGCGGGCGCGGGGCATGGCAGATGAGAAAAACAGACCGAATCGCGGTGCGCATAATGTTGGGAATAGCAGCGGGACGAGACACGAGGTCCTCGTTCGTTATTTCGATTGGTTGACGTCATGGTCCTGTCAGAAGCACGTGCATTTCCGTTGCGGATGCGGCGGTTTCTGCTAGCAATCGTGCGCAAAATGGCCGCGCGCTTGTCCACGTGTTCCGCTGAATCCTGAATCCTGAATCCTGAATCCAATGGAAAAACTTCAACGAGCTGACGCAGACTCTGAAACTACTCGTCGATAATAATCGAAACTGCTTCCCGCCGAAACCGCTCTTTCGCGAGACTTTTACCTAGCACTGGTATTCTCTATGAATACTGTACATGCGTACAGTGAACCACGAAAGTATTTGAACGAACTTTAAAACAGTATAACTTTTTTATAATTGTACCAAACGACCTGATGTTTTATAAGCAATTAGGAGCATCGGGTTACTAACGTGATCTGCAAAAAAGATTTTCCAAAAATTATCATTTACAAGGTTACATGCAAAAATGAAAACGGCATTTTCTAAAACTCTTTTGTTTGGACCCTTATTATAGAATTAAAATCCAAATTTAATTTTTACACTGTACGCCGCTCATTGTTAGCGATGCGTTTTCGTTAAAGCTCACGGCTTTAAGCGGGTATTCGAAAATTCCAAATCCGTGGTTTCAATACAGATTTGCATTTTACGGATACACGTGCAATTATGGCACTCGTATTGTAAGTGGAGGCACACGGTTTTACGTCTGTGTATATAAATTCGCGTGAGTAATTGTATTAGACGTACACAAGCTGGAATCTGTGTAAATGTCAGTATACGGGTATTTTGCATTCTAATTAGTGTGTTAGACGACAATTAATCGCTAGCACCAGAGAATTGTAAAATCCATAGGAATTAAATTTCTACTGAAACGTTTAGAAAAACGCGAAATATTCAACTGGAAATTCGATACTATTTTTATATTCTGTAAAGTATTTTTTTGGAATGAAGTCTAAGCTATTCATCATGATTTAACTAAAAATTTAAAATATACGTGACATACATACAGTGGGTTTACAAAGTATTCGTACACCTTTTAAAATAGAATAACTTTTTTATAATTGTACCAAACGACCTGATGTTTTATAAGCAATTAGAAGCATCGGTTTACCAACTGATCTGCCAACAAGATTTTCCAAAAATTATCATTTACAAGGTTACATGCAAAAATAAGAAAGTCATTTTTTAAAACTTTTTTTATTTGGTCCTTTAAAGAAAATGTAAAATATTTGTTTTGTAGATCTATAGTAGTTACACGCATGTTGAAAATTTCATCGAAACCGATTAACATAGACACGAGCTACGAGCGGTTAAAAATGGTGAAAATCTAAGTTTTACACGACTTTTGATCAGTTTCTACTTCAAATCCACAGATTTTTACACCTTACGATGTGTGTGTCGTTTTTTCCTGTGTCAATCGATTTCGATGAAATTGTCAACATGTGTATAACTAACATAGATCTACAAAACATATATTTTAAATTTTCATTGCGGGCTCTAATAAAAAATCTATAAATGGTGACTCTTTTAATATCTCATGTAATTCTTAGCAATTGCAATTTTTTCAAAATCTTTTTTCCATGTAATTCGGTAAATCAATTCTTCTAATTGCTCTAAAAAAGTCAGATCGTTTGGTCCGATCGTAAAAATGTTATACTGTTTTAAAGCGCGTTCTAATTCTTTCGTGGTTAACTGTATCTAGGATACTTGTCGTTGAAAATATGAATTTTCCAGAAAATCATCGAGTAGTCTGCGAGCAAACAATAATCGTCTAAAGATACGTCACAAACGGTGTTGACAAATAATGAAGAAGAAGGTAGAGGCCCTAACTAGATTCCTCGAGGAACGTATAACTTCGTTACTTTTTTAAAAATCGAATAACTCTTGGAAAGGTAGCAGACTCGATGATGTCGCGTTGCTACAAATTACACGTCTCCCATGGGCGTTCGTTCAATAAAGAAATTCAATGAAGCCAACATTTGTCATGATGCTGATCGAGGCAAACGACACGGGGCGCGACGCAGCGTCTACCTCGGGAATCTCGGGCCGATGCTTATCGCCTGTCACGTAAACGAGTAATCGAGTAAATTACAAAAATCCGGCAGCCGGTTTTTCTCGCGGCGATGCGAGACGACCCCGAGGCCCGAGGCGTACCCGAGATTTTCGAGCGGCTTACGGGTAATCTTCTACTTGATCGACGATGTCGGACGGCGCACGGTAAAAAGCATGCCGAAAAAACTCTCTGCGAAGTGACGAATTGCTCCTGATACCGACCCTCTTAAAAACCCTCTTCGGGCGGAACATCGACTGACTGCCTCACCCTTCAGATCTCTCTCTCTCTCTCTCTTCGCTTACCTTAAATACCGTATCGAATCCCAGAACGTTCCATCTTCTTTCGCCGAGGTATCGACTCGCTGTAAACACCGGCGCGGAGCAATAACCAGATTTATCGGAACACCACGGAGATGAAATGCCATTATTTATCGGTGGCGAGGAGCCACAGAGTTTTCTCGCGACGCTCGTTATTCCTTTGCCAACGCTCGAGCTTCGCATCTACGCAGGGATTCTAACCCGACGCCCTAACCCAAACCCGGTTAACCAAGGAAGGTTACTGTAACCTGCTGTAATCTATACTAACCTCGAGGGAACGGTTCTTAAATGCTGGAAAGAGCATTCTCATAAAAATGCTGCACATTATTCTTAAGACACCAATATAGTCTTTCCTCTTTTTACAGAGACACCCTGTATACATTCGTAAACGAATAGAGAGAACTGCGTTCGCTGTAACAGAGAATCGTGTGAAATCGATTTGCTGGAAGTCGAAAGTTTTGTTTGAAACGATGTTATTCTTTATTTCCGACTTATTGTTTTATGCGAACTTACTGTCTGTTCATTGAAGACACAACTCTTCTATTTAAAGTACAATTATTGCTTTAAACTGTGGCCCATGAAAGTGATTAGAGGAATATTCGCGTCAGCTATCAAGGGATTCCAACACCTGACCACACTTCGTTGCTTGTTCGTGATTTAAGGTCAAAACCAACGCGGTAATTTTACCCAAGCCTAGATATTCACTAGACATGGTCCCGTGTGACTTATTTTGTTCCCAAAACTATAGAAAAACTAAAAGGGTTGTCGTTTTTCAAGCATGGGTGAGATTAAGGAGGTAAACTCGTTTCTAGGATTGCAAGAGTGTGGGTTTGCGCTTTCTCCTTTCTTGGTAATGCAAAGAATGGGGTCTGTCAGTAGTCAAAAGCGCTAGATAAAAGATCAATCTAAGTCACGATCGCCTCGAAAAGTCCAATTTTTGCGTTTACGAGGCGTAAGTTGCATTATTCGGAATTACGAAGCAGCGACAGCTACATGCTGTAGAATAATGAAAATTACGTCTCGTAAACTAGCTTTCGACTACTGAAAACCCCCAATCTTTGCGTTATCATGATGCAAACTAATATACGAGGTGTGATCAAAAAGTAAGGTGACTTTTTATTTTGATCAAAAAATATTTATTTATTCATCAATATTTATGTCGTCCCTTTCAAAGTAATCCCCCTCAGATATAATACACTTGTGCCAGCGCTTTTTCCAATCCTCGAATCACTTCTGATAAGCACTTTTTGGTATCTCGTATATACGTTCTTTCAGACACACACAACATTCATACTCTTCATAATTACCTATCTAAAATATAAATTTCTTTACATCAATAATAAGTTGTATTAATTAAAATTGATTTGTAGCTAAATTCAACCGATTGGCGCTAAAGCATAATCATAAATAGGGAAAGAAGTACAAACTTCGTACTGAAAACACGCTTGTAGTAACGCTTATAGTATGGGGTTACGGATTTTCATGGGTTACAAAGAACTAAAACCGATTCGGGTTACGGTTACGATCCCTGCTTTAAGGACTGCGTCTCCTAGACAGACGACACTCGCGCGTGACTGCACACAATCACCACAGTACACTCACACACCGCTAGACCACGTATACGTACGCGAGGATTGCAAGGGT
>CM052204.1:11926178-11952312 GCA_028455805.1 Lasioglossum figueresi
TCGACAGCCACGATAGGCGGCAGCACCGTCGCCTCTCCATTGCTACTCGCGGCTCCGCGACATGCTGCAGAATAATGAGAATTACGCGTCGTAAACGTAAAAGTAAGACTTTTGAGGCAAATAGCCCCCTAGATTGATCTTTTATCTACCGATTTTGACTAATAAGAAACCCCGTCTTTGCATTATTAAGATATCAGGAGTGGAATCCCCGGACCCTTGCAATCTTTGCGTACGTATACGTGGTCTAGCGGTGTGTGAGTGTACTGTGGTGACTGTGCAGTCACACACGAGTGTCGTCTGTCTAGGAGACGCAGTCCTTAAAGCTTTCCGACTATAACCCGCTTTTACCGTGTTAACCGGGTTTCAGTTGGACACACGCAACATTCGTACTCTTCATAATTACCTATCTAAAATAAAAATTTCTTTACATCGATAATAAGTTGTCCTCGTATTAATTAAAATTGATTCGTAGCTAAATTCAACTGATTGGCGCTAAAGCATAATCATAAATAGGGAAAGAAGTACAAACTTCGTACTGAAAACACGCTTATAGTATGGGGTTACAGATTTTCATGGGTTAGGTTAGGTTATAAATTTCTTTACATCAATAATAAGTTGTATTATTTAAAATTGATTCGTAGCTAAATTCAACCGATTGGCGCTAAGGCATAATTATAAATAGGGAAAGAAGTACAAACTTCGTACTGAAAACACGCTTATAGTATGAGGTTACGGATTTTCATGGGTTACAAAGAACTAAAACCGATTCGGGTTACGGTTACGATCCCTGTTTTAAAGCTTTCCGACCATAACCCGCTTTTACCGTGTTAACCGGGTTTCAGTTGTACACACGCAACATTCGTACTCTTCATAATTACCTATCTAAAATATAAATTTCTTTACATCAATAATAAGTTGTATTATTTAAAACTGATTCGTAGCTAAATTCAACCGGTTGGCACTAAAGCATAATCATAAATAGGGAAAGAAATACAAACTTCGTAGCCGCGAGAAGCAATCGACAGGCGACGGTGCTGTCGCCTATCGTGGCTGTCGATATGCTGCCGAATAATGAGAATTACGCGTCGTAAACGTAAAAGTGGGACTTTTGAGGCAAATAGCTCCCTAGATTGATCTTTCATCTAGCGATTATGACTACTAAGAAACCCCATCTTTGCATTATTGAGAAATCAGGAGTGGAATCTCGGACCCTTGCAATCCTCGCGTAAGTATACGTGGTCTAGCGGTGTGCGAGTGTCGTCCGTCTAGGAGACACAGTCCATAAGTCAGCTTTTGGGTAAAAAGAGCAAAGATAAGGTTGGTTTGGAATCTTATCGGGAAGGATGATGCGGCATAACAGCGCGAACAACGTGCTCGGATTGATCCAATTTATTCGATGCATCGATCTTACCCGCGGCCGGGATGCACCGATTGTCTCTCAAGATTTCAGTGGTCGTGCATCCCACGCTAACCTTTTTCCTTTTCCCCCGATACTTTTATTGAAGTCGATTCTCTGTCTTTATCATTGTCTTCCCAACGAAGGGTTCGAAGGGTAGCACTTCCCGGGGCGATCGTAAATTTGATCCGAAGCGTGGAAGCTGCCGGCACTTTTCCCCTTCAACGTTCTCATAACTTCACGCGAGACCACGCTTGCCTACGATCGTTCCTTTCCTCTTTCTTTTTCCTTTATCTTTTCGCGGAGGCTGCCTCTCAGCGAAGAACTTCGTTTCGGATCGGTCACAACGGGGTCAGAGATGAAATTACGTTATTTATGGTGCGTTGCAGCGGATACGGTCTTGATCAGCTGCTAGCCGAGTTTTCAAGTCTCTCGTTGTTCTGCTTGTGTTGGGTTGTTCGGAAAGTCTCCGTCGATTTTCAATTATTTTCGTAAACCTTCAGTGTTGTTTATTTTCTGAAAAGTGGCACTTCCGCCAATACAGTGGTACCTCGGTATACGAAATTAATTCGTTCCTGATGTTTGGACTTACAGTTACTCAAATTAATATTCGGACGCTCTTAAAAAGACTATAACTTTTTTAATACTGTACTATACGATTGGAACTTTTTTGCGAAGCTAGAGCAATTTGTTTACTACAGGATGTGAAAAGAAATTTTTGCAATTGATCGGAATTGTAGAAAAAATACTAAAATGAATACTTGAATTTTACAACTTTTTTATGTGGGCCTATATTAAAAATTTTAAAAATATGTTTTATAGATCTGTGCGAATTAAACATATTCTGAATATTTCGTCAAAATCGATCGACGTTGCAATCAGATATAAACGTTTAAAGATGGTCAAAATTGCAGATTTTCACGATTTTCGGCCTCTAACTGCAATTGATCGAAGGATTCTTTCTTCATCGACCGATTTCGATGAAACTTTCACAGTGCATATAATTCACACAGATCTACAAATAGTATTTTTTAAATTTCAAATATATAGGCCCACATAAAAAAGTTATAAAATGCACGTTTTAGTATTTATTTTACAATTCCGATAAATTGCTACTTTTGAAAAATAATTTTCACATCCTGTAGTAAATTATTGGGTTGGCAAGAAAGTAATTTCGGTATTTCAAGGTGTGAAATAATGCCCAATTTTTTTATTCAAGGAATGAACTTTAACGAATAAGATATTTTCCCTTTTGTTCGATGATCATTGCCAAAAAGAATAAATAAGAAAATATTTTATTGATTAAAGTTCATCGCTTGAATAAAAAAAATCGGTTTTATTTCACCTTAACACTAGATTGCCTAAGGAAGTCATTTTGACTGCTTTTCAATTTCAATTAGAAAAACAATTATGTATATAATGACACAGCTTCTTAGAATTTTGTGACTTTTTGTACAAGATATAAATGCGTTTATTAATCATTGTAGTTGCCTCCCCCTCCTTCATTTCCGGTATATATGTGTTATACCTGTATTGCCCAAAAGCAGTCATTTTAACTACTTGGGAAATTTTAAATAATTAAATGACTTTTATTATTGAATCGAGTAAATTTCTTATATGGCCAGTTCGGCTCTGGATTGGAATAACAGTTTATATTTTTTTGATTACCGTCACACGATAACATACAAGTTCATGATAAATTGTCGATTTGAGCATATACTTGATAAGTTGCAGTTGTTCGATAACTAAAGTAGTACTTGTTATTCGAATATTTATGCCAGGCCTGCCCACGCGCCTCGTTCCCCTTGAACGCGCTATGTATGACTGTAAATAATATAAAAAATGTTAAAAATTAATTTTAAACAAATTCCTTTACACATTAGTTATTCTTTCACGATGCAGTCATTTTGACTGCTTTGGGGCAATATAGGTATATACTAAGTTTCAGTCTTTCTAGTGTTAAAATACCGAAATTACTTTCTTGCCAACCCAATAATTGCTCTAGCATCCCAAAAAAGTTCAAATCGTATAGTAGAATATTAAAAATGTTATCGTCTTTTTTAGAGCGTCCGAATATTAATTTAAATCACTGTAGGTGTTACATTGTTTTTATATCCATACGGAACATTGTCTGAAAAAATTGTAAATTATTTTCAGGCCTTCTATATCAGGTTTACATAAGAAGTAGCTAATTCAAAGAGGAAAACAGTACTTGCCTTTGAGAAGCTTTATTTCTAATGTATTACGTTCGTTGTCGTAGTCTCGGCATTGCCTATAATGGCTTAGTGTTGCATTAAACATACAGTTACTTTATTCCATGCAGTGCCTGAACAATTATCTCGTGCAGAATCCTGCGTTTATATCACGAGCACGGAGTCACCTTGTACGAATAGAAGCCATTAACACTAAACCTACCAACACCGATCAAAATATCCGGTTCCAGGTTTTTTACTTTAAAATTAGAAAAATAATAAAACTGATTTCATAAGAAACGATTATATAGATATCTTTAGTAGCGCACGTACTACAATAGAAACCGCACTAAACCGCAAGTCTAAATAAAATCAATCTTGTCATTTTTATAAGGGAAAACGTACCAGTTACTTTTAAGGCTCGGTAGGTTCAATGTTAACTTTGACATTGTCCTACAGGGTAATTGGTAATTTCCAAGTTTTTTATTTCACAATTAGAAAAATAATAAAACCGATTTCATAAGGAACGATTCTATAGATATCTTTAGTAGCGCAAGTATTACAATAGGAGCCGCACAAAGTCTAAATAAAATCAAATCTTGTCATTTTTATAAGGGAAAACGTACCAGTTACTTTTAAGGCTCGGTAGGTTCAGTGTTAACTTGGACATTGTCCTGCAGGGTAATTGGTAACTTCCAGGTTTTCTATTTCACAATTAGAAAAATAATAAAACCGATTTCATAAGAAACGATTGTATAGATATCTTTCGTAGCGTACGTACTACAATAGATACTGCACAAAGTCTAAATAAAATCAAGTCTTGTTCAGTGTTAAGAATGATCGTGATAGTTGCGAATGGAGAAAATGAAAATTAATAGTTGAAGGAGAAACGTGGACCCATCTTGTTCGAGCAGTAGGGAGAAGTGGTAGGTGAAATTGCTACTTTTTGCTTGTGGTGGCTGTTACACGAGATGCTTTATATGGTGTCAGACGGCGCGGCGAAAGGGTTAAGCCAACAGAGGGCGAACAGAAGAGCAGGACAGGAATAACGATCTGAAGTGATCCTTTATAGGGCAATAGACGCTCTACCAAGTCGTCTCAGGTAGATCCACTAAATACGACATTGCGGACAACAGACCGCCCCTTCCCCGTTTAGTGTCGTATAACAGACCACTTAAGTGCCTCGGGAAAATCGCCGTATTTGTCCCATCCCCTAGGCTAGTGTAACAACGCAAAGACAGGAGACTCGGGGCCTCGGAAACTCGGCTAGCAGCTGATCAAGACCAGACCCCCTGTGACGCGCTATAAATAACGGAATTTCACCTCTGACCCCGGTGTAACTGGTTTAAAATAACTTCTTCTGGAAAAAATACACTACTGTGCAAAAGAAAGAAGCACCCGGTATAATTATAAGGTACAGTGACCCGAATTAATATTCCGACGCTCTAAAATGGTCGATAACTTTTTTATTATTGTACTATGTTATATTTTATTATTGTACTATATTATTGTACTTATGTTGTATATTATATACTATAACTTATTATTATTGCAATTGATCGGAATTGTAGAAAAAATACTAAAAGTTGTATTTTACAAATTTTGAACTTAGAACTGTATCCAATACATTCACTGACCTGAATTAATATTCGGACGCTCTAAAAAAGGCGATAACTTTTTTATTATTGTACTATACAATTTGAACTTTTTTGGGAAGCTAGAGCAATTAATTTACTACAGAATGTAAACAGAAACTTCATCAAAAATTGCAATTGACCGGAATTGTAGAAAAAATTACTAAAAGTTGTATTTTACAAATTTTAAACTTATAACTGTATCCAATACATTCACTGACCTGAATTAATATTCGAACGCTCTAAAAAAGACGACAACTTTTTTGATATTGTACTATTCGATTTGAACTTTTTTGGGAAGCTAGAGCAATTTGTTTACTACAGGACGTGAAAAGAGATTTTATCAAAAATTGCAATTGATCGGAATTGTAGAAAAAATACTAAGAGTTGTATTTTACAATTTTTGAACGCTCTAAAAAAGACGACAGCTTTTTTGATATTGCACTATACGATTTGAACTTTTTTGGGAAGCTAGAGCAATTAGTTTACTACACGATGTGAAAAGAGATTTTATCAAAAATTGCAATCGATCGGAATTGTAGAAAAAATGCTAAAAGTTGCATTTTAAAACTTTTTTATCTGTGTGGGTCTATATTGAAAATTTAAAAAATTCGTTTTGTAGATCTGCAAAATGTTCTTGAAAAAGATATGTACTAAAATATTACCGGAAGTGGCGCTTCGGGCCACTGTGCAGCGATTACCGAGACTTTGCTACTCCCGCAAACTATATCTCTGGCCAAGCTGCGGAATATTTCATGTTGATTAATTCAACGGTCAACATTTGATCCCCGGTGTTCCGTGGAACGAAATCCTCCACCCTCTTCACGGATTATATGAACGAAGATTCGTTAGTTATTAACCGCGGGCGGCTGCAGGCGTTCAGAGCGCGCGCAAAAGGCTTTGTTATTTATAACAAAAATGAGTAGGTGTGTGTAGTTTAAAACATCAAAAACGTTAAACGAATTTAAAAGTACTTTTATATTATTTTCAACCTATTCAACATACTAAGACAGAAAATAAATTTCTATGTCACTCCGGTTTGTTGTAATTCATATAGAAAAATTTTATTTTGCACAAAGATCCGCAGTCTAGTGATCACAAAGCTTTATCGAATGTCATGTTACCATAAAGGGAGCACCAGATATTACTCAACGGTTTAACAAAATCGTCGTATTCCTACTTGAGAAGTTTCTTCAATGTAACAATTTGTACAATTTCTTTAAAACACTTGAAAATCGCGAATGCATGAACGCTGTTTCGGAGACTGTTTAACCCTTTAATTGCGAGTGTGATATATAAACAACATGTTAATTTTTGCTAATATCAAATAACGGCTGACGCTGAATACCACTAAAATAAAAATTAAATAAATACAATAAAAAAATCTTTTAAAATAGAATATCACTTCAGTAATCGTAGTGATCTTTAGAGCGATCGGTTGTGCTAGAGGTACCCGCAGTTAAAGGGTTAAGAACGCAAAGCTTGCTATAAAATCTCTAGACTTTCGATCAAGAAGAGTACTTCACGGGTGTACAAATAAAAAAAAGTACAATACTAAAGCCTATTTCTTCAGACTTTCGACTGCGTTCAACAGCAAAAATTGTACGACTCGCGTAAAATTTTAAAATCAACTTTTTTCCAACTTTTTCCCAACTTTTTTTGGGTGAAACATCCTTCTGTGCGTCGCGTCTACCGGATAATCGAGTGTCGGCGACCGTTTGTTGGCTCCCGAGGAATCACCTATACAGCGAGGGCACCTACGAGGAAGCAAGATGAATATAGGCCGAAAGGGTTAAGAACGCAAAGCTTGCTATAAAATCTCTAGACTTTCGATCAAGTAGAGTACTTCACGGGTGTACAAATAAAAAAAGAATAATACTGAAGCCTAATTCTTCAGACTTTCGACTGCGTTCAACAGCAAAAATTGTACAACTCGCGTAAAATTTTAAAATCAACTTTTTTCCAACTTTTTCCCAACTTTTTTGGGTGAAGCATCCTTCTGTGCATCGCGTCTACCGGATAATCGAGTGTCGGCGGCCGTTTGTTGGCTCCCGAGGAATTACCTATACAGCGAGGGCACCTACAAGGAAGCAAGATGAATATAGGCACGTGCTCGCGAAGACATATAACCCGGTAAACCGAGGCTTGGCTGTGCATACTTGATTCGGCGCTTCGACCGTGTTAGTGGGTGACGGATATAGCCAGAGTATTTCAGAAACGTGACGTTGATGTGACAGGGCCGGAGGCCGGGCTTGTTGCTCGGTGTGTTTATACAGTGCATCGGCCACCAATTAATTCGAGATATTTATGCGGTGCGACCGGTTGTGCACTTAAGACGGTCATCGTGTACCATCATCGGGCACCCGCAAACTCGGCCTGGTCGCCACGGCTTCTGTTTAGTTTCGAAACATCCCGTTCGTGCTATTATCCTCTCATGGTGCCTGTTTCGCAAACCACAGAATCGTCTGTTGCTCGCTCTCGAACCATTACGAAAATCCCTCAAGGCTCCGGGTCATTGACATTCGCTGCCCGAGGTTGTCAAATATTATTGTTTATCAGGCCCTCCTCCACCCCCGGTTAGAACGGCCGTATTCTGTTGGTATCGCCAAATTGTCTGATGAAAACAAATGTTACCCATCTTCTAATACACGGTTCAATGCGCGCATAGTGTCAATATTGGGCTGTTCGGAAAGTTTCCGCCGATTTTTGGAGTAAATTGAAAGAGAAATTATGCCAACGATCAAGTTTATTTCGTTCGTTATCCCAGTCTCATAAAAAGTCCCTGGTTTATCGCTGAAAAACATTTTACGAATGGGAATACGTTGATTATTTGCGATTAGCGCCTTGATTAGGCCTTCAGGGTTAAATTCACTCCCTCTGAATTTCATAAACTATTGTCTCCGTAAACAATACATATCTTTTTTGAGACTTGAACAGCGTTCTTGTCTTTTCTGTAGTAAACAAGCATTAAATGCCGAAAATGCACTTTTTCGTTCAGCATGTTTACGTTGATGCCAAACAAAAACGATTGAACCTATGTTCATGGTGATTAGATACAAATATTGGCGAAAGCGCCATCTTTCAGAAAATGTGTCATAATAAAGGTTTGTAAAAATAATTAAAAATCGGCGGGGACTTTCCGAACAACCCAATACATGTTGATCATCGCATATTGATCACGGTCAGTATTACCTAGACTGTGGATTTGATTCATATCCAAAAATTGTTCACTTGCATCACTAGAAAATTGTTGAGGAAACACGGTAAGTCAATTTTTAAAACCTAATATGATGGAAACTGAAATTCAAGTACGAAATAATTTTATTTTAGCGATATCCTTGCGCTCGATGCTCGTTGCAAAGAGATTTTATGTTAGGTTCCAATTTAGTTAGCTTCAGTCTCAAGTATCTCCGTTGTGTTATATCCAGCCGATTACTTCGTTTTTAGCAGGAAATCATTTATAGCACTAAATCCACATTCAGCTACATATGAAGATGGAAACGGTAACAATAGTTTGGACAGAAGTTAACTTAACCTCCATAAAACCTCCTCAAACCTCGAACAACAGACGATTTGTATAGCTGTATACTTGGCAATGCTCAGGACCGTTCACAGCTCTAATTAACAATGATTAAAAGTTTACTTTTGATGATATCTCGTGCAGACACATTAGTCTTTCCGATATCCTCAATGAACCAGCTATTCAGTTAGTTCAATAGCCACAAATTGAGTACCTAAGTGACAATTTGGATGTTCCCGGTCAAAATAGACTCCGGCACAGTATACGGAGGATTAACCACCATTCGGTTAACTTAAACTCTGGACAAGTAAATTTTTGAATTGCCATCCTTAACTCTTTGGGGTTAGGTGGGTTAAAAACTGTCCCACCTTTTGCTTAGCTTTTTCAGGATAGTGGAATATATTTTAACCCACCTCGAGAAGTTGAAGTTATATATTGATATTAAAATTTCTATGCTATCGTTTGGTACAGCACGATAATTGAAAATCCTATTAACTTTTTGGGGTCAGTTGGGTTAAAAACTGACCCAACTTTTGCTTAGCTTCTTAAGCATAGTGGGATAAATTAAAACCCACCTATAAAAGTTGAAGTTATATATTGATATTAAAATTTCTATGCTATCTTTTGGTACAGCACGATAATCGAAAATCCTATTAACTCTTTGGGGTCAGTTGGGTTAAAAACTGACCCACCTTTTGCTTAGCTTCTTAAGCATAGTGGGATATATTAAAACCCACCTATAAAAGTTGAAGTTATATATTGATATTAAAATTTCTATGCTATCTTTTGGTACAGCACGATAATTGAAAATCCTATTAACTCTTTGGGGTCAGTTGGGTTAAAGACTGTCCCACCTTTTGCTTAGCTGTTTAAGCATAGTGGGATATATTAAAACCCACCTATAAAAGTTGAAGATATATATTGATATTAAAATTTCTATACTCTCTTTTGGTACAATACAATAATTGAAAATCCTATTAACTTTTTGGGGTTAGTTGGGTTAAAAACTGGCCCAACTTTGGCTTAGCTTTTTATGCATAGTGGGATATATTTTAACCCACCTCGAGAAGTTGAAGTTATATATTGATATTAAAATTTCTATGCTAACTTTTGGTACAGCACGATAATTGAAAATCCTACTAACTCTTTGGGGTCAGTTGGGTTAAAAACTACCCACCTTTCGCTTAGCTTCTTAAGCATAGTGGGATATATTTTAACCCACCTCGAGAAGTTGAAGTTATATATTGATACTAAAATTTCTATGCTCTCTTTTTGGTACAGCACGATAATTGAAAATCCTATTAACTCTTTGGGGTCAGTTGGGTTAAAAACTGCCCCACCTTTTGCTTAGATTTTTAAGCATAGTCGGATATAGTTTAACCCACCTCGAGAAGTTGAAGTTAAATTGATATTAAAAAAATTCTGTGCAGCGTGGGTTTTTATTTTCTTTAAAATCGTGTGCTTCAAAGAGTTAACAATCAAATTGTCTCCTGCGGGGCGTGGGCTCCACGTTGAAAACTGCTGTAGACCATCCTCGACTTGTTATTTCCGGTGTTGCTTCCTCTCGATTTCCGATCGGTTTGTCCATGGTCGAAACAGAACCATCGGAACCAGCAATTTTGCTGTTCGTGGCCGAAACATGGGATGAGAGGAGAAATTTTCGGGGGATAGGCAGCTGGAACAATTGGGAAGGCGAGGAATACTAATACTAACCGGGACTATGTTAATCGCGGCGAACAATAGACCTCCATCGATGGATCTTCGCTATTTCCAGGACGACCCATATCCGTCGAACGGTTTTCTCTGGCCAACACCTCGGCGATCCGTCACGGACTGGCCTAGAGCCAGACGAGTTCGAGGCGGACCGATACGAGACGCGACGGGCTCGGCTTCCGAGGTAGACATCAAAGGAAGTTTGAGATAATAGGATTGTTTGAATAACGCTTCCTTAGCTTTGGTCATACGGTGGATGTCGTGTCTAAATATCTTTCACGTCCCTACTAATTGGTTGCAAAGCTATTATTTCTTACTCAGTCATTCGCTGGGCAGCATTTATTTATAAAATGCTTCCTCCCAGCTGGTCCTCGCGGATTATAGCCCTTTGACTGTAGCATTTCCCGCTTCCATGGATCATTCGAGATGAAAGGAACAATTTGGCAGAGTTCTCGCGGATGGCGCGGCTTCTAAATGTTTGACTAATCGCGCGCCGTTCGTGCTCTTCTATGAAAAAGGAAAACAATTTCACGCGGCCGCCCAAAAAGGATGAACGCGAACGCCAATCGCTGCGACTGGATAAATTGTTTCAAGATTGTTGTTTTGTCCCGATTCCGCGGTGCAACTAATTTTAGGTTGTAGCCCTCGACGCGATAGCTCTCCTCACCGAAAATACTCTAACAAGGAGAGGTCACGTCTGTTGGGTTGCCAGTATTAATGAAACTTTTTGTGGTGATTCTAGAGACAAAATAAGCACACGCGTGTCCGAGCTTTCTTTTTCTGTCGATGATCATTTTTTACGAAGATATTTAACATGTTATTTTTGAATTCGTCTCTTTTTCTTTTACGTGTCTGACCTTAAATGACCTTAAATGACCTTAAATGACCTTGAACGACTATATCATTGAAATTGTCTCGCGAAGATCTATCAGGCTGTTAAGTATGAAACTTGACAAAGAAAACGCAAACCTCTTGACATTTGTCAAGTTTTTAACGACCTGATATAAACGTAGGAATTCAGAAATATGTGGTTCCATTTAAAAAAACCACTAAAATCATGTCAATCCCTGTCCAAAGATGTAAATATGCTTGTCTAACCTTATGAAATTTGATTGTTTCAGGTACGTAAACGAGAAAACAGATTTACCAACATAACGTGAGTAATCACTATGGTTATTATTATTAAGATCAACAATAAATGTATTATACAGAAACTCTGGATCTTTTATGCGCTGATAGTGTACAAACCAGAGCTGGCAAAATTGTATTTTAAATAGTAAATAATAAATAATCCTATTTATTTTCAAGTATATGTACAAATTTGAAAATTAAATATTTTATTTGATGTAGTAATTTTTTAAAATAAAATAATTTATTTGAGGCAGTAATTTTTGAAAATAATATTTGAAAGTAGTATTTTATTTGAAAAATATTGAAAATATTTGTATTTTGTCTTTATTTTCAAATTTCAATTTTAAATATTATTGCTGAAAATATAATGGTTCGAATTCAATACATTTATGACTGTAAGTCGTTTCTTAACGATAAGATAGACTTATGTTTATGCGGTTTCTCAGAGTATTATATCGATTCAAAAAGTAAAATATTTTATTTCGTGATTCACATTGTTAAAATAGACATATTTTATTTTGTGGATCAAATGATTGAAATAGAAATATATGATTTTAAGGTTCAGATTGTTCAAATAGAAATATTTTATTTTGTGGATCAAATGATTGAAATAGAAATATTTGATTTTAAGGTTCAGATTGTTCAAATAGAAATATTTTATTTTCGAAATTGTATATCTTATTTAAAATACTATTTTCTTTAAGCAAAATAAAATCTAAAGTATTAAATAGTATTTGAAATATTTGTTTCGCCAAGTAATGTCCACCTCTGGTACAAACCGAATAGAATTATAAAATGAAAAACTGTATCGTACCGTTTCATTTTACCTTCAATTTGCTAGAGCCGCCCGTGAAGGGAATAGAATTTCTATTTAATTTCAGTTTCTTTGAATTTGCATACAAAAATGTTGGTTTTGCATAAAATTCCACGGTCTAATTATAACAAGTACAGAAAACTAGTTTCCAACCGTATCTAGCTGCAACAGATAAATATATTTTCCCCTTTTAGTACCATTGCAGAGAATTTTATGTTTATAACGAGGTGATTAAATGAGACTGCTGTGTACTCCAATACGGGTTTAATTAAAATGCAGTAAAGTATTTCAAGAGTGTAACATAGATTTCCGTAAAATCGTACGTAAAAACACGAGTCTGTTTATTAAATTAGGAAAGCGTTAGCGTTCAAATTTAATGATCTAAAATCAAATTAAAGAGGTTTGAAATTTAAAGATAAAGATTGTTGGAACACGCGTTACAGAATAACCACAATAAACAATTTTGTATATTTTCATATATCTGTTGACAACTGTATAATACAGCTTTCAATTTGATGTTCCCGATTTATTCATGTTTTCCGGTAAACAAATGCAAGCGGTATCATCATCTTTTTAGTATTTATATTTCCGTAACCTAGATTTATGTATGGTGGACAAAGTTATTGCTCCACCCTGTATAAATCGAACTGGGGAATGAATTCTATGTTGACGAAACATGCGAATCCTTTGCGTTTCTTTAAAATAACTTGAATTTGGCATATGTGCGTAAACTTTTCACAAAATATTCAGCGTTTCATGCCGGATTCACACGAGGACAATGGTTAGCAAGATAGGGTATCAAGGTAGCTAGATTGCATAGTATTCAAAGTTTCTTCTGACAACGTTGAAGCGTGTATCGCCCTATTTTGCATTGAACTTCTGATAATAGAATCTTCAGTCTCCTTCACGTATACCCATCTAGATGTCACAGTTCTCGCATATCCTTTGAAACGTATGAACTCGCAGACGGCAACAGAAGCACACGTCAGAATTAATGTTACACAATCTGCATCAGGCGGTCGCATCAAAAGCAAAGCTTCTGGTTTACGGTTTAGAGAAACGGAAAAAGAGAAAGCTCGCTGATACACAACACGACGCATAGCGAGACAGATTAAGTTATTCCGAACCGTTCCATGTTATGGCAAAATACCATGTCAGAGCTAAAAAATTATGGCATTCAAACACTGAGGAATAATTTAACGAGATTCGAGGTTTCCTATAACCACATCTGTTGCTCTAATTTGCAGTTGTAAATAATATTATCAGATATCACTACACACAATGTTATCAACGTTACCATGTTAGAGCTAAAAGATTATGGCATTCAAACGATGAGGAATAATTTAACGAGATTCGAGGTTTCCTTTAACCACATCTGTTGCCTTAATTTGCAGTTGTCAATAATATTATCAGATATCATTACACACAATGTTATCAACGTTACCATATCATAGCTACTAAATTATAGCATTCAAACGCTGAGGAATAATTTAACGAGATTCGAGGTTTCGTTTAATCGCATTTGTTGCTCCAATTTGCAGTTGTAAGTAATATTAACAGATATATATCATTACAACGTTATCAACGTTACCATGTCAGAGCTTAAAAATTATGGCATTCCAACGATGAGGAATAATTTAACGAGATTCGAGGTTTCGTTTAATCGCATTTGTTGCTCTAATTTGCAGTTGTAAGAAATATTAACAGATATATATCATTACAACGTTATCAACGTGACCATGTCAGAGCTTAAAAATTATGGCATTCCAACGATGAGGAATAATTTAACGAGATTCGAGGTTTCGTTTAACCACTTTTATTGCTCCAATTTGAAGTTGTAAGTAATATTAACAGATATCGTTACAACGTTATCAACGTTACCATGTCAGAGCTAAAAAATTATGGCATTCAAACGATACGGAATAATTTAACGAGATTTGAGGTTTCGTTTAACCACATTTGTTGCTCCAATTTGCAGTTGTAAGTAATATTAATAGATATCATTACAACGTCACCAACGTTACCATGTCAGAGCTAAAAAATTATGGCATTCAAACACTGAGGAATAATTTAACGAGATTTGAGGTTTCGTTTAACCACATCTGTTGCTCTAATTTGCAGTTGTAAATAATATTATCAGATATCACTACACACAACAATGTTATCCACGTTACCATTTCATAGCTACTAAATTATGGCATTCAAACGCTGAGGAATAGTTTAACGAGATTCGAGGTTTCGTTTAATCGCATTTGTTGCTCCAATTTGCAGTTGTAAGCAATATTAATAGATATCATTACAACGTTATCAACGTTACCATGTCAGAGCTAAAAGATTATGGCATTCAAACGATGAGGAATAATTTAACGAGATTTGAGATTTCGTTTAAACGCATTTGTTACTCCAATTTGCAGTTGTAGGTAATTATACAGAGTTTAGTAGCCTGTATTTTCAAAGTAATAGGTACATTTACCCTAATTCTTCTGAAGTTTTCCTTCGAAATGATACACCGATTGAATCTGTCCATTTATTTCGGCGTGGCTGGTTATTGCTACGTTCAAAATCTCTGTAAACACGTAAAAAGCTCAAAAAAATAGTGTTCGTCTACGATAAATGCAAACGAATCTCTCCGAGGCTTTCGCGTTCGTAGAGGATTTACTGTAATAATTACATTTACCCAAATTCCTCTGAAGTTTTCCTTCGAAATGATACACCGATTGTATCTGTCCATTTATTTCGAAGTGGCTGGTTATCGCTGCGTTCGAAATCTCTGTAAACACGTAAAATTGAGTCTCGACGACTTATCGTGGGATCGAAAATATGCAAATTGGCTAATCGCTCGAGATCCTCGTCGGGTGGAGTCCGATTACGTAAGGATCGCTGGAAAACAATCTCTTTCAGTCTTTGTGGCTATCGATTCGCCGACATTAGGCGCTCCTTCACGCATCGCGGTTCTCGCGATAAGGAATTTCTCGAGGATAGAAAGCATCCTGCGATCTCTCGTGACCGTTGAGGATACTTTCGCGCGTAATCGAGCCGATCACCGCTCGGCCTTCCGTGTCTAATCTCTCCTCAGCTATCCACGTACCCTCCCCCCAAACGTTCGGTTCGCAATAAAACCAATGGGGCCATGAAGACCACCTTGGACGTTTTCCTTCGTTGTCATCTACCGCCATAAACTGGGAAGTGACCGATGCATATTGTGAGAAACGTTACATATCGGCCATGATCGACTTCACATAACTTTAAACCTTTGCACTCCAAGCTATTTTAACTCGAAAATTAAACATTTCTTTCGATTTAGAATATTTCCATTCCCTATGATTTTTAAAATGTTATGTGTATGAAATATGGGGATTAATACCACATACAGTGCCTAAATGTTTAGTAATTGATCAGATACCGATTTATTTAATAATCTAAACAATGTTTTGAATAATGCTACGGCCATTTTTAGTGGCGCCTCAGGGTAGCCATTGGAGTGCTAACGGTTAACACGTTCCGTGCCACGTGTACCACCGATGGTACACGCTAAACTTTTCATTCAGGCCGCGTGCACCACTGATGGCACATGCTAACTCACAGTGAGTGTAAAAAGTATTCGTACGCCTTTTAAAGTAGAATAACCTTTTTATGATTGCACCAAATGACCTGATTTTTTATAATCAATTAGACGTATTGGTTTACGAAATGATATGCAAAGAAGATTTTCCAAAAATTATAATTTACAAGATTACATGCAGAAATAGAAAAGGCATTTTTTTAAACTATTTTATTCGGGACCTTAATGAAAATTTAAAGTATACGTTTTGTAGATTTATGGTAGTTATACATATACTGAAAATTTCATCGAAATCGGTTGACACAGAAAAAAACGACACGCGTCGAAAGATGTAAGAATCTGTGGATTTTAAGCAGAAACTGATCAAAAGTTGTGTAAAACTACGATTTTCGCCATTTTTAACTGCTTGTAGCTCGTGTGTCGTCGGTACTATTAAAATAAATTATATATACAACAATGCGTCCACACATTTTTGAGCGGCAGTGTACATACAATGATCCATGAAAGTATTTGAACGAACTTTAAAACAGTATAACTTTTTTAGAATTGCACCAAATGACCTGATTTTTTATAATCAATTAGAAGCATCAGTTTACGAAATGATACGCACAAAAGATTTTCCAAAAATTATGATTTACAAGGTAACATGCAAAAATAAGAAAGTCATTTTTGTAAACTTTTTTATTTGGTCCCTTAAAGAAAATTTAAAATATATGTTTTGTAGTCCTATGTTAGTTATACACATACTGAAAATTTCATCGAAATCGATTAACGTACGCACGAGCTACAAGCGGTTGAAATTGTGAAAATCGTAGTTTTACATAACTTTTGACCAGTTTCTGCTTAAAATCCACAGAATCGTAATAAATCGTAATAAATTCATTTTCAACGTTTCCTCGAACATATGGGTTCTAAACTTTCAAGTGCGAAAATTAAAAGAAATCTAACAAATTCAGATTTTCTTTGTACATTAAAACAGTACTCATTAAAACAGTATAAGTATTTTATAGTCGCACCAAACGACCTCACTTCTATGAACAAATAGAAGAATTGATTTAACAATGACATGCAAAGAAGATTTTGAACAAATTGCAATTGTTAAGAATTATATGAGAAAGTAAAAGTGGCACCATTTATAACTATTTTATTAGAGCTCGTAAGGAAAATTTAAAATATGCGTTTCGTAGATCTGTGTTAGTTATACGCAAGCTGAAAATTTCATCGAAATCGGTTGACACAGAAAAAAACGACACGCATCGAAAGATGTAAGAATCTGTGGATTTTAAGCAGAAATCAAAAGTCGTGTAAAACTACGATTTTCACCATTTTTAACCGCTTGTACTCGTGTGTATGTTAATCGATTTTGATGAAATTTTCAGCACGTGTATAACTAACATAAATCTACAAAACGTATGTTTTAAATGTTCATTGAGAACCCAAATAAAAAAAGTTTTAAAGAACGAATTTTTTATTTTTACATGCAACCTTGTAAATTATCATTTTTGAAAAATCTTTTTTTGCATATAATTTCCCAAACCGATTCTTCTAATTGATTATAACAAAATCAGGTCGTTTGGTACACTTATAAAACAGTTATTCTGTTTTAAAGGGAGTACGAATACTTTCTAGAGTCACTGTATTTATTTAATGCGATAAAAGTATATATTTTATAACAAGTTTAAAACTTACAATATATTTCCACCAAAAGAATGAGTCATTATAAAAAAAGCAGTATAGAACAATGCACATAAGTTTGTTCAAACTAAAGCAAGGGAACGGTGAAAATAGCTGAACTTTAAACACGCATTACTATTAAATTATTGAATTCCTAGGATTGGAACTTGGATTTCTACTACTATCTATACTATTACTTCGAAAATCTACGGGATTATATAAAAATAGTGAAAAATTTGTGGTCTCCAAAACCGAACAGAAGCCAATGAAAGAATAAACTATTGAAACAATGAATGTTCATAAAAGGAACTTGTTTTCGAACAAAGACAAAAATACAGTTGAAAAACAAATGAAAACCAAAAAATGTTATCTCCGTATATGTACCTATTCCTTTTTTTGTTGAAAAGCTAAAATTGATTGCAGCGCCACGTGTACCACGAATCAGAGTTGGGCAAAAATATTATTGAAATAAAAATTTCGAATAAAGTGGGTTTTTTCCAAGTAGGTTTTAAACCCACTTTCTTCGAAATTTTCATTTTCAATAATATTTTTGCCCAACTCTGTCGCGAATGGTACACGATGTGATAACTAATCTATACAAGCTAATTACTAGACAAAAAATGTTCAAAAAATGCTAGAGTATTAAATTCAACAGAATTTAGTACGGTTTTTATGTATTTTGGATCTACAAATGCTGTTACCAATGAAAATAGAATTTGATTTTGTACCACTTTCTTAAAATCTGTCTACAAAAATTAAAAATTGCATAAACATCCACAGTCTACTAATTACTTATGGATTGATGAGCTAATGAAATATTGTGTGACAGTATATATCAATCTTTACTCAGAACGTGAAATGGCCTGAATGAAAAGTCGAGTAAAAACGACTTGGCACGGAACGTGTTAAAGCAGCTACGTAGTAGGTGAAAAGAATTGGAAATCTTTTCCTTCCATATGGAGCACTCAATATACGTGGACACACCCATGCTGTGGAATGACAGACATACTTCAGACTGACTGCGCGCTTCGCGTTTTCTCGGTAAAGTTCAAGAAGTCACACCCACTCCGCGAAATGTATATGTACCCCGAGCAAACGAAATCATCTGTTCGGTATCTACCGAATGGTTATGGCAACTGCTCCGACACTTGTTGTTTCTCGAGAAGAGACGGTTTGACCTTCTTCGGTAGCCTTCCGCTGCGTTGGATTCACATAAGGAAACTGTTTCCTCCGGGAATTCATTCTAGAGAAACGGAATAGAGTACGAACTTTTCCGATTTCATATTGCTTATCTTTCCTGGCCGATTTAAACGGAACGTTTTGTAACGAAAAGTTATCTTACATGGGAAAAAGGAAGGGATATAAATATACGAAATTTTCGTCAAATATTATTGCGTAGCACCTCGTGACAATTTAGCGAGTGATTATCGCACCGTGTACCGCTTGATATATGCCGACCGATTAACCCCAAAGGACCACCTACTTGATGTAGGTAATCAACTATTCAATATAATTTGGTGAACATTGTACCCACTTTAGCACTACAAATACCGATCACTAAACATGACCAATATATTAGGTTGGCAACTAAGTTCGCGGCCTCCACATTTTCTCAAACAAAGTCATTTCTATATATTTTTTAAGCGCGAGTATTTTATATCAAATTAATCGCAAAATTCAGAGCTTTCCGTTGATATACGGTTCAAAAGGAATGGTCGCTGAATGAGGTTATAATGATAAAAGATAACAATAAAAGAATCACGAAACAAAATGTCACGAATTTAGTTGCTAACCTAATAAGATTGAATTTATTCGGATTCCGTATTATTTTGATTACAATCTATGCTTGAATTAGAAAGTTTATCAGGAAGTTTCAAAAATTGTACAAGAAAAAATCAGAAACAGGTCATTTTGGTCCACTCGATAGTTCTGGTGTTAATCGTTCACACTAGTTGTGCGGATATGTCGAAAAGAACAATAATAAAGTTATTTGCAATGTTAGCAAATTTTTACATAATATTCCGTTTAAAATTTGCTTATTTCCTACCGTTGCGTCGGATAAAGTAAGTACAGTAAAGTTGTGATATTTGTCGGCGACCGCGTACGCGATAGTTGTCAGGTGCCTACCCACTCCACTGCCGGTCGACGCCGTAAGACGGCGATGATTGATCTCGGATCGGGTATATCAGTGTGAACCACTGCTAATCCAATTATACAAAACTTCTTTATTTTTCATTATTTTTTATGGGCCTTTCGCCAACTTATTCCTGGCATTTTGCTGATTAAAATAAGTCCAAACACGATATAATTTCAACTTTATTTAGTGGTTGAAAGAAATAAAGAGACGTGGACAGCGTTCGAAACTTTCATCGTAGATTAAACCACTAAATACAGTGGAAATTAGATCGCGTTTAGTATCTTTTTAATTTCAAAAAATGCCACTAATAAGTTGGTGGAAATCCCATAACAAAATAATGATAAATATAGAAGTTTTGTAATTGGATCAGTAATGATTTACACCGATACGCTGTCCTTTTCTGCGTTCGGCTTCATTTTCAAAAAATAGTGTCCCTACATGATATTTCTCCGTGCAGAGCACAGTGGTTGGCAAAATATCGTGACTTTACTGTACTATTATTGATGATTCATAAATTGATGATCCGATGATGGATAAATCGTAAACCTTCGACGATGAACGTGAAAAGTGTCATCGTTGCGTTGAAGAAACCCTTCTGCTTGATTTTCAATTCCTCTGTAGCATCAACAACAACCACATATTCGTAACGCAACCAATCACATAAATTACTCTAATATATTCCGACTATGTATCGACCGCGTACGATCAAACGTCCAATCGGAAATAATTAATAATTTGATAACGCGGCGTATATGCAAATAATAAAGCCCGTTTAACAATTCAGATGAGTGTCGTATTCATTTCGGAATACATATTCGACGAAATTCCATCATCAAGATCCATTAATGTACTCGATTAACATTTTCGAGGATTTCTCGTGCAATTGGAATCATAGTTAGCTCAAACTCGAAACTTGCAAATAGACGGCCTAATCGCAGCACCTTCGATTGACAAAATTGTAAAACCCTTTACCGGCGGATACCGTGACACTTATCCTAATGATTTATTTCCTTCTCAAAGTCGCGGACAACATTTCATTCACGCTGTTTAGATTCATTCGACCAGGGACAGTGAAAGCATTAACCCTCTATTGCATGAATTTTTATGACGAGTTGGAAACGATATTAAATATGGCTGTTAGTCTGCTTAAAAATGAGTTTGGTCATGAAATAAATAATACAATTTTATTAGAAAATGTTATTTATTACATATCATGACTGTTCCTGTATGGGAACTTTATACATATGCGGTTTTACTCATAAGCGCAATGTTCCCACTTGAAACCAACATGCGCAGAGTCTTCAGTATTGTCTATTTAATTTACTATACATAGAACATTTGAAATTTCAGTTCCCAATTGGCAACGGAATGCAATAGAGAGTTAAACAACAATATTTTTGTGAAAACCAGTGCACTGTATGCACAAGACACAAATACAATTCACGCATTTTTTGGCCAAAAAAATTGATAATTATAATCCATGATTTATACGATTCACCGCATCACCGTAAACGCAACAATGAATCGATTTCCTTAGCTGTGCACACGCGACTGGAGAATCTCGAAACCTAATTGTTTTTTCTATTCCCTCCACTATTTACGCGGGATAACGGTTCGCTAGCATTTGAACTGTCACATATATAGCTACTGTCTGGTATTAGGCCGGTGTTAAGGCGGTAGACACGTTTCCAGGATTGCAAGGTGCGGTATGCGGCTTCTCATGTCTCGATAATGCAAAGATGAGGTTCTTCGGTAGTTAAAAGTCCTATTTTTTCGTTTACGGGGCGTAATTTGCATTATTCGGAAGCATACAACTGCGCATGTAGCTATTATCATAGCTGCATGCTGGCGAATAATGTAAATTACTACTAGGTTTACTTTATTAGATTATTAGATTTTATTAGATTTTACTTTATTAGATTATTTTATAAACATAACAAGAATGTGTAAATCCAAATTTTTGATCATTTTTCCAATAAAATATACCCAACCAAATAAATTTGGTGATTAATTCTTCAAGGAAGCACCTTTGCAAATCTTTACAATCTTAATAATCGCAAATTAAGAATATTAGAACCTGTGATTTTGACGGGTCCCGTAAACCAAGTGTTACGGCGGTAGATTCGTTTCCAGTACATCAAAGGTGCGGTATTCGCGTTCTCATTTCTCGATAATACAAAAATGGGGGTTTTCAGTAGTCAAAAACGCTAGATAAAAGATCGATCTAGGGTGCTATTGCTCCCAAAAGTTCTATTTTTTCGTTTTCGAGGCGTAATTTGCATTATTCGACAGCATGTAGCTATGAAAATAGCTAGACTCCTTTTTCCAGGATTGCAACAGTGCGGGATTCTCGTTCTCATTTCTCGATAATACAAAAATAGGGTTTTTCAGTAGTCAAAAACGCTAGATAAAACATCGATCTAAGGCGCTATTGCCCCCAAAAGTTCTATTTTTTCGTTCACTAGACGTAATTTGCATTATTCGGAAGCATGCAATTGCGCATATAGCTATTTTCATAGCTACATGCTGCCGAATAATGCAAATTACGCCTCGTAAACAAAAAAATTAGACTTTTGAAGGCGATAGCACCCTAGATCGATCTTTGATCTAGCGTTTTTGACTACTGAAAAACCCCGTGTTTGTATTATCGAGAAATGAGATCGCGAATCCTTGCAATCCTGAAAATGAGTCTACCGCCTTAAAGTTCGTTCAAATACTTTCGTGATTCACTGTATGTATAACGCAACATAAAGATCGTCACGTATCGATTACCTAAACTACTTCAGTAGCAATCGAAACAGACCAAGTAAGTGGATTTGCTTTCTCGATCGAAAAAAAATATTGAAAAGAGCTCGTCAAATTTGGCAGGCAGTAGCTCGAAACGCAATCAGTGAAAACACTCCAATTACACATTCGATTCTCCGTGTAACGACTTCACCCAGGTCTTTCGCATCGTCAGTTCTCACCCGACGCGACACGACACGACGCAACGAGACCGTTTGGCGAACGACGCGCGTAGGCAGTAAATCAATTATCGTCGAGTATGAACAGGGTCAGGAAGGTTTCTGCGAATCTTCGTTAACCCCATTGTTTCGAGGTATGCAGGTTAATCACCGTCCGCCAAACTTCGGCTAGCCGTTTTCCGGCCTTTCCATGCGCGGTGGTCGCAGCGGGAGCAACTTCAGCTCACCGCATCGCACCGTTGCTGTATTAACGTGATGCGTCAGTCGTATTTGTGATTGAACAGTCTGTTGTCAACCTCAGGATACTTGTCCCAAATACTGTGCCGTTTCAGCTAACTTGTTAATTCACGAATCAATCCATGAAGTATTTAATTTTCATTTCATCTGTTCAACATTAACCCTTAGCACTCGAGTGGCGCCTCTGAGACGCCATTAATAATTGCTGTACTGTTATTTAAAATATTGTTTACATTATTAGATCTGTCGGTATCTAATCAATTACTCAACATTTAAGTATTGTACGAGGTATTACATCAATTTCATATCCACCAAATTTAAAAAATCATACAGAATGGAAATATTCTAGATCGAAAGAAATGTTTAATTTTGCAGTTAAAATAGCTCCGAGTGCAAAGGGTTAACATTGGTTCTCGAACTCTTTCTTTTTATTGCAATACTTTTGTTCAATTTGTAAATGGTAATATTTCACGATCATGTCATTAAAATAAGGAGGGTTTCTGTCCCAATTAGTGTGACTTTACAAACGTTTTGGATACATTGGTGTGCCTATCGTCACTGCTCCCTTCAAAATAGTTATTCTCTTTAAAATAAGTGGTTTCACCAAATTTTGTTTCTGTAAAAGTAGAAACATGCAAACGTGAAATACACTGTCAAATATAAATATGCTTGGCATGAACTGCTTGAAAATGAAAATCAGGTTACGTTTGACAGGTACAAGCGAACATCGCGGTACTATGTACTGGATTTACTTTACAAAACACAAAGAATGCTTAAAATCTGCTCATTTCACTATTTCTTCAGAAAATTAAACAGTTTCGTGTTATAATTAGACCGCGGATCTTTATATATCTGTCTTATGAAAATGTTAGAGAAAGGCTCGAATATAAAATTCGATAGAATTTTGTACAATTTTTATTTGTTTTAGATCTATAATGACCGTTCCCGTTAAAAACAGGATTCCATTTCATTCCACTTTCTTCAAATTTGCTATAAAAATTGGAAAATGCATAGACATACGCAGTCTAGTTATAATGTATACCTTATAGAATAATGAAATTACGAGTATAATTAATTGTCCATTTATTAAGTTTTGAAACAGACGTTCCTCAGCTTTTTCGTCAAGGTAAAATGGTATAATTATGTTCCGAGGATTATTCATACCGGGGACAAAGAAGTGTTCATTTGGAGGTATAGAATCCTGCAAAACAAAAGAAAATATTCCCTTTTTCTGGTAAACCATTCGTACATGTTAAGCCGTCGCGTGAAGGGCTACGCAACGTCCACTATCATTGTCTGAGCAACGTGCACATACGCCGTTACTTTTTTCTTTGTTCTCTATCAATCTTTTCTTCTTTTTTTTTTTCTCTGCCGTTGGCCGTCACGAGTCACGTTTTCAGCCCTCGGCGGGCAGTTTCCACTCTTCAGCGTACCGCTCATCAATTGGGAGGAGCAATGAAATTACTTTAATCCCTCCGCGGGACACGTTCCGGCTCGATTTTCGTGTCCCGTCGGTTCCGTTCTGTTAAATTGACTTTGCGATCGGTCTCGCCTGCCCAGCCCGACTCGGCCCGCCTTGAATTCGCCGATATATTCGACGTGGTAATGCTTCCTGGGACATTCGTCGCCCGTGGGAAACTGGTTCTACGGAAAATTGTTCGCTCGAAGTCCGTTTAGAAATGTACGATCGACCGTTTAAGCCTTCTCCTCGCCACGCCATGACACGGTACGCTATTCCACGCCGGGACCGGAAGTGATTTCAGCCATATCGATTTTTGTTAGGTCGTCCGCCAGATTCGGTTCTTCGGAAAGGACAGGGCCGAGATGATATTTTACAACGAAGTGTTACGTTAGCTACGTTTCTGGGTCGGGGAGATATTAAATACTTTGCATATACAGGGTGGGGCAGTAACTATTAGCACCTCAGATATCTTTGAAACTATAAGTTTCACAGAAATATTTGCTGAAACAAAATTGCACAGTAAGAAGGTGGCCATCCGGTGGCGATAGTAGTTTTTTTGCAGGTGGACGTACTTCGGACATTTGAAGGTCACCTCCATTTTTTTTAATTGATCGGTATGTTTTGGCTTCCGTATCACGATAGAGGATCTTAAAACGAGTTCAACGACCTATTACGTAAGGTCATTCAAGGTCATAGAAAGTAAAGAATAGGCATAGAAAGGGCAGATAGGCTTATGGGTAATGAATACTTCAACAGTTTTGTAAGTAATCTATTCATGAGCCGTCAATTTGAAGTTTTTCTATGAAAGGAAACAGAATGGTTTTTTACACAGTCCGACATGTGGGCTGAAGTACTCTAGAATATTCGTAACTAGGTGAACAGAAGACCTTGACAACATATTACAAACTCTTCAAACTCTGTGAGGAAGTCCCTTCACTAGATAATTACCAAATCCTTAGCTATGGATCATGGACTTCAAACAATTATGACATAATCGTAGCTAGATACAGTAAAGTCGATATTACTGTCCTTTGTTTATACCAAGTTCTATGTCCAGTGTCTACTCACTCACTCCACTGGCGGCCGAAGGCGGCGATGATTGATCTCGGCTCGGGTATATTGGTGTAAACACCACACATTGACTCGAATGAATCGAAATGTTTAACTTTCTTAATTTTCATTATATTTTTAATGAAATTTCACTATCGTATTTCTGGCATTTTTCTGATTAATATAAGACCAAACACGATATAATTCCAATTGTATTTAGTGGTTAAATCGACGATTCAAGTTTCGGTCGCAAGGAACGACAGCGTATTGGAAAGAAAGAGACACTCATTCTATCCTTCTCTATGTTCGGACTCTCCCTCGAATTTCATTCTGTCCTTCTCTATGTTCGGCTTCTCCTTTGATTTTCATTCTGTCCTTCTCTATGTTCGGACTCTCCTTCGAATTTCATTCTGTCCTTCTCTATGTTCGGCTTCTCCTTTAAATTTCATTCTGTCCTTCTTTATGTTCGGCTTCTCCTTTGAATTTCATTCTGTCCTTCTCTATGTTCGGCTTCTCCTTTGAATTTCATTCTGTCCTTCTCTATGTTCGGACTCTCCTTCGAATTTTATTCTGTCCTTCTCTATGTTCGGACTCTCCTTCGAATTTCATTCTGTCCTTCTCTATGTTCGGACTCTCCTTCGAATTTCAT
>CM052204.1:11952412-12065966 GCA_028455805.1 Lasioglossum figueresi
GGACTCTCCTTCGAATTTCATTCTGTCCTTCTCTATGTTTGGACTCTCCCTCGAATTTCATTCTGTCCTTCTCTAGGGTTCGGCTTCTCCTTTGAATTTCATTCTGTCCTTCTCTATGTTCGGCTTCTCCTTTGATTTTCATTCTGTCCTTCTCTATGTTCGGACTCTCCTTTGAAGTAACAAAAATACGATCAAACATACCAACCTTACTGTCCACCATAAATACGGCTGTTGTACAGTAATATCGACTTTACTGTAGTTCGTTAAACATGTCCTTAGTCAACGGAACAATGGTTATCATCAGACAGCGGATTTGATGCATTTATGACAAAAATTAGTAAGCGAAACTTAAAACAGTAAAATCTTTCGACAAATGTTGATCGATAACAATTAGTTACAGAAGGAATAAATCTTGATTAAGCTTCATTTCCATATAAATGACATATAAACAGTTTATTTTGTATAAAGATCCGCTGTCTACTTATAATTGAAGGCTGGCAGGATTGTGCACATCCTGCTTGAAAATGCAGAACGAAAATAGTTTGAGATTCATCAGTTTGAACAGATGCGACCAACGAAGAGCTAAATACACGACATAAAAACCGGTTTCAAGAATATTGGCCGAGTATCGCTACGTCATGATATGCACATACATACATATACGTAAGAACCGAAAGTGATTTGGTCCGTATCGATTTTCGTTGGGTTGTGTCAGCCAGTTTTGGTTCTTCTTCGAAGGAGACCAGGCGGCCCAAGCGTGATCGTTTACCCCGAAGTGTTTCGCTAGCGCGACGCTTTCGGGATCGGGTAAATTTGAATAAGAAGCAGAACGTAATTCCAGCGCGGAAATCCAATTTTCGCAACGTCAGCCAGAGATTGAGTTTATAATTGGCCTCGCGGCCTGTCCAGCCCCGAATCGATTAGCGCCCAGTTCATTAAAATGTTTACCAGTCGCGTTTTTATTAATTACGCGAGATGCTGCCTTTTCGGGGTTTGCTGCAGTTAGTTGTCCAATTTAATCAAATTCGATCGCAAGCACAATACAGTAAGTCCTCTATAAACGCGAAAGCCTCGGGGAGATTCGTTTGCATTTATCGTAGACGGACACGGTTTTTTTTTCTAGCTTCGAAGACCGAGCCGAACGTAGAGAAGGACTCCGCGTCTCTTTCTTAACGTTTTCTAATATTCTATGCAACAACAAAATTTTTGTTTTTATGTAATTTTTTTTTAGAGACATTAAGGTCACCTTCATTTTTTAAAAAATGGAACCACCCTTTTTGAAACATCTACAATGTGCTTAGATATTTTTGTTTTATACGTCTTTTCTGTCCGTGACCATGACTGACCTTGAGTAATTATAGTCACTGAATTCGTAATGAAAAGGACTCTCATTGTAGATATTTAAAAAAATGAAGGTAACCTTAATATCTTTAAACAAAATTACATAAAAACAAAATTTTTTTGGTGTCGTACGAGCGAACTTTACCATTCAACTTTGTCTTCATGACATTTAATGTATCTTTGAGAACAACAAAGATATTTGTGATAACGTTAGATGACTTACCCTGTATTTGCTGCTTTTTCAAAATTGATTTTATCGAAAAGGAGGCTTCAAACGAAAAAATATTATTCCTTCTTTTCAACTTTATGTTTACATAACACACCGTGTACAATAAACTTGTAGATTATAATAGTATTTCTTTCTTGAAACACGTCGTAAAATTTCTATTCTGAAATCGGACACGTTATTTCATATAAAACGACGTAATAGCAGCGACGAACAGTTGTAGAAATAACCAATTTCCGTGGATCTACGCCCGAGGCAGTTTCAAAACATGCTTCTTCGCGGAATGTGCGTGGCATGGTTCAGTTATCATGTCCGACATGTTAAAAGCGAGTCAATATTTCGGACGATGTGCTGGCCGACGTGCGAATATGTGCAAAATGTTGCGAGCCGGGGAACATTGCTGCACGCTGAAGGCAGTTAAATATGTTTCCACTTTGCTCAAGTTCGCCTAACTACTCGACGATTCAACGACGTATACATTTTGTTGCTCTTGTCTACCTTATTCTCGTCCTTCCATTTAGTAACACATGTTTACACGCTAGGTTTATGAACTGCGAACACTGACACGAAGAAAAAGGGAAGCGTGCGGCGAAATTCTAATGGTCTCTTACAGTGTGGGTGGTACGGGTTTATTCGTGTACCTCTTCCCACCTGGGAACACACGAACATATTCTACATTGTGTTATACATTCTCGCTAAACGAGAACTTTGTTAGCGGTAGAAGTTGTAACTTTTATAAAACACTTTTTGATAACTCTAATCTTTTCGTGGAACAGTCGACCGTTTCCAGTGAAAGGGAGCATCCTGTATATCTACAACACATTGTTGGTTAATCAGTCACTTTTCCCTTGGAAAGTTGTCCAGAGTCCCAAGCAGACGGTAATATTGTTTCGAGTTAACGTAGTTCTATTGTACTCGACATCGAACTTGCACAAAAGACAAACGTAAGTTCTCCGAGTAACTATTTTAACTTGAGAATACTTGGGTAGGGCGACAAGACAGGAAATTTTGTGCTGTACTGCGTAGTTTCATAAAACACGATCGGTATTACCGTTTTTAACAATGGATACATTTCAACTTTCGACGAAGACTTTACTCAATTGCTAAATGCTAAAGCAATGTCCTGTTCTCCAGTTAAGAATATTTCTTCCGATGCACATTAGTTTACCTTTTATATTTAATCATCTGTCTTCATTGTGAACTCACGATTTTACATTTTAGATTGCGGTTTTTGAGGAAATTTTTAGTTTACTAGAAAATTAATGGAAGAATTTACTTTAAATGTCATTTGACTCCTTAACAAAGGCGCGGAGAACATTTTCGCAAAGGTAAAAATTGCTTCGAACTCCATCAGGAATCGCCACTTTCGACGAAGTACAACATTTTTGGGACACACTGTATAATTTTGTTCTAATCAGTGTTTCGAGTTTCCCAAAAATTTGAAGTTCTTAACGTTATTCATATACTGCTCAAATATTGCTAATTATTGCGGTTCCCTGTCCGACAGTGAAGTATCGAAAGGAATTGGGAACATTAACAATACATGAAATAATTGCTTTTACTAACTTGCGAAACAAAAAAATCCTTTTAAGGGGGTAGACTCGTTTCCAGGATTGCAATAATGCAAAAATGGAGCTTTTTAGTAGTCAAAAGGGCTAGATCAAAGATCAATCTAGGCCGCAGTTACTTTCAAAAGTCCTACGGTGGCCGAAATAATGATAGGTTCACTTCAATTTGTTGACATAATGTTGTGTTTAATGCAGTATTTTTGATTTTACTTAGTACTATTTATTCATTCTACTATAATTAACAAAATACACAGCTCAATTGAATAACACAATGTTAATTAATATCAATTACAAATTTTCTATTACGAAAATAGACTAAATCTTAAGATTTAGTTGAAAAATAAACATAGGTTCATTATGTATTTTTACATAAAAAATTAAAAAAAAAGAAAATAAAAATAATTCAATACGTACAATTAGTTGAACCTCCTTTGTGTTTTATAAATTTAAATATTCTGCGTAGAATTGATCAAATTAATTTTTGTAATGTTTCTAAGTTAATTTCAGACCACGCCTTTCTAATCCCATTTTTCAATTCTGAAACAGTGCTATACTGTTTTCCGTTGTCGTATACCTTTCCTGCTAATATTCCCCAAAGATTGTCAATCGGATTTTAGTCCGGACTCCTTGATGGTCAGGGTAAAACTTCAACTTTTACCCCCTCAAAGTAGTTTTTAATTGTTTTTGCAGGATGCATTGCTCCATTATCGTGTTAGAATATTAAATTAGGTCCACCAATCTTGTCGCAATATTCATCCAGCACGAATTCCAATAGTTCCTGATATTTCTCAGCATTGGCTTTTAGAGGGAACCACATTATCGGAATCTTACCGTTCCAGCCGAATGCAGCCCAAACCATTACAAATCCTCCTCCATGGACTCTTGTCATTTTTACATTTTTTTTATCACGCAGATCGTGCCATTAATATTAAAACCCATTTTGGCCATGTTGGTCTTCCACTTTTCGGTCCATGACATATCATATTCTGCAAACTTTAATCTCTCCTCCTTGTGGAATTTAGTTGGCGAAGGTTTTTCCGCTTTTTTAGAATATTTAAGTATCCCACTCGATCTCAGAATTTGCTGTACACGTCGAACACCAACTGGCAAGTCTAATTCCATTTTTATTTTAGAGGCATTAAGCATATGTTGCCGTGCTTCTTGAATTTTCTCTATGTGTTAATTTTTTTGGATGACCTGTTAATTTTTTACTGCCGTATTTTTCTTTTAATTTTAAAAAATTGTTTACGACATTTAATGACCTTCTCAATCTTCTTGCAATTTCTCTGTTTGAGACTTATATTGTGGAAAGCAATAATTTGGCCCTTTTCGTTATCGTTTGACAATTTCCCCGTGTCATTGTGCTTTAATAATATCAAACGAACATAAAATGTTTTTTATAATTTTTAAACTTTATAAATCTGTGTACTTACCATACAAAAACGTTTAAAAAATTGTACTATCAATAGTAATTTTTAAATATTTTTCCGTGATTATTTCGTATCATGTACTCGATAATTTTCAAAGTATTTTTGAAACAGGTACGTCTTCACACTGATACTGTTGATAGTCGACTGACTGCTTACACAATGCGTAGAACACATTCTTGCGAAATCAAAATAAATGCCGCGGTACACTTCCGAAAACGAAAATAAAATTAGAAGCAGTGAACCAGCCGCCGCGGCTAAGTGAACCTATCATTATTTCGACCACTGTATTTTACCACGTTTTTATTAGCTCGCTTTATTATCTGTATGTTTTTGTTTGTTTGTTTGTTTGTTCGGTACAAATCTTGCAATTGATTTTAAACTAACTTCCCGATGAGCTAGAGACTTAAAACTTGAAACATAGCTCAGAACTGAATGAGAAAGCAATATTAACTCGCTTTCTACACTAAAAAGCAGAGAATAATTATTTAAATGAAAAACAATTTTAATATACCACGTATTTAAGACGGACTAAAAAGTATAAAATAATTTTTCCTAGCTCCATGCAGATAGTGCTGAAAATTTGTGTTTGTGAATTTTTAATGGCTATGAAAATACTTGTAAGATTTAAAACGAAAAAAAAGTGGGGCGCAAGATAATAGTAAGGAGTGTAGAGAGTAGCTGCCGTTGAGCTAACTCGGACAGCAGTTCATATCATCTGCAGTGCAATAAAATTGTTAGCGACATAGGTGAACTATTCATGCATCAATTATCTATTGCATTCTATTAAAAATTCACAATCACAAATTTTCAGGATTATCTGTAAAAATTATTTTATACTTTTTAGTCCGTCTTCAAAACATGGTACATTAAAAAATTTGTTTATTTAAATATTTAAGTTTAGGAGGCGTAATTTGCATTATTCGGCAGAGCACGTAGCTGTCGCAGCTTTAAGAAAATAGCTACATGCGCAGCTTTATGTTTCCGAATAATGTAAATTATGCCTCGTAAACGTAAAAGTAAGAACTTTGAGAGCGACTGCGGCCTAGATTGATCTATTATCCAGCGCTTTCGACTACTGAAAAACCCCATCCTTTCCCATCAATCCTGGAGAGAGACGAGACTACGCCATTAACGTGAAGTGCGATAATTTTGAACGGTCCTACTTCATCTTTTAATACTTCCACAGATAAGTTCTCCATTTCTGTGGGAGATAATAAAAGAGAGAGAGAGGGTGGGGGGAGAGAAGTAACCGACAAGATAAATGAACGTAAATCAAATAGACGTGTCGCGCCCTGCTGGTAATTGATAAAGGAAAGTAAGTCATTAATAAAACAGTGTGTTTGTTGAACGCGGGTGTTGAAATATGCAGATCACCTTCAATTATTCACAGTTTTGCGGCAACTACCATCCGCGGTCGTGCCGATACAACTTTAAATCCATTTGAATCTCGTAAATGTCGTCGAAACGCTTTGCGACATAAATTTCCGGCGACGCGGCACACCCGCGACGAGAGATACAGCTACAGTTAGCGTGCAACTATAAATCCACGTTATAACGATGCCCGAGGAACGTCCCCGATGGTTTTAAAACGGTTCTAGTGATTTTGTCATGCAATGAGTCGCCGCGTTTCGCTTCGCGCTTGTCTCCTCTCGTGTTCCCGCGTCTCGCCGCTTCGAACCACGAAAATACGGTTTCACGGCCAGGAAACCCGAGTGCTCGCGTGAATTACACATTGGTCCCGAAGAAACCGCTCTCAAAGCTATTCTTCTCCAGCTTGTTCGGCACTGTGTCAACATCCAAATTACCACAACGCTGTCCGATCCTCCAACATCTGGCAGAGATACGTCGCTAGAGAGACAGCCTAACTGATTTATGCTATCAGTTTTTGTAGGAACGGTCAGACTATTTTTATACCCCACAAAGTGGCCGTTTAGCCATTTTACGTCACCGATACATCGCTTCGATGTTTGCTAGTTTCTTCTTTCTACTGGAAATTTTTCACGGTTTGTTAGTCATTTTTGTAGAACGTTTTTGGCATATACTGGCAAGCATGCATACGGTTTCGTTACTGCTCCGAGCAGAATGTTTTAATTTAAGTGGTCTCAGTTTCAGACTCGGTGTTAGATTCAGTAAATAGACTGTTTCGTGGAATAAAAAGCGGAAACATTTTATTTAATTTTCTATGTAGCCCACATCGTTGTCTTCAACCCTCCGAGTGCTGTGCCGGAGTCATTTTTAACCGGGAACATCGAAATTGTCATTTAAGTATTCAATTTGTGGCAATTAAACTAACTGAATAGCTGTTTGATTGAGGATATCGGAAGGACTACAAATGTGTTTACACGAGATATCGTCAAAAGTAAATTTTTAAAAATTATTGATTAGAGCTGTGAACGGTCCCAAGCATGGTCAATTATGTAGCTATAAAAATCGTACGTTGTCCAAGGGTTAATACGAGAGGTTTGAAAATTTTTTAAACAAAATTCACCAATTTGCTCGACTGTGCGTCGCAAAGTTGTCGATTTTTTGAAAAAGTGAGACAACAATCCGTACGATTTGAAAATTTAACTTATTCGTGTGTTGTTATAGACACAAAACTTTATTCTCACCCGTCTAAACAGTTCGTTTATTCGTAAGGTACCTTGTTACGTCGAGTAGGAAAAGATCCTGAAATATTCGCTTCGCCGCTATTTATACAGTTCTCCTACTCTTATCAACTACCTGAGATTCGTGGAAAAAATGGCTAGAGCAGTTGCTCAGTGTTTATTTACTTTAACCGCCGTCCCAGGTATATAAATTCCTGAGCTCGTCCTTGCATGCCATCAACATGCGTAATGACTTTCGCTGGACGGTTAATTTCTATTAAATTTAGAAGCACACTTTTTCTCGTTTTCCGAACCTCGCGACCCATTGTAGCCTGGCGGCCCCGGATTTACCTTTCGGTTTTTCCGTGCTCGCTAACAAACTTTCGTGTGAGAAAAACTCCGAAATCGAGGTTTTTTGCGGCCTAAGGTAGACACATTGTATCCACCTTTACACGCTATCGGCTTGAATGCAACAAACGCTTTCGCGCAGTCGCCTGGTGTCAACGAGATTCGGATGTTTGAACTTTGAACTATGCACAATTTCATAACAAATCGAGTAACAGTAGCCATCTTCCACTGGTCTCTTACAATTTCGCGTATCATACTTCGCGTATATTTCGCATACATGTGTCTAAACGCAAAATATAACATAAATGCATTTCTATCCGTAACACGTGTAATACATGGAATTGAATACATTAATCTTCGTAGATGAATGTAAATTCACTGACAGCTGAAACACAGTGTGCAAGGCGTTTCGCAAAATTTTAGGTGCACGAAGAAATTGTTTACTTTGCGAACACAAAAAAGGTTGCCAGGATAGTTCATTTGAACGACCAGACCAGGGAAGAAACTTCTGAGTTGACGCGAAAAAGTACCTATGCAGACTCTAGGTATGTACACCAATAAGGTCATGATGCGGACTTAGCAGCAGGTACAGTCTGGTGAACCGAGGGGAAACAAAAACTGCGAAAGTGCTCGGAGCAACTATATTAAACACGTTTTTGTTTAGTAAGCAAGAAGACATGATAAAAAGTTAACAGATTTTCATTAACAAGTCGACGACCTAACACAGACGAAATATGTATAGGTACATACAGTTAGGAGCGTAACTGACAACGCACACTTTAAATGAGAATAACTTTTTTATGAATGGACCAAACGACTTCAATTTCTCTGTAAGGCTAGAAGAATTAGTTTAGTAAATGACGTCTAAAAAATATGTTGAAAAAATGCATTTGGCCGGAATTGTAAGAAACAATAGTAAAAATTAAATTTTTCAACTTCTTTAGCTGGAACAATAACGAAAGTTTAAGAGATGTGTTTGGTCAACTCGTATAAATTATATACGTTCTGAAAATTTCACTGAAATTGGTTAATTTGTTTACGAGTTATAAACAATCAAAAGTGGTAAAAAGGCCAAAAATCTGGAAAAATTTTAGGTTTTCAGGGTGGATCAATATTTTTCCGTGTTAGGAATGAAACCGCAAATGTTTCCGAAATTTTTTTTGATTTTTCAATATAATCTCCTTTTAGGAGGACACACTTTTCCCAACGTCTCTGCCACGCATCGAATGATGGTTAGAATCTGTGGATTTTAAGCAGAAACTGAACAAAAGTCATGTTCATCGATTTTGATGAAATTTTCTGCATGTGTAAAACTAACATAGATCTACAAAACATACATTTTCAATCTTCATTAAGGGGTCAAACAAAGAAGTTTTAAAAAATGCTTTTTCTATTTCAGCATGCAACCTTGTAAATTGTAATTTCTGGAAAATCTTTTTTGCGGATCACTTAGTAAACCAAATGCTTCTACTTGCTTACAGAACATCAGGTGGTTTGGTACAATTATAAAAAAGTTATACAGTTTTAGTTTTAACCAGTTGACTGCGTTCAACGTGTATACACGTCAATTCAAATCTCTATTGCGGTGCAATATCAATAACCTTTCCAAGAATGAATTGTTAATTTTTTATCAAATAGAAATGTAATCCTTCCTCGTTTTTCGTAAAATTTATAATAGAACCATTTTCCCTGCGTTCGACGCGTAGACACGCCATTGTTTGATTTTAATTCCGCACTCTGTGAGGGATTTTTAAAACTAAATCCCGCTGTTAAGCGGTTAAAGTGCGTTCAAATACTTTCGTGATTCACTGTATCTACATCGCCGTTCAAAAGTATTCGAACAGTTGTTGATTCATTATGACTAACTCGAAAAATATGAAACCTTCGGTGAGTTTAATTAATTTTTACGCAATCTATTTTAATCGGTATTCAAAAACATATTTTAACCCTTTGCACTAGGAGCTATTTTAACTCGTTAATTAAAGATTTCTTTCGATTTAGAATATTTCTATTGCCTATGATCTTTTAAATTTTATGTACATATTAAATGTTTAGCAATTGATTAGATACTGATATATTTAATAATCTAAACAATATTTTGAACGATGGTACAGAAAATTTTGGTGACGCCTCAGAGTCGCCATTCGAGTGCTAAGGGTTAATAATCTAATTCGTTGAAATTATTCGTCAAAAACCCTACCTCGAAAAATTCATATGACTATCGTGCATTATATATTCAAACCTAATGTTTTTCGATGTGTTTCCCGTAATCACCGCTGAATTAGCATTGTATACAGACCATATGCTTCTTATGTTAAGTACGAAATTACTGCGCAGAAAAAACTAGACCCTGACTAGAAAGTCATTTGACGAAGATTGAGCGCAGTGTGAATGAACAAGAAATTAAATCGTAATTTTTGGAAAATCCTTTTTGCAGATAATTTAGGAAACCAATGCTATCTACTTGCTTACAAAACATCAGGTCGTTTGGTACAATTATAAAAAAAGTTGTACTGTTTGAAAGTGCATTAAAATACTTTCGTGGTTCAGTGTATGTACATCTCCGCTTAAAAATATACGAACAGTTGTTGAATTCTTAAGACTGCCTCGAAAAATATGAAACCTTCGGTGGTTTTAATTAAAGTTTACGCAATCTATTTTAATCAGTACTAAATAACATATTTTAATAATAATTCGTCACAAACTCTACCTCGAAAAATTCATATGACAATCGTGCATTCTATATTCAAACCTAATGTTTTTCCATGTGTTTCCCGTAATCACCGCTGAATTAGCGCTCTATACAGACAATATGCTTCTTATTGAAAAAAACTAGACGCCGACTAGAAAGTCATTTGACGAAGATTGAGCACAGTGTGAATGAACAAGAAATTAAATTGTAATTATTGGAAAATCCTTTCTCGGATCATTTAGTAAACCAATGCTTCTGCTTGCTTACAAAACATCACGTTGTTTGATAGAATTATAAAAAAGTTATACTGTTTTAAAGTGCGTTCGAATACTTTCGTGGTTCACTGTGTATGCTCTAGATAAAACAGCCGGAAATAGCAGAAATTAATCCATTGGTCGCTAATTCGTTGCCGGTTAACCGCATAACTATGAACGCGTTGCCGGCACCAGCTTTGAAACGTTGAATCTCGTTATAAATCTCGGCGCCCTGGGAATCAACCCTTCTCTCTCCGGGTTTAATGAATTCCTGGTTCGCCCCGAAGGCGGCGCGGCGCTTTCAGATCAAGATTAACAATGGTTTAAGACCTTGAGGGTCCTTCGTTACATAAATCCGATACGAATGACTGCAATTAACTGATCGAAAACGAAACTTCTTCCGGTCTATTCGACGTTGCACCACAATGATTATAATTGTCTCGAAGTACGTTCATACAATTATTTCCTGTAAATAAACAGGACTCTGTATTCACACAGGTGTTTTGTCTCGATATTGCCCGGTCCGATTACAGCATTAATATTCATTAGATGATTATGAAAATTCCCGGTGAATTGGTGCCCAGCTAGATGTTGCTTTTCCACGGTAAATTTGAATAAAGCTACCTTTCACGAAAGGGGTTCGCGCGGAATTTTACCCAGTGTTGAAGTTTTTACCCCACTTTGTTATTTCTTCGTAACGAGTCGTATATAGATCAGACAAGACATATTCGCAAGAAGTCTACATTTTAAATCTATGTTAAGGATTATATCCATTATTTTTTGTATCATTATTATCGTTGCGGTAATATGGGTCGCGGAAAGTCATCGATTGTTGAGGTAATTGGAAAAATTCAAGTTTTAAAAGAGGAAAGGTATTCAAACCGAGAAACTGGAAAAAGAATTAATAGGAGTGCTAAAGTAATTAATCATTTCTGTGATAACTCTGGAAATTATGAAAAAGTTTTATGGGAGAACAAAACGAGCTACAGCGGAGAGGGAAAGGAGATCAATTTTACGTAAAATTTCGAATGCAGTAGTTTCCCTTAGGAATATCAAACAGGAAGTTGGAACAAAAGCGTCAGTTTCACCTATCAGACGTATCATACAAAGTGTTTCATACGTAAAACGCAAGGAAATGCAAAGAAAACCTACGTTAATGAGAAGGCGTATTGAAGCCCGACTCCAATTTGCTAGAACGCATATGAGTTGGATTCAACAATGGCACAATATAATTTTCTCACGTGAGAAAAAATTCAATATGGATGGACCAAACGGATTTTCCTACTACTATCATGATTTACGGAAAGAGAATTGAACTCTTTCTCGACGTCATTCATTTGTTATTTGGATTATTCGAAGCGATTCAAGTGAACAGCACTGTATGTAGATCCTTCTATAGAAGACTGGATACAATGTTTTAAATGTTCATGTTGGTGGCACGAGTCCTGCACCAATTATAAGAACATGTATCACCCATTAAATGTATTAACCATTGTAGGTGTTTATTTAAATATTTATATGTGTTGGTGCCGATCGATCGTCGGCGACCAGCTGATCGTCTGCTGCTGGTCGTCATTACGAGTCGACGATCAATTTGCTATTAACAACCTATATTCGTCTGATTAATAACTTTGATTAGCGAACGTCGGAATGTAAAGAACTGTCAAATAATAAACAACTTTTAAAATAAACCTCCTACACCATCTTACCCAGTTTTTGGGTAAGTTTTTCATTTTTTTTTACATTGTAATTTCAAAAAGATGTTCTTTTATATTAATATTCAGTTTATTAAAAGGGAGAGCGATATACATACATTTTTATTCATCTTATGTAGTAAATAACATAGTTATACGTATTTTCGCTTAATATATCGTCGTCTTACCCCAACCTCTCCTACTACTGTGCATACTCGACAATATGCAGATAATTCACGGCTGATTCATAGCCTACCGTTTAGCATGACCGCTGAGAGGTATCATACGTTGCACAGGTGCAACATCGCGTCGTTGCAATATCTGGCATCTCTCAGACGATCGACTCTATCGGAGCCAGTTACATGCAGAAGGCGCGAAGGCAGTCAGACACTGACAAATGTTTCAATGCAGGAGTCGTTACCTGCCAACGAGCTAGTTATCAAAATGACAAAACGAAGGCAACTTCCATAATTTACTTTTGAAATTCATTGTACAATTTATCCTTTGTTATCTCGGAGTTGCTAGCTCTTTCGTTCAATAGTTCTGTTGCTTTAGTAAATAGAGGTGCACAAGTGTGGCCTGGAATACTTTGTTTGCTTTGTTTGCTCCTCGATTAAGATTCAGAAGTTTGCATATTTCTTTGTAAAAGCATAATTAGAGATTAGAAAAAGGTCTTTTTGCAGCGTGCTGCAGGCTTGTCCTAAAAGCTTTATAGTACAAGTTTTCGCTGTTTCGTTTTAAATTGACGTATGAGTAGTTGGTTTAAAAATATAACGAAAGGACATAAGCAGGAAAGATTTTAGCTATTAACGAACTTATGCTTAACACTTAACGAACCACGGTCAAATGATGGGTTTTGGGTGATGGGAAATTATAAAAATCCATTTATGGAAAATAGTGGAATAAATTTCCTTGTCCAAGCATCTATTTTATCGCAAAATTACAGACGATCCCAATAAATTTAGCGTTGCCATTGTTACGAGGCAAAATTTACCAGATACGTTTAATGCATAGTGTTAACGTAATAAATTAATAGTGCGGTTTACTGTTAATGTATTAACCCCTTGCCCTACACTATCGTGTCGCTGTGTCAGACTCGTGATGAAGATTCAGAACAGAGTCTAATAAATATGTATGTTATTAATTTCCTTTAAACCGAGATGAAATTCTATTTTGGTTTTGTCAACGTATAGCTATTGGAGAACATGTAGGCATACAATAGATATCAATTTTCTCTCTCTTTAGGAAATTATGAACTATAAAAAAAGATCTAATCACCGAAACCGTAAAATAAATCGTAGGGCAAGGGGTTAAAGCACGATAAGGATAAGTTAAAAAATACAACAAAATATTTAGTTGTACATTTGATTCAAATGTAGTATATAAAATATATAATGCTCTACTCGATCATCATAGGCTACTCGCCTATGTTTACAGGAATGGACACTCTGCGAAATAATTCAATTACTCGAGTTAGGCGTATGTTAAGAAAAGAGACGCAGAAACATCTGTAAATTTAATTAGTTTTCCGTCGCTGGTAATTGCTTTCTTTAGCAGGCCGGCCTGCAGCCAACATGTGGCACTTAGCGTTAGTCAATTTAGCAAGGTTCAGACTCTGTTCAGTTTAACTTTACCTTCCCGGATTTCAGGAAACGTATCGTAAATTCCCAGGCTCGCAAGTCCGATCTTTCCAGTTGAGGCACGTACTTTGAACATATTATCGTGATCAAATACAAGAGAACTTATCAAATATTGGTTGGTATACAATGTATCAGACAACAAGGATTATTCCGATAAAGCGATGCTTGGTTTTGTCCACGTTCTGCGTACATACTCCGATCTGCTCGATAAGCGCTAATAATGTTTTGACACGTTCAAACAGCTTTGGAACTATCGAAGCGAGTCTGTCATTTCTGTTCGAATTAGATCGTTCATCAAAATCACTCATTTTCAAATGAACGGAAGCACCTACCAAGTGTAACAAAATTTAAATACTGTTAGCAACAATAGCTGTCTCGTAAAATTCTACTAACAACTCTGTGTAAATATCTAAAAATCAAATACAGAGAATCAAAATAATATTGGCACACTTTCTAAATGACCATAGCTTTTTAATATTTGATCATACGACTTGTATTTTTTTTAAATACTTCGAGAAAATTGCAATTGGTCGGAATTACAGAGAAAATACAGAAAATTGTTGTTTACAATTTCTTTATGCGTGTGGGTCTATATTGAAAATTTAAAAAATGAACTTTGTAGATCTGTATCAATTATGCACATTCTGAAAATTTCATCAAGCTGTGTTATGTACTATTGTCACGCACGCATGTACATACATATTATAAACAAATCAAGCTATAGAAGAACAGTGTGAAGCTTATTTGTTGCCATTAACAGACTTCAAAACGATTTCATCTTAAAGGATTAGGTATCCGTTGCGATATTAAAAATTCTGTAGAAATGCAGATAGTTTGTTTCAAAACATCAGACATAGTAAAACTCGTCAACACTTATAGTGTGTCCAGTACAATGAAACAAACTGAAGATAGAAAGAAAAGGAGAAAATGCTTTTTGAACAGACACTGAAAACTATTGAACAATTAGTGAACGAAAAGAACGATATTCGATTCCGTAATATGATTTCTGTTTCTAAACTTTTATTTTACGTTTTATGCGATGCGACAAATTCGCGCGGAATGTTAAAAACAATTTGAACGTTCAATATCACGAGTATGTTAGTCGAAGCAAGTTTTATGGTAATTTCTCTCTCAACGTCAATGGGAGTCGTAATTTTCGTGCCTTGTCATTTTCTCCGGTAAAATTGAAGTAATTAGTTTTAGTCAGAGCGTTTCGCATCGAGCTTTAGCGTTTTAAAAAATTGCGAATTTTCTGTGGCCGCTATTGAAACGGTTCGTCCCCTACTGCGCCAACCGAGCGGACAAAATTAATTCTATGGGTTACCCTGTGAGTCTCGTTGTTTCATAAATTTTCATTACACCGTCGGACGCGTCGATCAGGGATCGTACCGCCTCGCCGCGCAGGTTTCAAGCGGAAACATGGTTTGAACAGAGGGTAGGTTCGTCCGTTCCGTGCAAACGGGAATTAATCGGAAACCAGTTCGAATCCCTCATTTTTCCTCGAGATTATAAATCCATAATTCATCGTTTGTTCGAGGATGTTTCCAGTAATATCAGTCACGCGATACGCAGCTCGCTGGGTTTTCTCGTCGAAAAATTCGCAAATTGTGCCATGATTTTTTAAATATTTTATTGGCGGCCGTAGGAAACATTGCTCGAATATTATACATATGTACGCTACCGGCCATAAGTATTTGATCACCTGGCGGAATCGAATCTAAAAGTTTATATCAACGTGTTATAACTTAAATTACTTTCAAGTAGAATGGATATAAATGTGTATGATTGATATAGAATCATTATAATGCATTACATGTTAATGCATTAATGCAATCATTATAATGCATTACATGTGCATTACGTATCAATTCGAGGCAATTTAGCAACGAGCTTTTTTAATGTTTCTTCCCAGATTTGGGACACTTTATTTTCACCTTTCGATCCATTTCATCCCACAGTTTCTCAATCGGAACCAAATTCGGCGATTGCGGCAGCCGCTGCATAATTTTAAGGTTATTAATATCCTCTAACTGCTTTAAATAATTTTAACACACTTTTGCACTATGTTCAGGATCATTATCTTGCATAAAAATGAAGTTTCCGTCTATCAGCTTCGTTCCTGGCAAAAACTACATTGGGATGCCTTATTTTAAATATACAGTAAAGTCACGATATTTGTCAGTGACCGCGTACGCGATAGTTGTCAGGTGCCTACCCACTCCACTGCCGGTCAAGGAAGCACAGTTTATGGGAAAGAAAGAGACGCCGGCACAGTTCAAACGCGTTTTCTCTGCGATCCGTACTTACATACATTTTACGTATTGTATCTCATTGGGAAACAATACATTAACCCTACACGTACGTATCGAGATACCGCTGCAGTTCAATCAAATGTTCACTTTGCTAAAATAATCGCGATTTTTAACATTAACCGTGCCTGTTGTTCTATAAAAGTTAGACGACTAAGTTTATTTACATTGCTCGCAATTTTTACAGTAATATATGCTTGAGCGAGGAAATTTATTCAGTCGTTTCTACTGGTACAGTAATATCGCGATATTTGTCAACGACGCGTACGCGATAGTTGTCAGGTGCCCACCCACTCCACTGTCATGCTGTCCTTCTCTACGTTCGGCTTTCGATAGAAGTCTCGGTCGGTCGGCGCGGCAGACGCAGTCCTAAAGAAATAATGTCGGTATGCGATAGTTGTCCGTGCAGAACACAGGCTGTTTGACAAGAATCGCGAATTTTTACTGTATTTTGTATATTTTCGATAAACTGAAGGTAGGCTAATATTTATGGACGGTAGTGTATGTACGAGGTTTGCCCGGAGACTATCCTTTTCTTGTATTGAAGCAGGAGAAAGGGTTAATCTTGGTCAATAACGACGATGCCCCCTTCTACTCACCTTTGGAAGCTGCAATCTTCTTCCAGCGACCTTCCCACTTGCGGAAGCACTTTTGAAATTCGTCTTTCGGGATTGTCAACAGCTGCCTCGCCGCGTTTCGTTTAATGTCTGCTGCGTCTTTAAACTTCGTCCTTTCAGAGGATTTTTCAATTTGGGGTACAGCCAAAAATCGCAAGAGCCCACGTTAGGACACGATGGCGTGTTTCACCAGGAATTGCTGGATAATGATTGCGACTGATGCGTCATATATCAAAACTAAATTCACATACAATTGAGCTGTTCACTTGCCAAATCGATTAACTCCATAAAACAGACCATAAAACAGAAAGTGGTGAAATGCGATGAAAGAAATAATATACATTATTTATCAAAATTCCCTTTGAAATAAAAATTGGAATAAACATTGTATAATGCACAAATAGAGATGTAGCTTTTGTATAACGACATGTAGAATAAATAAGATAGAATACTCTTGGTGTAATCGTTATTAATATCGCAACTTTTGGGTGACTAAGGGAGTTAATCGATTTGACAAGTGAAAAGAAAGTAATAACATCAAAATCAGTCTTTAAATTATATTTTTGATTGCAGAAAAAGTTCATTAACCTTTAATATTTCTATTTCCGCAAGATATACATGTATGAACCGTTTCACAGGCCAAATCGATTAACTCCACGTTTTGAATAATTTTAAATTTAAGTGTCAAAGCACTTGGTTCAGTCATTACGTTTTTATTTATAATAAATTTCCCAAATAATAAAGATTAAAACCATTAAACGACAACATTTTTTAGACGCGGATTTCATTATTACAACGATTTACATTAGAGTACGGAGTTAATCGGAATGGCTTCTAAAGTAAATTATTTATTATTCGGCTGTTAAAAAGAATTTTGTCATTTAATAATATCCATCTGTATTATTTGGGAAATTTATCTATATAAATCAAAATGTAAATGTTCGTTTGTTCAAAATCTTAAATCTCCGAAAGTTCTTCACCGATTGCTTCGAAATTTTGACACAACGTTGCATTCGAATACGCGCGTGTTTTTATATTAAAAAATATTGTATACCCACAAACAAACAAAATGAAATTAAACATATTAGAAACGTGCGCTTTCTCTTTTCTTTCTTTTCTTTCTTTTCCATTTAACCAGACTGAGCCACAGCAATGCGTGGCCGGGTACAGCTAGTTATAAATAAAAAAAGTTATGACCGAACCAAGTGCTTTGACACTTAAATTTAAAATATTCAAAAAGTGGAGTTAATCGATTTGCCCTGTGATCGGCTCAATTGTGTATGGAATCGCTGCTCGGTCGACCACTTTGTAGTTTGCCGTTACATTCGAGCCTCTCGCACAAAGAATGGCCATCTACCATGGACACGTTTTCACGTAAATACTCTTGGAAAATGTGGACGTTGTCTCCGGTTTTTAACAAATGTACTCGCACAGTCAAATTGGTGAATTTAGAAGAAAAATGTATTATATTTTCTTAATTTTACCAATGTTTTCGTCTTTTCGAGCCAAAGTACCGTACGGAGAGTAAGGCAGACTAACCTGCAGCTGTCAATGGAGTGAACAGCTCTGTCTATGGTTGTATTTCTGTTGCGCTCCTGTCACTTTATTTTCCGCGTGCAGTTTTCTCCTCACTCTTCTCTTTACGCCGGGCGTTGTTTTGATTTAAATGAGAGAAGAGGCCCTCCTTTATCGATTTCCATTCAACGCCCGGTGTCGTCGGTGTAACATTTTTCCAGCGATCTTTTATTTTTACGACGAGACCTTTCCGCGAAATTATGTGGGTTTGCAAGTGCCTGCTCTTTAATTAAAGTGTCCAACTCATCTGCGAACTCGATATTTGGATGACGCGAAGATGAGAAAATTAAATGGAATGGGGATGAATATGATTTTTCAATCTGATTTAAGGTGTCTTCTGGCAGTGACTGTATAGCGGTTCGAGGTCGCGAAACCAGAAGTTGTGAACAGACGAGAACGTTGTCTATTACCCGTTGTCTGATACATAATAATAGTTGGTAACGGTTGTTTTCGTAATTCAGTGAACGAGTAGATTACGTAGTTGGACTGTAATATTGCAATCTTCGTGTTCTGCGGCTTTGCCTACTGTAACAGAAGTCCCTGGAACGTTATACTATACGCGCGTACTTGTTTGCAATTAAATGCTGTACAAACTCCGTTTTATTACACGTTGTTAAACTTTAAAGAAATATGTACATTGAAGAATTATCATATTTCTACGCTGTAAGTCTTACTGTGAAATAAAATTTTATATTTATACAGGATGAGTCGGGAGGAACGGACCAAACTCCAAGAGTGAATTGTACACAAGAAAATAATGTAAAAAACTCATATGTTCGTATCCGATTTTCATTTGTTTTCATTTTATAGCGTGATTACAATTAAACAGAATTTCATACATTAACATTTCGGTTACCATATTCTTATTTTAATAAATGTTCGAAAATACCGCCATTGTCCTCTAAACATTTTCGGCTTCGTCTACGAAGGGCGGCTGTTGCTCTCCTGATTAAAACAATAAAAATAAAATGAAAATCGGATGAGAACATATGAGTTTTTTACATTATTTTCCTGTGTACAATCCACTCCTGGAGTTTGGTCCGTTCCTTCCGACTCACCCTGTATACGAATACAAGAAGTAATATAATATGTTTACCCTTTGAACTCCGAATTATTTTTCAATTTTATTGCTAACAAATCTCTACGATTTTAAGTGTTCCATTTCAAATTTACTTCAAAGGACAGTTCCTTGACTGTTACTTATTCTAAACAATCTTGTTCATTAATTATATTAAATATTGCTCCTAAACTTTGTAGTAATTTATTTGTGGAACTTATATTTGGGTTTAACCAAGAAATGAGACAAATAAATAAAGGAGGAACCAAATACGTATGAAGACCCGTTTTATGTACATTTTTCTTTCTCTGATGTCGAGTCATACTCTACAAAGGACTGCAAAGGGTAAATACGGAATAGGTGGTTTCATTTTACATTTCATTGCTTCTCTCGTATTCATATCGGGTATATATGCATAAAAATGCGTAGTCTACTTGTTACGTTGTTTCACGCTTTTCAAGTTAAATCGAAGTCTCGGAACCAGCGTTGACATTGAAGATCTACAAATGCGATTTCAGAACACTAATGACGCGTGTTTGAAAATTCATCGATGTTACCATTCTAATAAGTAGACTGCTGATTTTATGCAATTATAACAAAAATGGGTAAGTCCAATTTAGAAAAGTGTAGAGGTTAAGAGAATTTAGAAACACCAATGCATTATTTTCAACCCATTACAATTATTTAAGAACAACAGATCTTTTTCTTTCGCTCCTGTTTTTTAAAATTCATGCAGAACATTTTTATTTTGCGTAAAGATCCGCAGTCTACCAATAAGTCTTGTCTCAATTGGGATAAAAAAATGCCCACCTCTGACATACGTTCTGGTACTAAAACAGAGTTGTGCTAATTCAAATACATTGTAATTGAATTACGCAATTGAATTACATTGTATTTCAATTATATAGTAATTCAACAACGTCGTAACTAAATTACGTAATTCAAACCTTTCAATAAATTCAATTACTAATTATTTCAATCAGATGTGTAATTGAAGTACAATATAATTAAAATACAGGTCTCCAAATTATAGCTCAGAACTTTGAAGAAGTGTTATATATTTTTATGTTTCTCTTTCATATGCTTGTTTGCTGTCTATGCCTCGTCCTCGTAATTCGTTATTAATGTAATATAATTACAAAGTATTTTATAATTGTACTCCAGTTGCAATATGACTGAATTACAACGTAATTCAATTACTTTGTAATTATAATTCCTGGAACAATTCAATTGTAATTCTGCACAATTCTGCACTAAAAGCGGTGTCGAGTGTACAACTTCAAGAGGAAAAGAGGGGATAGAGATTTTCCTATTACGAAAAAGAAAAACACCGTCGTCTTATATCGAAGGAAAACTGTTCACTGATTGGACAGTTCACCTAACTCAAACAGGTTTGTTAAAAAGAAATTAAGCTGTAGCATCGAATTTAACTGTTCATTGAGTTCCCCATTCTTCATCGGCATTTCTGTTATTGCCATTCCACGTTCGCGGAGTATCGGCGCTTGTTTCTTCTTCCGGTGTCCGCTTAATGCACACGGAATTCGGAATCCTTAATTCAACTTTCGACGGAGAATCCAATAAGATGCCAGGTCGTTGGCGCGACGCGGCGGGGAAATGAGGCAGCGTGGCGCGCGGCGAGGCGCGGTGCATCAGAACACGTTCCTTCTTCCAGCGCGAAATTAGCGTTGTCGAGTGCTTGAATAATTCCGTCGTACGATTCGCCCCGCAGCTGGCCGACTGTAGCTCTCCGCTTTAATAATTTTACTCGGGAGCTCGCAATTGCGGGATGCAATACCGCGTCGACCCATTCGCAGTATATTCTATCTTTCTCTCTTTCTCTCTCTCTCGCTCTCTCTCTCTCTCTCTCTCTCTCGAGCACGAGCCAGTTTACCACGGGAATAAGACCATTTACTTCGATATTTATAAGAGTTTTCACGATTCACTTTGTACGCCAGACGAGTACTTTAAGTAAGCAATAAAAAAAATGTGGAAGGGAAACATATAGATCCCTGGACGCGGTGATTTCCGACTGGCGTTTCGCGTTTCGTGCAATGCTTGTTTACTGAAAATTAAAGGATTACGCGCTTTGTTCGGTAAACGCGGAGTCTTGAACCAGTTTCTGGTTCCAGATTGAAAAATTAGAGAGAAAAATTCACAGAAAGTTCCGTTTATTCCCGTCGTTCCACTCGTATACATACAGCTTGGAATCACTTGCTGATTTTTGTAAATATCGTGTAGGTAATTTTTATTTTTTTGTAAATATATATTTAAATTTAAACTTATTAAAAAATCATAATATTGAAATTCTATGAACAGTTACTCAAATTATTATATTATCTATTAATTCTACGGGTAAATGGACGTATTACTGCGGGTGTACGTTTTACTGCGGTAGTTTGTCAAAATGAGACTTTTTTATGTGGGCATATATTGAAAATTTAAAAAGTACGTTTTGTAGGCCAGTGTCAATTAAACGTATTCTGAAAATTTCGTCAAAATCGGTCGACGTTGCAGTGAGCTACAAACGTTTAATGATAGTAAAAATTGCAGATTTTCACGATGTTCGGCCTATATCTAAGAATTCTTACATCTTTCAATGCCTGTCGTTTTTCCCCGCATGGAGAAAGCCCTATGAAACATACTTTTTAAATTTTCAATATAGGCCCACATAAAAAAAGTTGTAAAATGCAACTTTTAGTATTTTTTCTACAATTCCGATCAATTGTTATTATCTAAAAAAAAAATTTCACATCCTGTAGCGAACTAATTACTCTAGCTTCCCAAAAAAGTTCAAATCGTATAGTCCAACATTTAAATAGTTATCGTTTTTTTAAGAGTATCCGAATATTAGTGTGAGTCGCTGTACATTTAGTTTCCACAGTCTTCAACAGGGTCACAATTCCTCGGCGAAAAAAATGACTACTTTCAGAATCGATCAATGAGCGTCACAAACGCAACGACATATTTTTCAATAAACTCAAATTCTGCAGGTTTGTTAACGGTCGATCAAAGTTCTGCGAGAAAAAGAATTGTTCTTGTGGCTTTCCATGCGTTGCTCTATTCGACAAGAGTATCATCCGTACAGGACATCGACCCACCACGTAAAAAACATTTAATTCATACGGGTGCACGGTCTGCTAGTTTCATCCTTCACAAATCACCGCGTTCGAGGAACCGGTACGGAACTTCAGTAAAAATAGAAGGCATGAAACATCGCCGGAATCTTTCCCAAAAGTTTCACCGCGTTCGCCGCGCCAACAACTATTTTTACTCGATATTTTCCGCCGCTCCTTCCCTTCCCTTCCATTCCCTTCACTCTCACTCTCCATTAGTTTTTTTATTATTTTTTTTTGTTATTTTCTGGCAACGGTACGAAATTTTTATCCGCTAAAAAAGTGTCCCGACAAAAGGGCAGAACTGTTTTTTTTCCTTTCCGTCGACCGGCACCGCGATAAATCACACGAAATACCACGGCAAAAATGCATCGTTCCCGCCAGAACGTATCAGCTTTTCCTGCACGGGTGCAATTACCGTTATTGCCGAGTACGCAGCTGCAGGGCAAACAGATACCGCGTATTTCCTTGTATTGCCTTTCTTCGTTGATACTTTGACGGATCCGCCGTTAAGGCATAATGCAAGGATGGGGTATTTCAGTAGTCAGAAACGCTAGGTAAAAGATCGATCTAGAGCGTTATCGCTCTCAAAAGTCCTATTTTTACGTTTACGAGGCGTAATTTGCATTTTTCGGCGGAGTAATTTGCATTATTCGAAAGCATACAGCTGCGCACGTACAGTTACTCGAATTAATATTCGGACGCTCTAAAAAAGACGATAACTTTTTTAATATTGTACTATACGATTTGCACTTCTTTGGGAAGCTGAGCAATTAGTCGCAGCGGGTTCATGGGGCACTCAATCGAATCGGCAGAATCTCTGCATGAATCTGACTTTCGAATCATGGTATTGCGATCATTTCTCGCCAAGATATAGCAAGTTAAAGGAACAATGGAAATTGTGCATATTTTAAGCATATCTTCAGAAACACCTGGTATAACAAAATGTTAATGAAACTGAAAAAACAAAAGAAGTGCCTCGAAAAGAAAGAAACGCTCTTTCTATCGCTTTTCTGCACAAGATTCTACGATAATTTTTTCGCTGTCTGGAGCCAGTCAAAGTTAAAAAGCCAACATTTACTTCAATGTCGATTAACTCGAACAAAAAGAATCGCACAATAATCAACAACCACACATTTTGCACAGGAAAGATAGCCCTTCCAAATGATATTAACGCGATTTATCAAAAAAATTTGTTGCACCTCGTGCGATGTTCCAAAGTTGCCCAAAATTTTTGTTAACCGTCAATGTTGTCCTTATCTCGCTATAACTTTGTAAAAAAAACAACATAGCAAAAATTTGAAACACAACATCTGAAACTAGAGGTTTCACGCTTTCAAACCATTGTTTAACGATATCGATACAGCATTTTTGGCCGGACTTACGATCGTGTAAACTGGTAGAAATTTTTCGAGTTCGCAGAGGTGATCCCTTAATTCTTTTGAGGAGTGTATACAGTAGATGCTGCTTTCCTTAAACTGTAGAAAACGTAAAAAAACTAAAACAAAACGTTTAAATGTGTAAAAGTTCTCTCAATATGGATCACTGTTGATCTCTCCAAAGATTTTCTTCCAACTAAATGCAGACAGAACGGTGAACCTTAGTCGATACCTTATCTGCAGCTAGCATAAACATCTCGCGACTCGATAATCTAAACAGTTCCCTAGAAGAGTCTCTTAATTGTTAACTATGATTCAATGACAGATACACTTACCCAAAAACAGTGATACTCGCTAAGTAAAAACTAAGAAACTATTTTCATCAATAAAATTAATAGATTAATTATATTATTGTTAAAAATTACATACTTCTTTTAGGTAGGTATGAACGTTTGATGCAATTGCAAACATATTCATATTTCGATGGTATTTAATTACTTATGTATTACTATATGTGAGTTGCTATACGCCAGGTGACACGTCCCGATAACTTTAAACAATCATAATTTCTGAAGTCGGATCGGGTCGGACGTGATTTTTGTGGAGATACGTAGAGGAAGGTTACCGAAAATGATCTAATTTGTCCGAAGAGGACCAATTAGGTCCATTAAAAGATATACCTTGCAAAATTTAAGAAAGTATATAGATTTTATTCGTTTCGTTAAACATTAATTTTTAATAGATTGCGAGCAAACATCCTCAACTAACAGCGTTAATTGTTTCCCCAAACGACTGTTTTTCATTTGCACAAAAGAGCCAGAAGAAATATTAAATAGGGTAATCAGGACACCTCGATGAAAAGAAGCAATTTTTCGCTGAGAAATACCCAAATGTCTATCTTTGTGAATTTATATCAACTATAGTTTTTGTGGACAAACATTAATTTTTTCAGCTTCGATGTTGATGGACATTTAGGAAGCAATACACATTTATTAGAAAACAATATGAGGAGGTCTGTTTTTTCGTGAAGTGTCACTAAATTTTTCGATCCAGCCCATTGTGCGGCGACACGCTTCGGCCACGCGATCCGTATTTCATTCTGTCCTTCTGTATGTTCGGGCTCTTGTTTGAAGTCTCGACGCGGTCGGCGCGATAGACACTTATTAAAAAATAGTGACTCTACACTCTACACCATCGCCATCCGTTCAAAACACGGCTGTTGGACACCGATCGAAGAATCACTGTACAACAAGTCAGTAAAATACTAATGGTTCATTGGTAAACCCTGAAAAACCCCATTTTTATATTATCGAGAAATCAGAACGCAAATCCCGCACCCTTGCAATCCTGGAAACGAGTCTACCGCCTTAAATACAGTCAACAACGGTAGTTCGTCGACCCCGGTTCATCCGCTAAATCTACGTAGTTCGAGGTCCGCGTTCATTTCTCGCGTGTCAGCCATGCTTTATTTTGTCGCGAATTTATCGTGCGATTAATCTTGCGTTTTCGAAGATTTTATTGGCCAGCCCGGAGTCAGTCCACGGACGGGACGGCAGTAAACCGTTCCCGCGCGAAGATTTGTTTGCTGTCTATCGGCTCTTGTTGCTCGCGGGCCGCGTCTCTACGCAGCTGATTCGAGGTTTATAGCAGGCAACTCGCGACGCGTTGATCTCCTCGACCAGGTCTCTTGGTCTAGCAGCGTTGACAAACGCGTGGCACACCGTCCGGGACATTATATCTTTTTCGGGCCGCGCGAGGCGTTTTACTTTCTCGCCCATCGCCGGGATAATTCTTATGAGAAATAAGGGGAGCAGGCCGGGCATTTGTTAACCGACGAGCACGTTCGGACGCTTTTACGATCGCCGAAAGCGTGCCCAGTCGAAAGACTTTCGAATTTATAGCAGGCTTCGAGCCTCTCCGCGCTGCTTCGCGCCAACCCCTCTATGAAATCCGATAAATTCTACGCGTGAACGGTTAATTACCACCGCTTAATCCGACCAAGTTCATATACCTGTTACATATCGTTGATCTTCTTTTAGCTCCTTACGGTGCACGGCACGGACACTTGGCATGTTTAGAGAGGAAGCTTAACAACCCTTTTGTAAATAGAGTCGCCATGGTTGTCCCTCGTCAAGTATCCCAGAGCGTCGTCGTCTTTATTATCTAGTTGTCTTCGAGTGGAGCATTTCTGTCTTTGGCGAAAAATTATCAAGTTTTTGTATTTCTTTTTTCAATAGTGTAGTAGTTTATGGTTCATATATACAAAATATACCTTGCCAAGGTATTTAGGGCAACGCATGTTATTGGACAGAAGACAGCAGTACCTCTCCGAATGTAAACAGAATATAAAACGCATCGTATCTGTAATCCGAGCAATTTATAATAAATCACTTTTATAAAAAGCATCGTATCTGTAATCCGAGCAGCTTATAATAAATCACTTTTATAAAAAGCCCTACTGTAGATAGATGTAGGGAGCGACGGGACCGGACAGTTACGGTTCCTTATAAATCAATTCAAAGATATATAATACTTTGCTTATTTTATTTTTCATTATTCATAAATTAACGATATTGGAAATCAAAATAGAATAAAAAATAATACAAATTTTTCGTAATAATTAACTGAAATTAACGTTATACTTTGATTATAAGAAAGTATGGAGTATCCTCTAGTTTCGGACATAGTAAAAATTATTAATTCTAATTCTCCTGTCTCGATTTTAGTGTACCAGCAATCTGAAATTTATTTAAAAAATTTTCCGATGGAAATAATAAATAGTACTCCAAAAGGAACACACGAGACTGAGATTTGTATTGTCCAGAAAAAATTTTATTTACCGACGCCGATACACTCCATATAAAAGAATAATAAAAACTATACTTGTCAAAAGATTTAATAACACAACTTATAAAAATATTAAAAAAAAATAATCTTCTCTTAAATACAGGGAACAATTATAATATTAATAAATACAGGGAAACACGGAATTGGAATCGTGGAATTAGATAGATTATTACGTCCGTGGTCAACGAACAAATCAAGTTCCCAGAGATTGCTGCGTCAGCAAAAGTCTTTCTGCTGATCGAATGCATCTCTATCTGGTCACTCCGTTTTCAATGGTGATTGACGTGGTCAGGGAACTTCTCATTCGCTCCTATTCTCAGAAGTTTCTATCAGTTCCTTGGAGCAGTTCCGACATCGTCGTTTGGAATGTTCTCCTCTGATAATAAGTTAGGCGACTCGGTAAGAAACGGATGGCCGAGTTCCATTTTATTACTTCCTATTTTCATATACAATTACTAACCGTGATAACTTGGTTTCTGATTTTCAAACTTTAGACAATGCTCGTACAGTCGAATTGTTCGAAGTTGTTTCGATAAAATAGAATTATATTTTTTGTATTACTAGTTTCAATTCGATAAAATGAATGAATGGGCCATTTTCTAAGCTATTTAGAAGCTGTCTGCACTCGGAAAAAATGAAGCTACTTCTTTTGTATATTTCCATTGCAAATTCTTGTTCTAGGAAATCATTTTCATAGATTGATTTAGTTCGTTCCGCTGACACCAGTGGCGCTTATAGTTGCTTGATTTAGTTTGTTCCGCCGACACTAGGGGCGCTTAAGGCGCTCGCTTCACATTGTCGAACCGAACTGCAGGAACCCGGCAAAACTTGTCCATAATGATTGCAACAAATTTTACTTGTTTACTTTGAAAAATGTGCGATGACTGCCACGTTTACTTCCGTGCACATCGCGTGGTATGTATCAAATCTTTTGATTCCGTATCATCTTGCGTAACGAAAGGGTTAAATGGTACATGTTCCCTTTCATAAAAATGACAGGATTGATTTCATTCAGAGTTTGCGCGGCTTCTATTGTAATTCGTACTCTACTAAAGATATCTATACAGTCGTTTCTTATGAAATCATTTTTATTATTTCGATCATTTTAAAATGTGTCTGCACGATGATGGAATCGATTATCGATCGATACGATCGAGCGAACCTAACCTAGAGAGAGAGCGACTTGCGCTTGACGAACGAAGATGCGTGGCGTCTCATAGTGTACATATACATACTTTTATTATAGGCACTTACTTCACATTGTCGAACCGAACTGAAGGACCCCGGCGAAACTTGTCCGTAACGATTGCAAGAAATTAAACTTGTTTAGTGTGAAAAATGTGCAATGCCACGTTGACTGCCATACATATCGCGTGGTATGTATCAAATCTTCTGATTCTGCATTATCTTGCGCAGCGAATGGGCATAATTCTTATCCTATGAAATTTTATAGCTGGAAAACAGAACGTATAGCTGAAAAACAGAGTGGCTTTCGCATGACGAATGAAGATTCGTGACGCCATAGTACTTTTATTCAAATGTATATGCATACTGTTAACTATTGAACGACGCTTCTCACTATTTACGGACCCACATAAAATAAAAAATCTGGAACCGATCATTTTGACCGGTGGTGGAAGGTTTAATGTTAAACAATGTAATAAGTTTGAGAATATCTCGGTAACGATTAATTTTGAGTCCTACTTGGTAAGTATAATATTGGGTTTTGGAGCAAAAGTTTGTAGCGTTCGTAAATTAAAATTGAAAGCTAAAATTCAGATATTTATTCATAGATTTATTCAATAACATATTTTCCATTCTGTTCTATTACTTTTTGCCATTTTCGAGGTAATTTGTCGTGTTATTGAATAAACATGAATAAATACCTTAATTTTATCTTTGATTCGTAATTTGAAAACGCTACGAGCTTTCTTTCCAACCCAATACCTTTTACGCAGCATTTGTTGCTTTATCCGAATTGGACAAAAAAATATATTTAAAAAATGGAAGGTGACTTTCGTATTTCGATAAAAAAGCAGATTAGAGAACTATATCCCCCTGGAGACCATGCAACAGTTGTTTGGAAAAAATTGTTGGTACAACAAATAACCTCGGAGTCATTTGAAGTCATTCTGTTTAGAGCCCTGTATATCTTCCATTTCCTTGAGCACAAGGAACTTCCTTCTTTTTAATCGTATCGCAATTTCGGGCGCACTTGCACAGCAGACGCAGACGGTCCGTATTGGATATTCAATTTTAACGTACTTCAAAATCGTCACGGTTGAAAACACTCGCGTTCCATGAAAGTACAACTTTCCAGTGCTCAAAGGAAACGAAAAATTCCCCGTGGGAAGCTCGGAGTGATTATTCAGCGAAGCTTCCATCGCGTCGGCCGTCACTGAAGAATTAAAATTTTTTTTCCCTGCGGGACAAAGAGACTGTCTGTGTACGTTGTGGGTGGATTGAGTGGATTAAAAAGGGAAAAAGAAACTTTCGAAACCAGAGTACCAGATTTGCGCGCGCGCACGTAGTGCGCACGTAGTCGTACCAGAGCGACTTCCTGTGAAAAAGTGATGTTATAACGCAGACTTGATCGAACTTTAATAAAATAGCAAGACGGAATATACGATATGTAGGTTTCCGTATGCGCGCGTGCGGGTTTCATCGAACGAATGAAATAAACAACTTTAATACCTGTTTTAATATTAAAACGCGCATCACGTGATGCATAGATTCGACCGTGTTCGCTAAGTTCCGCGATTCGAGCTCTACCGGAACGATCGTGTATTTGTATAATTTATTTTGCAACGGTACATGCATAGCTAATCGGAAATTTATGGGATGGGGCTAGTAGACCGCTCCACGTTCAACACTCCGCTTGATAATTCTGTGCACGGTTATCGGGCACAATTGTATGGAATGTGTTAAATTTCTATGACGACCAATTCGACATCACGACAACTCAATTTTAGATGAATGCTATGCATAAGTGCAGTCGGGACGTACTGATGCACAAATTAATCACTTTTTCCCATTGTCGGGAATTGCGCTCAAAATTACAAATATATTAGGTGTAAATACATAAATAATGAGGTGGGATTTATGTCAACATTTTGCCAATTTCATAAACAAAAGTCAAAGATGCCCTTGGGCCAAATTAAAAGGCTAATGACCATGCGATTGGGACAGGGCATCAAGGAAAACCATGTTGTGCAAAATTTTATTCCTATATCTTGACCGAGAGGGTAGTAATGAGGTAAAATACTGGAACGAGAATATTCTACTTAAAAATCTGAATTAATTACAGTATATGTATCTGGGTTTTTAACATTTGTTAGATTTTTTCAGAATTTTCGCACATGACTGAATAGGAAAAATAGGACAAAAATTTAATCTTTTCCATTTTTATCTCATAACTATTTACCCCGACTATAAACATCTTATTCGGCTTATGCATACCCTTTTCGAGTTTTCATTTATTTTCGTAAAAACACGCAGTATGTGTGAATTTTTTTTCTGAAGTTGTATGTAATAAGAAGACTGCAGATATTTATGGAATTTGCAATTTTTGTAGACAAATTTTAAGAAAGTGGTACCAAATAAAATTCTATTTTCATTGGTAATAGCATTTGTAGATCCAAAATAAATAAAAATCGTAGTAAATTCTGTTGAATTTAAAACTCCAACATTTTTGGAAAATTTTTATAACACCGCAGTCTAGTAATAAATTAGAATATTCAAAGATTCGACCTTTAGAACATACGTGTTTGAAATTAACAGAGTAATGAATTAATAGTTAATACCGCTATTTTGTGTACCTTAAAAGATTATTTACATGTCGTGGAGTATCCTCCTGAGAATCATTCTTCAAAATTCTTATCAGCGTAAACAGTTTAACGCGGCGGGCATTAAAAAGAATGTTTTTACATATATATTACATTTGTTAAAACGATCAGCGTTTCTTTGCGGTTTTCTATGTAGCTATGCGACAAGATTACTATGCTGAAGATATTTATTTGTTGTTATATTCGTCACAGAAAACATAACGCAAATAAATGACCAACTGTGTTTAAGAGCCATTGAACGAGAGGAACATAAAGGACCTGCTGCATAAATCGTACTTTTTAAAAACGTTTCAAACGTGTTTCTTAACTATCTTTTATTATCAAGGCTTTCAGGTGTGACTCTTTAATGGTACAGAATTAGGTTAACAGTAGAGAGAATAAAATATCTAGATACTCAAATTTTTATATTTCAAGTCGTCGTTGAAGTGTTTGTTCAAAAAATATCTAGGGCACGTCTGGACAACTAAAAACTCGCTATTTCCATTATCGTTCACCAGCCTTCAAGCCTGTAGGTCGACTCGCTCGAATTTTATATATACATGTATATGTAGAGGGGAATGTATATCCCTATCTACAACACTACTACACAAGAGATGGTCTTAAATCAAGCCTGTGCAACTGATTGCTCGCGAGTGCCGACCCAGTGCTTTGAAAAATGCAGGCTAGTTACACAAGAACCCAAAGTTGAAGTTGAAGTAAATCATTTTGTTTACATTCATTTTTTTCGTCGGTGCTCATTTGGACAGTAAACTGAAATAATAAACAGAGAATTGATGCGTGTCGAAATCAATATTCTCAAGCAGAATGTTCGAGGCAAATATGTGTTTTCCATCCAGTTTGTTTATTAAAATTTGTATAATTTGTCGATTATGCATAATAGAGATAAACAAATAAAGTTATACACGAACGTTCGTATATGTAATATCAATTTATTAACAATCTAGATGAAAAACACATATTTGCCTTGAATATTCTGACAGAGAATTTTCAATTCAACACGAATCAAGTCACGTTTTTCTTCTGCTGTATATTGAATATGTTCCGAATAGTTTAGAATTTAAAAATGTGGCTTGAACGCAGTGAAGTACATTATACATTCAATTTTTTTCAGTTTATGGTATCAAATTAGAAAAAATATAAAGTGTGTTATCTTTTTGTTTCGGGATTATTTCAAGTATTTATATTAGATAGTACCATATTTAACCCTTAGCACTCGAGTGGGGACTCTGAGGCGCCACTAAAAATTGCTGTACCATTATTCAAAATATTGTTTGCATTACTATATATGTTGGTATCTAATGAATTACTAAACATTTAATTATTGTGTGAGGTATTATATCAATTTCATATTCATACAGAGAAAAGAATTAATATAGAATGGAATTATTCTAGGTCGAAAGAAATGTTTAATTTTCCAGGTAAAATAGGTCCGAGTGCAAAAGGTTAATAGAAAAGCGTAAAAAATCTAATAAGAACACAGTAAGTTTTGGAAAAGGATTCCACTGTTTAATCGAATAGTTCTGAGAATTATGTGTTATTGCGGATGATCTAATACTTTTAATGCAATAAATCAATCATTGTACAATACAATCTCTAAATAAGGATAATTATAATTATACTCAGTGCTTCTTTCTTTTGCACAGTAGTGTACGTCGTCCTCACAGTTGGACAAAAATTTTATTTAAATAACAATTTTAAAATTCTATTAAAATAAATATTTTTACCCAACTCTAGTCGTTTTATACTACTGTTTGAACGAGAGCCCTAAATGTGAACTATTGGGTTGGCAAGAAAGTAATTTCGGTATTTGAAGGTGAAATGAAACCCAATTTTGTTATTCAATATGTAGCTGTTGCAGCTTTATGAAAATAGCCAAAAACTTTATCAAGCTACCAAAAAGATGGCAAAAGATTACCGAACAAAATGGAAAATATTTGATCGATTAAAGTTCATTGCTTAAAGAAATTTTTATTTCACCTTGAAATACCGAAATTACTTTCTTGCCAAATCAGTAGTATAGTAGTACCGGGAGCACAGTGAGATATATGGCCCGAAAAGTCGGAAAAAATATTTTAGCCTTTATTATGGGCTCAGGCTTATAATATAGGGTGGGCTGGAAATCGTAGTACATCCGGGCAGGGGGTGTTTCTACATGCAAAAATAAGTCGAAGAAAAGGAATAACATTTTTCCGTTTGCCAGCTCGTTTTCTAGAAAATCAAGTTTAAAGTTCTGCCAGGCTCGCGTGTTTCAGTACAATATATGCAGGAAGTAGAATTGGTTGATCATGGTCAGACGCGTCGAACCATTCCTATGTAATAGCACCTGTACTCGCTGCATTTACAAACTCGATTTTCTCGAAAATGAGGTTCGAAATAAAAAAAAGGTTATTCCTTTTATTCGACTTATTTTTGCATGTAGAATCACTCCCTGCTCGCTTGTAGTGCGATTGCCGGTATAGCTGAAGTTAAAATGAATTCAACGTCCTATTATACAGGGTGGGCCGGAAATCGTAGTACAAGCGTGCAGGGGGTGATTCTAGTTGAAAAAATAAGTCGAAGAAATGGAATTACATTTTCTCGTTTGGCAGCTCGTTTTCGAGAAAATGTGATTCTACATGCAAAAATAAGTCGACGAAAAGGAATAACATTTTTTCGTTTGGCAACTCGTTTTCGAGAAAATCAAGTTTAAAGTACCGCCAGGTTCGCGTGTTTCAGTAGAATATATGCAGGAAGTAGAATTGATTGATCATGGTCAGACGCGTCAGACCATTCCTATGCAATAGCACCAGTATTCGGTGCATTTTCTAAATCGATTTACTCGAAAATGAGGTACCAAATAAAAAAATGTTATTCTTTTTATTTGACTTATTTTTGCATGTAGAATCACTCCCTGCTCGCTTGTAGTGCGATTGCCGGTATAGCTGAAGTTAAAATGAATTCAACGTCCTATTATACAGGGTGGGCCGGAAATCGTAGTACAAGCGTGCAGGGGGTGATTCTAGTTGCAAAAATAAGTCGAAGCAAAGGAATAACATTTTCTCGTGTGGCAGCTCGTTTTCGAGAAAATCAAGTTTAAAGTTCCGCCAGGTTCTCGTGTTTTAGTACAATATATGTAGGAAGTAGAATTGGTTGACCACGGTCAGACGCGTCAGACCATTCCTATGCAATAGCACCAGTATTCGGTGCATTTTCAAACTCGATTTTCTCGAAAATGAGGTAGCAAATAAAAAAATGTTATTCTTTTTATTCGACTTACTTTTGCATGTAGAATCACCCCCTGATCGCTTATACTACGATTTCCGGCTCACTCTATAATAATAGGTCGTTAAATTCATTTTAACTTCAGGTATACCGGAAATCGTATATATTGTACTAAAACACGCGAACCTGACGGAACTTTAAACTTCATTTTCTTGAAAACGAGCTGGGAAATAAAAAATGTTATTCTTTTTTTCGACTTATTAATGCATGTAGAATTACCCCCTGCTCGCTTGTACTACGATTTCCGATATAGCTGAAGTTAAAATGAATTTAACAACCTATTATTGTAGGGTGATTCTACATAAAAATCATTTTGATTTTATAAATGCTATAATGCACTTTTGATTTCATAATGTTATAGCTGACGTTAAAATTAATTCAACGAACTATTATGCCAGCGAGCAGGGGGTGATTCTACATGCAAAAATAAGTCGACGAAAAGGAATAACATTTTTTCGTTTGCCAGCTCGTTTTCGAGAAAATCGAGTTTGTAAATGCAGCAGGTTCATGTGCTATTGCATAGGAATGGTTTGGCGCGTCTGACCATGATGAACCAATTCTACTTCCTGCATATATTGCACTAAAACACGCGAACCTGGCGGAACTTTAAACTTGATTTTCTCGAAAACGAGCTGGGGAACGAAAAAATGTTATTCGTTTCTTTCGGATTATATTTGCATGTAGAATCACCCCCTACTCGCTGGCATAATAGTTCGTTGAATTAATTTTAACGTCAGCTATAACATTATGAAATCAAAAGTGCATTATAGCATTTATAAAATCAAAATGATTTTTATTTTTCCCCGAAATTTTATATGAGGAGTTTATAGATGTTTAAATATTGTTCAGCTTTTGTTCGAAACCCTTGAAAAATTGTGATTCTAAAACAATTCCACCGAAATTTTGGAAAAAATTATTATTGCATGTAAATTATGTTGAAATGATGTAATTTATTATTCTAATTCTAAATATGCAGATCACGAAATGTTTTAATAAGTAAATATATATTTTAAGAAATTTTTGCAATTCTTACTATTAGTTTTCATTAGGAAAAACGCACGCTGCAATTGTTGACGTTCATTTATTCTTAAATTAGTTATAAATCTTCAATCTGTACAAATATGGGACCTTTTTCTTTTGCATTATCATCGCAAACCTTATCGAGTGTATTGATATCAGGAAGAGCACCGGATATTTGTCAATAGTATAACAAAATCGTCTCTCAATGAAGTTTTATAATCGTAACGAAACTTACAGAATGATTGATTATGTTCAAATATTAAGAACTATACTAACTTAGATGATAAGGAAATGAAATCTATATGGAAGTGCTGTGTATACTTACTTGAAAATCTTGTTCAATGCAAGAATTTACACAATTTCCTTAAAACACTTGAAAATTTTTAAAGAATGAACGCTATTTCAAAGACTGTTTAACCGTCGGTCGGGCGCAGTTCAGATCAGTCAACAGATTTCAGCTTTTTTATCAACAGCTAATAATTTAAAAATGAACTTAATAATATTTTAGATTAATTAGATGTAAATTAGTATAAAGTACCTCGATTTAAACATATTATTTTATTATTATACACAACTCTCATATAAATATTCACACAATACAAAATAGTGATCGATGCATCTCTTAGAATAGCTGCGCCCGACGGAACGCGAAGCGTGTTATGAAATCTTTTGACTTTCGATGAGGTAATGCAGTTCAAGGGGTTCAAATAAAAACAACAATAGTGAAGCCTTATTCTTCAGATCTTTAACTAAATTGGACAGTAAAAATTTGAAGCCGTTTTTTCCGACTTTTCGGGGCCAATACCCCATTGCGCGTCGTCCTATATTACTGCTTGAACGAAAGCCCCAAATGTGAAATAGTGTAGTAGTACCGGCACGGCGGTACGAGCAAGTCGGTATTCGGTATGCTAATAGGGGAATAGAGCTTCGAGGGGCCTCAGCCGGTGCTCACCACCTCACGAGCAATCAGTTGCCCAGACCTGCCTCACCTTTTAAGTACATGGCAGTAGTATAGGCAAACGTATTACCCTCCACGTTTACGCGTCCGAGTGTGGAAGGCTGCTCGACAAAATTTATAGGAGAAAGGCAAATATTTCTGGTTACGCAAGAAAAAGTTTCCCCGAAATTTGGATTTTTGGCATTTTCTCGACAAAATCTACCGGATTACACAGGAAAAAGCAAAAATTTCTGGTTACACAAGGAAAAGTTTAACCCAATAAAGTTTCATTCGATAATCTTTGAGAACTAAATATTGTAAATGAAAAAAGTAGGTAAATATCATGTATAAGATTTTATGAAAATTTACATTTTTGTAGTCAAACATCGGGAATCGCAAATAAAGTAGCATTGTTGCCGTTACATTATACATATTATACAAAAAGCTTCGATAGAATACAAAGATAACAAAAGCAAGAAAATTCAATTGAAAATTTCGATTTCCTCCAACATCTTTACAGGCTAAGACGTGTGAAAATTGCAGACTAACGGCTAGTGATGGGCATTCGATATTTTGTCTTGCAAGTTTTCAAACAAATCAATCACCACAAGATTTCGAATCAATTCGATATTTATTCAAAATCAGAAATTCGAAACTCTTGAAATTCTTGAAGTCTTGAGAATTTTAAAAGTTTCATTTAATAAATGTTATACTTTTTATAATATTTGTACGTTCATACTGTTATTCATTCCAATGCTGACATGACGTAATCATTGTTTCGTGATAGATGCAACATTTCAAGAGTTTCAATTCTTACAAACCTTTCAATATTTTCAAGACAATGAAGACTTTCAAGAGTTCTAAGCTTCGAATTATGTTGCAAGTGATTCGAATTTTTTGTCGTAAACATTGAATCGAAGCGATTCGAAGTGAATCAGATCCCATCACTACTCGCTGGTTATTAACACACAACGAAATACATATCTTAAATTTGTTGTACACCGTTATCGTACGCGACACATTGTAGATACAAATTTGTAAATGCAAATATATTCCTTTAAATCATATAATGTGTGAAAACGCACTGAATCGTTTCACGTGAAAATAAATCGTGTAGTTTTCACCATTAGATCAGAAAAATGTTTAAAGTTAAAAATTGGACTCTTTCAAAGACTGAGGATGATGGCGAAAAATGTCTTTTGTAATAGCGTTCAATAAATGAAAATCTACAAGAATCGCTCGCCGCTAGTGATGGGCATACAATACTCTGTCTTGCAAGTTTTTGAACAAATTAATCACCACAGACTTTCGAATCAATTCGATATTTATTCGAAATCAGAAATTCTTGAAACTCTTGGAATCCTTGAAGTCTTGAAAATTTTAAAAGTTTTGATAATCTTAATTTTTGATAATCTTAATAAATGTTATACTTTTTATAATATTTTGTTACGTTCATACTGTTATTCCTTCCCAATGCTGACATGACGTAATCATTGTTTCGTGATAGATGTAACATTTCAAGAGTTTCAATTCTTACAAACCTTTCAAAGTTTTAAGGCTTTCAATATTTTCAAGATAATGAAGACTTTCAAGAGTTCTAAGCTTCGAATTATGTTGCAAGTGATTCGAATTTTTTGTCGTAAACATTGGATCGAATCAGATCGAAGTGTTTGAGATCCCATCACACACTAACGGCATACAATAGTGTGACCGTATAACTGTCAAGTTTTATCCCTACCACCTGTTAGGACGGGCTAGTCTCCCGCAGCGAGCTTCCGTCTTCCACCTCAAGAAAAGTAAACAGCCCGTACCCCTTGCTGAGTCCTTGCGTATTTAACTACTAAACAAGAATCGTATCTTATTCTTCCTCAATGTTTCTTCTTCAGCCAGCTGTATCCTCATATGCTTAATAAAATGTAAAAACTTCTTAACGCTAAACCTACCGACCATCAAAAGTGACTGATGTGTATGGTATTATAAAAATAACAAGGTTAAATTTATTTATATTTTGTGCGATTTTTACTATAATATATACTCGAGTCAAAAAATATATTTAATAAATTCCCATGAAAACACCTTTACAATTTCAATAATTGTCAAATAAAAAATCTAAAATGGGTCGTTTGACCCCTCGTGATAGGTTTAGTGTTAAAATGTATCCATATATAATTATTATATATATAATAATTATAATTTATATATATTTGAGTATATATTATTTAAAAAATGACTAAAAATTTGGATAGACACATTCTTGTTATTTTTATAAAGCAATGTAAACCTAGTGTTAATGTCTGAATCTGAAACAGTTATGAGACGAGCACTGCAAGCCTTCAACGATTTCACTAGTAATTTATTTTAACTGCGGAGCTTCTGTTACATGTAGTAGTTTATAGAAAATAACGTAATCAGAGAAGTTACACCACTGCAAATCTATTATTTGCATAAGCAGATTATGTGCAAATACAAATAACTCACAGAAATCCGTTAATGCACGCTATAGTTTGCCAACGTTGAAGCTACCACCCATCGGTACGTGCTTATAATATATGTTTAATATTTTAGGGACAGTAAACTCACATACGAAACAGTTAAATTTATTAAATGAAGAAATAAATGTCTATGTAGCTCCTACATCGTGTGAATCTTATTCAATCTTATTTAGTCCAGTGACATGTTATTGTAATCCAGAAAGAGTATGTAAAAAAAAGTATTTTATGTCACAAGATTTCCGTTTTTTTATTCTGCATTTATTGTCAATGGTATATTATTAAAGTTTTTGAACTATTAGCATATCACTTCGGAGTGTAATAAAATACTAACAAATCCGGATTGCACCATTGTGTTATTCACATGAACTTACGTTATCATAAAGACTCTAACAACAAAAGTGCCAATTCTACTTTCATTCGTTGCATACGCTACTGTGCAAAAGAAAGAAGCACCCGGTATAATTATAAATAATATCTTTAGGTAAAAATTGTGTTGTACAATGATTGATTTATTGCATTTAAAGTATTAGATAATCCCGAATAACACATATTTTCAGAACTACTCAATTAAACAGCGGAATCCATTTTCAAAAGTTACTGTGTTCTTATTTGATTTTTTACGCTTTTCTATTAAATATGGCCGTGTGTTTTCTTTCTCTTGCACAGTAGCGTACGTATGTTGTACGAAATACTTGAACAGTGTCCCTGAATTGTGTTTTTTGAACATGTCGCATCGTGAACATGCTCTTCGAGACTGCAGCAGCACTTTTTACACGAGTTTCATGAATTGTACATTTCACATGTCATTTTGAATCAAACCTCTCCCCACTGCACTGGCGCGCCATTACGACTGCTGTTTTATCGATTAACGTTTATTGACAAGGAAATGTCTGTCGTTTGAAACCTGTCGATAGATAAGCGCAATGCACCGGAAAGTATCGGTGTACAGCATGTAACGGCACAATAAAATGTTTACCCTCCGTGGTCCGATTTTTTCCCGTTTTTCCTGTATCAACCAATCTGCGTATCAGAGCGACCACCATAAATCAGACATGCAGAAACTCCTACGGTGTTTATAAACACTTACGTTAGTGATATTCGGGTGATACACATACAGTTAGGAGCATAACTGATTTCTAGACTGCGGATTTTATGCATTTATGACAAAAATGAGTAGGTGTAACTTAAAACAATAAAAAGATTAAAAGAGTTTAACAGTGTCGAAATACTATTTTGAGCATATCAAAATCATTAATGAACAAAATAAATTTATACTTACCTCCTATAGATTGCAATTGATGTATAAAAATTTTATTTTGCATAAATATCCGCAGTCTACTGGTCGCGCACACTTTAAAAATGGTAAAAAAGCCGAAAATCATGAAAAGTTGAAATTTTTTTACCTCTTTTGATCGTTTATATCTCGTAAACCAATTAACCGATTCCAATGAAATTTTCAGAACGTATATAATTTATACGAGTTGACCAAACACATTTTATAAATTTTCGTTATTTGCCCAGCTAAAAAAGTTGTAAAAATTAATTTTCACTATTGTTTTTCAAAATTTCGACCTAATGTATATTTTCAACATATTTTTTAGACGTCATTTACTAAACTAATTCTTCTAGCCTTACAGAGAAATTGAAGTCGTTTGGTCCATTCATAAAAAAGTTATTATGACTTAAAGTGTGTGCGATCATTTATGCATGTAACTCTAGACCCGACTAAAAAAAAATACGTGCATATCGTCCATTCGTAAGAAAAATGACACAACTCAAAGTATATTTCTAAAAAGAGAAGATACTTTTGAATTTTGACAATCCTGACGCTACGTGACAATTAACCCAGTATCTAAATAACGATAAATTATTTTACATTTTAAAGTTGGTGATATGTAATAAAAAACATTGGCAATTTTAAGTTATATTTTATGTCACTATTCGTATGAATGAACAATATCCTTGGAAACTCCACCGTAACGATGTTGATCAGCTTATTACATATATGAAAAGATATAATAATTAATACGAAATTATACAAGAAAGTCAAAATTTATTTTTTATTTGCAGAATTACTAAAATTGGTAAGAACGATGGAGAAAGTAAGAGAGAGACGAATATACTAAATTTAAAGATTACAAAATATTTAAATTTTATTATAAAAAAATTAGCTGGTCTGTCGTTTATACATATAGTTTTTATTAGTTGATCTAATGTATCTACAGCACTTTTAGTTTCATTATAATCCAAGATTATACCACATAGAGTGTTGGTACATTGGTGTTTGTTTAGTTATGTATGTATTTACTGATGTTTTTGAATACCATGAATGCAACAATATTTAGTTTACATTTGTGCAATTAATTATGCAAAAACCTCATTCACTATTTTAAAATATCCACGAACATAAGCAGGGTCAATAAATTTGATTCTGATAAGATGGTAATTCAAGAAGTTATTATAAGCCGGGTCACATAGACCTGAAACACCATAGAATCACGTAATAAAAAGCTAGGAACGAGAAACATTTATAGACAAGAAATTTGGTTATAACGCACTGTTTAACGAATGTGTTTTTGGTTTCTTTTTCTAGCCCACGAAGCTCAACGTTTACAAGAACGATGCAGAAAGTTGGGACTACACGACGCCAACGCTGGGTAAGTTTTCTCTCGCTGTTATCCTTCTCTATCTTCTGTTTCTTATTTATTTTCCGTTTTTCTGTTCTTCTCATGGATGTTACATACATGTACAGTGACGAGCCTAAGTGCGTCGCGCTCAGTGGACTTCTATCGCTCGAAGGGTATAAGGCTTCTCGTTAGGTATAATTCTGTTTGTACCAGTACACATTCCCTACTGGAGAAGCTTACGAGATCAGATTTTTAAATCAACGAATAAATGGACAAACATTTATGAAATCTTATGTACAAAGATGTTAACAAATAGCTCCTACCGGTTTTATAAATTCTGATAAAAATTCGCGGAATAACATTCTCGATTGTCTATTAGCGACGCGATACGTACACGTACCTTCGTTGAAATGTGTGTATAGCAATTTTAACAAAAATTGGAATAAAAACAACTCAAACCCCGTATCATGTAAAATTTTGCACGTATACAGGGTGACTCGCTTAAGTGTAACCCCCAGAATATCTTCTTTAATTTTGACAAAGTCAAAAATGTTTTATGCGTAATTTGAATGGTATCAGGCGGTCAGTATATTTTGTAGCACAAAGAATATCGAGATGTATTGATCGTGAAATTTTCAATGACTTACTTTTATTTACCGTATAATTGTATTAGTTAGCTGTAGAAAAATTATTTCTATAGGCTTGCAGGTGTTAGCATTTCTCGCAAAGCCTGCATTCTCTTTACAAGCAAAATTTAAGTTTGACTTTCATCTTCGGAGTTCAAAGTTATTTGTAAGTCATGTCGAAAATATATGCAGTTATTTAAAAAAAAAAAGCATCGATGATATCATTCAAATTACACACAAAAACTTTTTTCTTTGTCAAAATTAAAGAAGATATTCTGGGGGTCACGCTTAAGTGAGACACACTCTGATTAAGAGAATAATTCTAGACCGATAGAAAGATTTCTCTCGTACACCATACAGTCTCATCTAAAATATAATATTGTATATTGAATGGAAATTCATTTCAGATAGTGACTGTGCTGGTAGGAGCGTATTGTCTTCAAATCTTAAACAACGAAAACTCCGATGGAATTTCGAAGTTGGATAAAGATTAGAAGCTTCCGGGCAGTGTTGTGTCATTAAATTTCGCAACTGGCGTAGAAGGGGAAACGTGCCAGGGAGAGAGAAGCCATACTCCCCTCGAGCGATTCGAGTCCATCTAGCAAAATGCACACACACACTAGAACGCGTTTCGTCGCTCGACTATTCAGTCATTGGTGTCACACACAGGGGCTGCGTGTACTCGCGTACACGACTATCACTCGTCAGTCGACTAATCCGGGAATCGTTTCCTCCATCGCGATTCTGTTCGAACGGTTTTCTTCGTCTTCCTTTTCGTCTTCCTCTTCGTCTTCGTCTTCGTCATCGTCTTCTCGCGGTCGCGCGGAGTCTGTCCCTCTAATTTCGAGGCGTTTCTAGCGGCCTTTTCCTCCCTTCTTTCGTATTCTTAGCTGCCCGGTCGCCGCGCCGCGTTGAGGAGACGCTAATTGGATAAAACGCAGACCGAATACGAGCTTAGAGGGTTTCCGTAAAATGCATCCCTCGTTAAGCTCGCGTATCTACATACACGCGCCGCGAAGACATGCAGTGTCGGTAGCGTCGGTCGAACGAGTCAAGAATAGTCCACACCATGCTTGGATAGGATCTATCCAAATAGAACAGTCAACTTCAAAACAACTTTTAGCACTTTTGTTTGTCGAACAATACCTACGAATTCCATTTTAAGAAGCTTTAGAACTTTTCGTGTAAAGGTATACAGAGTGAAAATTACAAACCTCCTTGATGTTGTTCTTGATTAGGGGGAGTCCCCCTAGTAACCCAGACGCTTAAGGTTTTTCTTAAACTGATAAGAAGAAATAATGTAAATACTATTTTGATTCGTCGTAATTGCAAAGGAAAAAGTAAAGGTCGCGATTTTTAAATTTTTTATTTGTACCCCTGTAATGAAAATTTAACATGTAAAGAGTTTCGGATATTTGTCACCAAATTGTGTGACTAAAAAGATAGAGTATAATCATCAGATTGCGGAAATTTCTGCAAAATAATAATTTTCCAAAATAAGAAACAGAAGCTGAATGAAAAGGCATTTTCACTTCTAATTATTTTAAAAAGTTGGAAATAATATAAAAATATATTGAAATTCTTTTAATGTTTTTTCACTTTTGTATTTGACCTATTCATTTTTGTCATAAACACATAATGTCCACAGTCTAATAATCATCTTGGCAATCTCACCGAAACTGAAGCAGAATGAAAAGGCGTTTTTACTTCTAATTATTTTAAAAAGTTGGAAATAATATAACAATATATTGAAATTCTTTTAATGTCATTTCACTTTTGTATTTGACCTATTAATTTTTGTCATAAACACATAATGTCCACAGTCTAATAATCATCTTGGCAATCTCACCGAAACTGAAGCTGAATGGAAGGACGTTTTCTCTTCTAATTATTTTAAAAAGTTGGAAATAATATAACGATATATTGAAATTCTGTTAATGTTTTTTCACTTTTGAATTTGACCTATTCATTTTTGTCATAAATACATAATATCCACAGTCTAATAATCATCTTGACAATCTCAGCGAACAGTCTTATTAAAAACTAATTTACTATTTTTACAATACTTATCCAACATACTTAAAATTTGATTGTCGTATACTCGATTGTACGACTTTATCCCGCTCAATTTGGTATATTAACTTCGTATTGATATTCGTTCTTTTTAAATAATACTATTTAAGAAGTATATAAAAATATGAAAAGAATGTATAGAGTAACGCTTAATGTGCTTCGCCTTGAAATGGGAACGATGGCATCTAATGGGTTTTAATGCTTTCGCAATTAGGTTAACGATTATGTTAAAAAACAAGCTTACAGCTTCCACCTCGCTTTTTGCGTTAACAATATAATTTCATTTTGCTTTTTACTCTAGCATTTTCAAAGTTAACTCTACACTGTTCGCAAAATAAATACGTACAAAACTGCATTGTATCCATTTGGTACAATTATTGAAATAGGTTTCCGATAAATAAACAGTTAACATGTTAAGTGAGACTCAGTTCGACCGGCGTTACCGATTATTTTAAACATAAACACGTGATAAACGGACTGGGGATTTAATGCGAGTTTATCAAACTTTTGATTTTATAAAACTCAGCGCAGTGAACTGTTAAAAACATTCAATGAAACTTTATCGACGCCACCTAGTGGCTGCGCGTGAATGTTTGTATTCTGGAGAACTTGATTCTTTCACGGAACACTAACAAATATTTAGAAAATGTATTTTGCAGATTCATATAAGTTATGTGCATGCTGAAAATTTCATCGAAATGATTAATTGATTTATAAGTTATAAGCGATTAGAAATAGTGAAAATTACAATTTTTATTCAGCCATTTTCATCATTTTTAATCGGTTTACAACTCGTAAACTGATTGACCAATTTCGATGAAATTTTTTAGCATGTGTACAACTCGTACGGGTCTACAAAACAAACTTTTTTTCAACTTTCGTCATAAGCCCAAATAAATAAATAGTGAAAAGCGACTTTCCTTATTTGTTCCCTAATTGAAACAAACCGCAATTTTTCCAAAATTTACATCACATATCATCCAGCGAACTAATTCAATTAGCTTGTCAGAGAAACTGAATTCGCTTGGTCCATTTATAAATAAGTAATTCTGATTTAACCCTTTGCAGTCCGAATTATTTTTCAATTTTATTGCCAAATAAATTGAAATTTATTTATTTATTAATTATTTGAAATTTACTTCAAAGGACACAGTCTAATTTTGTTTACCAACTGTATTAAATATAGCTCTCAAACTTTGTTGTAATTTATATTTGTGGAACTTATATTTGTTTTTAACTAAAAAAATACAAAATAAAATAAACGAAGGAAGAACCAAATACATATAAAAACCCGTTTCATTTGCATTTTTCTTTCTCTGTGTCGAGTCACACTCGAAAAAGGAGTGCAAAGGGTTAAAACGTGTACGATCAATTACGAGACTGCACTTGATCTTGCGAAAATTACAGGGTGTCCAAAAAATGTAGTGTTCCCTTGAAAGAGGCGATTCCTGATGTCATTTGAAGTAACTTTATCCATTGCGAAAATGTTCAGAGAAACGGTACAATATTCTAGAATTTTCTGAAAATTTTTATAAGCCTAAAGATGCATGAAGATCCACAGTCTACTTATAGTATAAAATAAAAAAACTTAATAAATGGAAGGAGCTTTGTCTGTGAAAATTGACAGTGCAGTCATTAACGTAAATTCCAGTGAGCGTCTCAGGAAACATTTCTCGAACGATTCCGTCATAAAACACTTCGCGATATTCGACAGAGGAACGATCGAGGGAACCATTCCAGTTTGTCGACGACAAAGCATTCTCGCGCATCGCTACTCGCATCGATTCATCATGTGTTACATTCGACATACGAGCGAAAAAACAATTCGCGCACCGAAACACAGGTTCGCGGCAGAGAAGCGACAGATAGAAAGCTCGCTCACGCTTCGCCGGAAGCGTTGAGAAATCCCGGAAGTTTGATGGACGATTGTACAGTAGATGCTCGATAACTACTCGTTTTTTAGGATCTCTCCACAGAGAGAGAAAGTTGAATCATTTTAATCAATTTAATCATTTTCGTCGATTTACAACTTCTGTATAAATGGGAAATTTTTGAATATCTCGAAATCAACTTTGCTCTTTTACTGCATATCTTGTTTTATATTATTGAGGTATAGTGTCCGAGACATTCATGATTTGTAATATATTAGAAATTTAAAAAATCTAAATATAAAAGTTCGATTATATTTTAGGAATTGTTGATTGTCCATATCCTAATATTTTCTTCCGTGGAATATTTCAAAGAATCATTTTAATCATTTTCGTCGATTTATAACTTCTTTATAAGTGGAAAATCTTTGAATATCTCGAAATCAACTTTGCTTTTTTACTGCATCTCTCGTTTTATATTATTGGCGTATAGTGTCCTAGACATTAATGATTTGTAATACTATATTTGAAATGAAAAAAATATAAAAGTTTGATTATGTTTTAGGAATTGTTGATTTTTCATATCCTAATATTTTCTTCCGTAAAATATTTCAAAGAATCTATGCACACAAACGAGCAATTTTATTTAACACTAAACCTGCTGAACCTTCAAACTTTGAAAGTAACTGGTACATGTTTCCTCATAAAAATGACAAGATTGATTTTATTTGGACTTTGTGCAGCTCCTATTGTAATATGTGCTCCACTAAAGATATCTATACAATAATTTCTTATAAAATTATTTTTATTACATCAATAATAGTAAAATAAAAAATCTGGAACCTGTCATTTTGACCGGCGATGATATATGTTTAGTGTTTCACCTACAAAAAAATTATTATCGCTACGTTATCTCCGAGTCCTCTCGTTATAGTACAGCTTATATTTAAGACTCTGTGTTGAAGCATTAAAGTATTTTAATGGAACTATATCGTATTTATTCACGCGTTTCGTGACCGATAAAATTAAGACGATAACGAGTAGTTAAGCGGCGAGTACTTATCGAGTGATTACTGTACGCGTGTCGCAAATAAAACTAAAGGGAATGAGAAAATTGAGAAACGCGGTATTATTGCGCATCTTGTATCAACGCATGCGATCCATTTCATCGAAATCGTTAAAAAGACATTTTGACGGGCAGTTCACGCAATATCTCCGATTTTAAATTACAATGATCCATCGGTTAATTGATCCTGACGTCCGAGACGGGTCGCCGGCAGTGATGGAAATCATGTTTTACTGGCACTGACACGAATTAACGATTCCCATATCGGAATTTTCTTTGACCCAATTCGAATCGGCCGCGTCAACGCGACGATCCTACAGCGAATTCCAGTTTTGAAACTGAATTTACACAGAACAAAGTTGCATACGACGACTCTTCACGCTCGTTACGCCCAGGTGATAGAAACGCCCAGGGTCTCTAAACAGTCTCTTTCTCTTTCTGCCGTAGAGGAAAGCTACCAATTAACGTGCTTTTGTCATTTAAAATAGTTGAAAATTTTCAGTCGAAGAAATCCATGGTTCTGTTGATTTGCTCGTTCAGGAGAGATTATATTTCACTGTTTACCTGGTGAATATTCGCAGAAATTTCGGTTTGCGGTAGACTTCTCTTTTCGTCGAGATTGGACATTTTGAAACGAAATATTGTTCCAAAGTGTGGGGTTCCGATGAAATTGAACATAATTATAATTAGACGGCGGATCTTTTTGCGAAATAAAAATTTACTACTTGAATTGCAACAAGCTGGAGTGAAATAGAAATTTATTTTCTACCTTGATATGGATTATCGGTTAAATTACACCTACTCATTTTTGTCGTGAATGCATAAAATCCGCTGTCTAATCGTAATGTATCATATATGATAAATGAATTTTCGATGTCGATTAATCTCATCGCGTTTCAATCATTGAAATAGTAGTTTTGTATCCATGGACGTTCGACGGAGTCTATTTTTCATTCAAATGGAAACTAAAAATATTTTTCAGAATATTTATGGTTCAATATCTTATCGACTTTCTTTTACTAAGCACATATACTCTGCTTGACATTGTTTGTTAAGGATTGAATTTTCATCCGTAGAGGAATCTGATGAAAGCAATCATAAAAGTCATTGTAATTCTTTGTAATTCTGTGTTCATCCAAACTCGACATTCACCGTTTTTATTAACATTTTTTCCTTGCTTTTGCTTGGGAAAGAAGGTGTGCAAAAACTTTTTGAATTAACAGAGTAAACCGTTGAAGTTGTTAGGATGACTATACACATGTACACTCTCGCTCGAAAGTCATAGGACAAGTCGTAATATTCGCGTTGTAATTAAAATGACACCAAACAAGACATAATTACAATTGTAATTACTTGTGTAACAAGCGAAGTTAAGAATTCGTGTACCCCTACCATAAATGTTAAGTCCGAAACTATTCGCCTTGTTCTTCTAATTAAAATGACACCAAACAAGATATAATTATAATTGTAATTATTTGTATAACATGCGAAGTTAAGAATTCGTGTACCTCTACCATAAATGTTAAGTCCGAAACTAGAATCGCTTGTTACACGCTACTATATCGTGTTTGGTCTCATTTTAATCAGAAAATCAAGACAAATACAGTGGTAAAAGTTTCATTGACGAATAACTAAAAATAAGGAATCGTGATTTTGGAATTTAAATGGCTGAGTTGGCACGGGTACAATGATAGCGTTTGTGGTGAAAACTGAGTGCAGTGAAAACTGAGTGCAGTGCACACAAATAAAATGCAATCCAGATGCATCGGATGCGTGCATTAACTGTGACTCGGTTGACGAGTTGAAAGCCTAATTTGGCTTAATTTTACGTACAAATCATCATCTGATTCACTACAGTAGATATGTATGCAGAATGAACAAATAAAAATTTAAGTATTGTTAATACTATTATTTTTTCTTAAACACTTAAAAGTAACTGTTAAGTCAACTAACCCCACATCGGGGTTTGTTGACTTATTGCTCTCACTCATCTAAATTTGATTAAAACTACAACTAGGTTCAATCAAATCGATTTTCAAAATTAAATCTGTACACCTGGGTCAATGTGAAAACTCTGGGTGTACAAGTCCGCGAAATACTAATGGTTCATTCATAAAAATTAAATACAGTGCTATTCACTTAGTTAGCCTCGAATAATTCATATAACTCCATAGTATGAAATTGTACCCAGTATCATAACGGAACCAAGTGATACGAATGACGTCGAGAAAGAATTCGATTCTCTTTCCGTAAATCATGATAGTAGTAGGAAAATCATTCATTTATTATGATATGCAAAGGTCAACCCGACGTAAACAACGCGTAATCTTCGCCGAAACACGTAAGTTTGAAACTTCCACATTTTATCCGCTCCAGCATAATTATTCTTGCTCGAGGTCGTTTCAAGGTCAAAAAGGTGGTATCCACTAAATTCAAAAGTAAAAAAATATACTATTCCATTTAAAAAAAACATCGGTGACCTAGAAATTTCATTAAAAAACACGACATCAAAAATTGTTTTCTTTACCATTATATTTGCCCGCTGCAACAGTGTCGCTTCGTCCTCTGAAGTTTTCTGATAGGACTGTAAATACGAAAGATATTTAGGTGTTTCCATTTATGTGGGGCACCCTGTATATTTTCACCCGTCGTTAATTAAGTGAACAGCACTGTATGCTCAAAGTTAGTCAACTAGCCCCGGTCTCCCCTACAGTTACTTTCTCTCTGCCAGTACCGGATTAGTCACGTGGCATTGTGACACATGACCGGCCCGTCGTGGAAGGGGAAGAATAGAGTGGGAGACAAGTCTTAATCCGGTGACACTCTACAGATCTCGACTGAAAAAACTCGGGACAATCTGGTTTTAGCGGTCGCGCGGTGGTTTTTATAAAGTAGCGTGATAGGTGGGGTCAGGCGCCATGCCAATCCCGCGAGTCGCTGTTGCCGGGTGCAATCTCGCCAGATTCTCTGATGGAGCATCGAACTATCGACTATCGAGTTCGATTGGGCGGCCGAAAGCTTACGCGGCTGCTAATGTTACGGCTTCATCGTAATTGGCGGTCGTCGACGCAAGTTGACGCAAGTTGACGCAAGTTGACGCAAGTTGACGCAGCTATGTGCGGTTCTTCGTGGCCGCGCATAACAGTAGTAATGAACATCTGCGTTTCTACATAATTGAGACACTCGCGCACAGATCAAATTGATTTCTGGGTTCACCACGGGCTGAAGATATTGCGTTCCTCACCACCATTAACCTACCTTGCAAATATCTATCTTCCAGAATAATACGGTTACGGTATAAACTCAAGTTCCATGATGTAGACGTGGTCTGTGTGCCTCCACAATTGTCTTCGCGATTGATTATCGCAATACCGAACAATACCGAAGATCCACATGTTCTCTTTACGAGTCTCACTAAGTTTTAATCGTATACAAGGTTAACTACAAATTGCAGTTTTATCTTGTCCGAATGTTAATCGTATACAGGGTGTTCGACAACAGGTGGGAGAAAATTTAAGGGGTGGTCCTCGACGATAATATAAGACGAAAATGAAGAATAAAAAAATTGCGATTTCGGCTTAGTTATTTATTTATTAACACTTAAAAATCCGCCTAAAATGCGGCAACAAGTCTGACAAAAGTGTACGTTGCGTACGTCATAGAGGCGCGCGACAGTCACGTATCAAGTGACAGATGCATACATACCTTGGTTCTCATTTGGGGCCCCAGCGAGGCGAAAATATTTAATAAATCGTTGGACGACATTGAACCTACCTACTCGTTAAAATCCACAAGGGCATTTCTAATATCCGCCCTATGAAATTATCGAGTAGAAGGGGTAAATGCCTTTTCACTTTTAAATTGTTCTTACACGAGTAGTTTACTCGAGATCGCTATAAAATGGTATCCATTGTGTCCATAAATGTTGAATAACATCCTCGCAAATGCAAGTATCCACAAAAATGCACATTCGTACCGGAATTCCGCACAACTAATTCACGTTTGATGCACGTCAATCTGATTTTCGCACACGAAAAATAAAATATCAGTGAAATTAATGTGGAGTCTGTTAGCGCACTCACTTAAATAACAGCCTAATTCAACGTTTTAAGAAAATGTGTTCCTGCAAGAAGAATCGTCCGTACAAGGTAGCATCCGTATGCACACTGATTCGAGACAGCTGATGCGATTCATGTTACACACATGAGATATTTGGCGGTCACAGACAGAATGAGAAAGAATCACGAAATTCGTGAAAACAGGATAGACAATGTATCGGTATAGCAACGCGCGATGTTTGGGCGTGAGTTTCCTGTAGATCTTCATTTGTTTTATCGATCAGGCATCGACCGCATCAGCTGTCTTGAATCAGTGTGCATACGAATGCAAGCGTGTACGGACGATTCTTCTTGCACAAACAATTTTTTTTGAAACATTGAATTGGGGTGTTATTTAAGTGGGTTTAATTCACATTAATTTCACTGATATTTTATTTTTCGTGTGCGAAAGTCAAATTAATGTGCATCAAACGTGAATTAGTTGCGGACGATTCCGGTACGCATGTACATTTGTGTGGATACTTGCATTTGTGAGGATTTTATTCAACATTTATGGACCCAATGGATACCATTTTATAGTGGTTTGTTCCAGTGTATTGTATACGGTGTTGTAGTGCAGGATAAGGATTTGTGGATATGTTGGAGAACAATTTAAAAATGAAAGGACATTGACCCCTTCTACTCGATAATTCCATAGTGCGGATATTATAAATGTCCTTGTGGACTTTAACGAGCAGGTAGGTTCAATGTCGTCCAACGATTTATTAAATATTTTCACCTCGCTGGGGCCCCAAATGAGAACCAAGGTAGGCATGCATCTGTCACTTGATACGTGACTGTCGCGCGCCTCTATGACGTACGCAACGTACACTTTTGTCAGACTTGTTGCCGCATTTTAGGCGGATTTTTAATTGTTACTAAATAAATAACCAAGCCGAAAGCGAAATTTTATTATTCTTCATTTTCGTCTTATATTTTCGTCGAGGACCACCCCTTAAATTTTCTCCCACCTGTTGTCGAACACCCTGTATAAGGTTAACTACAAATTGCAGTGTTATCTTGTCTAAATGTTTCACAGTGTAATGTCTAATTTGCACATTCACATTAATCTTTTCTTTGCCGTGGTAATGTGTGTGAATAAAAAATAAATTCATATTATAAACGAATTTAACGAACGATTTAATTTAGTGAACAGCACTGTAACTTCAACTTTTCGGGGTGGGTTAAAATATATCTCACTACGCATAAAATGCTAAGAAAAAGGTGGGACAGTTTTTAACCCACTTAACCCCCAAAAAGGTGATCGAGGTCCTTCTGTACTTGAATTTTTAGCAACTTATAGCAGACAGACGAAGGTAATAAATATGAAGACTATTTGAGTAATGATATGGCAACGTTCAATGGCGCCTCAGAGTCACCATTCGAGTGCAAAGGGTTAACCTCCTCGAAATGTTCAGCGAGATACGTTGGAGGATCGATGATGTAAGCGGTATATTTTCCGCGAGGGTTTGCGTGTCACCTGAAAAGGTCATTGCCCTGATGCAAGGCTCAAGATCCAACACTTGCATGTTTTATTTTGCGAGGGGCCGTTCACAAAAGTTGGTCCGCTGAATAGTTTGACAATATGCTCCGTAATAGTATTAAACAAGATATATTCCATCAATAAAAACCCCGAGTGTTTTTAACCCACTGTATCATCTTTCTTGCGCACTTTTACAGAATATAACCCTTTGCAGTCGGAGCTATTTTAATTCGAAAATTAAACATTTCTTCCGACAAATTGGTATAATACCTAACGTTACTTTAATGACAAGTTGGATGTTCCCGGTCAAAAACAAACAAAACTGCTGCGAGGTACATCGTATTTTTGATCAAATTTGTTAGATTTGTAAGACGTTTCTCAAACAACAGACACATTATAACATCCCTGTTAAACAGTTGCCTAAGGTTTGTTAGAGTCTACAAACTATTATACTGTACCTAGTTATGGCAAACTTGTCTCCGGTGTATAGAATGTTACCGTAGTTTATAACATGATATGATTCGTGATTTTCATGATCGCTTCTGATTGGCGTAGTTCTCCGCGTAAGTCACAGAGACATAACCTGTATGGTTTATATTAACCCTCGGACAACGGACGATTTTTATATCTATACAATTGGCAATGCTTAGAACAATTCACAGCTCCAATTAATAATTTTTAAAAATTTACTTTTGATATCTCATAAACAGCTATTCGGTTAGTTTAATTGCCACAAATGGAGCATTTAAATGACAATTTCGATGTTCCCGGTCAAAAATGACTGCGGCACCGCACACGTTAAAGACATCAAAGCAAATTGCGAGGCAAATCGCATTTTGAACAGTTAGATTTGTAAGACGTTTCGCAAACAACAGACAGATTATAACATTTCTGCTAAACAGCTGCCTAAGGTTTGTTAGAGTCTACAAACTATTATACTGTACCTAGTTATGGCAAACTTGTCTCCGGTGCATGGAATGTTAGCGTAGTTTATGACGATAGAGGTGTTCGCTAGTCTGGGTCCGAGAAGACCCAGCGATGGCCAGGCGAACGTTCGCGCTCTCACCGTCCCGGACAATTTAGCTGGTCTGCAGACTCTCGGAAAATTCATTTAAGTACACGGTGAGACGCGGTTTCTCGAAGTTAAACGATTCAAAGCAATTAAGCGCCTAACAACCACAAGGAGCTGAGAACGCAGGCCCGGCCCGGCCGGAACGGTCTCGCGAATCGCGTGCCAGATACGAAGCCAGAGATGCGATTCCACGTAAACGACAACCGAGCACGGAACTCGAGGAATTTGGTCCAATTACACGCGGTCTGACGTCCCGTCACTCGTAGCCGACACGAGCACATTCGAACACACACGAAATCTCGAACTGCTCTCGAAGACGAATTTTCCGTCGCGTCGTCGGGTAATTGAGCGTCTCAAAAACGGAACCGATCAACCAGATCTTCCGTGAATTCTTCGATATTTATATTTTTTACTTGACTTCGTAGTTCCAGTAATGTACGAACCAGTAATTGCCGCTTCTGTGTATTTTCGTAAAATGAAAATGAACTTTGAACATATTGTTATCTAGAATAATATATTCGCTAGACCAGCTACACAATCTTCTTGTTTCTTTATAAACTACTTCAAATCTTAGCATGATATCTAAAAAGTTGCTGGTTTGTTAGTTAATTGAAAAAATTTGTTTCTCTTTTTTCGATTATATATTCAATTCAAGTCAATCTTTAATGTGTAATCATACGTCGTCAATTTGTTTTGATAAGATAATTAATATAGCAGTTTGTGTATTTACTGTTTTGAATTGAAGAAAGGTTTCTCTTATTGTTAACCCTCATTTCACGAATTGAATCTGTCCCTTGGCTTCAAATTGACGCAGTGGTAAAAGATCGATGAAATAACAAGGTAAACAGTTATAATTCGGTCATTATTCGCTGTAGCGATTCCTCACTGATTTTACAAATAGCATAATAAATTAATTTTCATTTGACGTTTAAATCAAATAGATCGTTTCCAAATAACATATCATTTCAATTACATGGTCTAATTAAAGCAATAAATAAATATACAACAAGAAGAGGGTTATTGAAATAACTAAATTAATTATTAAATTAAGATGAGCTAATTTTTAGAATTGTTCTTCGGTACACGAAATAAATAGAATTATGGAGAATACGAATTATTTGATCAAATTATAAGGATTTGACACACGGAATTGATTGACACTTGAGACGACGTGATGTTCCGTCAATCGCTCGGAAAAGACTGTCTTTTTTTATTCTAACAAAATCATAACGTAAAACATTCATTTAACAAAACATTAACGCAACATGCAAATCAATAAAAATATATATAACATGTAAATCAATAAAAACATATATTACACTTAAACATATATACGCACTCGCATTCAGTCATATGACATGCATACTTATATCATTCTTACAAAATGAAAGATGAAGTGAAAGAACATTTGAATTGTAGTTCAAATAATAAATAATTGAAAAAAAATTATTTCGCTGTTTCAATGAACTGAATAATATTTAATCTTAACGATTATTTTTCAAGTAGTGTTCCTTGATAGTTCCCACGCCTGCTTTCTTACACTTTTTGAAGTGAAAATGTATTTAGGCGCACCGCGTACACAATTGCTGGATAAGTAAACGAGTCTGATCCGTGACGCTCCGAAGTGAAACGCTATCCGGGTAAACTCGGGAGATCCGAGTTTCTTAATTCGCCGAGTTAATTACTTTGACAATTAAGAGACTTCGGTAGTTGTTGCACAGAAAAGGCGGAAAGCGCGAAGCTGAATCTTCCTCGGGTAGTGTTCCAGAGAAGAAAAATTAGCCCATCGTCCGATCTTCACGCAAAAAGATCGCGGATCGTTGCCCCGCCGCTACCCGATTCTTTCCAAGTTTTTCTCGCGGACTATGGATAAAGTTTCGGAATCTATTACCGCGCCCCTCGAACGATCTCGAACGAGTCTGCTTTCATGGAAAAAGGAAAGTTTCGATGCGAGGCTAACTGGGCTGATTTCGCTGTTCGTAGCCGACTTTTTTGGTTCGATCAAATTCTCCATGCATATTCGGTATTAAAATAGGTAGTTCTAGCGGAGCGATCGCGAATGGAAATTTCACCAGTGAAACGATCCCGAAGGAAAATTGAGAAATATTTGAATATTCCCGCAGAGCTGAACAAGCAGATACAAGTCAATCGTAATTGCATTAGATTCGGCGCTTCGAACGGCAATTGTCTCGGAATTTTTGGCACTCGGATCGGCTTAATATAATTCTGTGGTTTAAGCCCGACGCAGTGAAATTGATTGCTGCGCCTGGTTGCCTAGAAGCTGAGGTCTAGACAACTTCATCAACTCGGCCAATAAAGAACATGCAGTTGGTTAATCGTTTTTGCTCGTAAATGACCATTTGTTCGCTATTAAACGTAAATCAATATTCATATAATAGCCGTTTATTTTGTAAATTACGATAAAGTTAATACTGTGACGATATTGTACTTTCATGAACCATCGGAGAATACTTTATGTATGCAATAGTCTAGCAATAAAACTGAAATTATGCGATTTCAAATCATTCACGGTGAAATATTACCGATACTAAAGGTTTTTATTGAATATCACTTTATACAGAATTACGAGTTGGATCAACTAATGTAGTGGAATATCATTCGAATTGAAAACATAAATTTAACGTGAACAAACGGTTCAATTCTTATTTAAAATATTTCCGACTAAAACCATTGCTTAATTAATTAGTGTGTGTTTCAGTTACACGTTTCATCCTGTATGTAACTTTATGGTTTTGTCTTTCTAATTTGTTTACGCTCTTGACACAACAAATCTAAGAACCCTCGTTATTTTTTCGGTGTCTTCATAATTGATTACTTAGAATCAACGGTCGTAACGTTAGCGTGTACAACAATAAAGTACGGTTTGGTAACTGGTCAAACAAGTTATCGAATTCGTAAATTCAAAAAATTATGAAACTTTGCACACAGATAGAGTAAGTCTAACACAACCCTATTTTTTTGCAGCTCTTCACATTAAAGGGGTGGAATCTCAAGAACAATACATGACATTTAAAAAAGTTGAAATGAAAGTTGCATGGTATTATCGTATCTACTAAAATGTGTAAAAAAAATTTGTTTAAAATGCATTTTTTGTTTTGGAATTGATGTGAGAAGTAGCACGAAAAAATAGGATTGCATTATTCTATTTACTTGTGTGCAATGTATCATAATGTTTTGGATTTACGTGTTCGATAACTTCCCTTGTAAGTACTTGTGGAGATTGTAAAGGTGCATCTCGGAAGAATGATTATACAAATTTATTTCTTTGAGTATAGATTATGATAAAAACTTTATGAAAACGACACACTCTTGTCATTTTCATAAAGTACTGTAAAATAGTCAGTTTTAGTGGTCCGTGAACCTAGCGACAAGAGTGCAAAACATAATTAATAGACAGCGGATGTTTATGCATTTACAACAAAAATGCGTAGGTGTAATTTAAAACAGTAAAACCATTAGAAGAATTTAAAAATACTATTACATTATTTTCAACCTATCAATCATATCACGAAAGAAAATAAGTTCCTATTTCATTCCAGTTTGTTGCAATGCAGAAAGAACACGTTTACTTTGCATAAAAATCCGCTGTCTAATAATTAATATTCGGTAGTCAGTTAACAGTTCAATTTAACATTCATTCGGCCCAATAGCTCAATCATTTTTCGCTTCACCTTGAAATTGCATTTTGACTTACACGGTTCTCTGAAAGCGACTAAAAAGATGTTCGAAACTCGCTTGCGAACTGTTCCATTTGACTTTCGACGTCATCGCCGAACTAATTGGAGCGTTTAAGGCGCATTCGAATGCTCGTTACTCGAACGAACTGAAAGGTGCTAATTTTTTTTGCAACCGGTTGCGATTCAAAGAGAGAGAGAGAGAGAGAGAGAGAGAGAGAGAGAGAGAGAGAGAGAGAGAGAGAGAGAGAGAGAGAGAGAGAGACCGGGGGAAATAGAATGGAAGAAAGAGAGAGTAACTTTCTCGAGTAGTCCCGCGCAGAGAGATCACTGGACCAATTAAGTCGAAAGATAGGTCAGGTCGGCTGCTGCACTTCTAACCTTTCCCTGGCATCTACATGAAGGAGATGAAAGTTTCATTAGATCCAGAACCATCGTAGAGAGCCTTGGATCCCATCGGGGGTCGCCGAGTCGCACCGCACCGCACAGTTTCCATTTCCGCGGAAGAATCGCGTCTGAGTGCTCCAGGTCCGAGTAATTTTTCGCGGTAATTGACGGGATTCGTCGCGATACTGTTCGTCACGAGTATATTTGTCTTCCAGCATCGATGCACTTTTGGCTGTCCCAAAAATGTAGTACTTCGTTGAAAGGGGTGACTCCTCCGATCATTTCAAGTCACTTTGACCTTTGCGAGAATGTTCTCCGCGGCTTTGCGAAGGAGCTATTAATGAAAAACATCGGCCAATCGGCACCAATGCTAACGCCACAATGGCCGAATTAGTTTTTTTATTTAGTGTTTTAGTTTTTTCGTTTCGATTCAATGTTTACGACAAAAATTCGTATCACTTGCAAGATAATGCGAAGACGTCTTGAAAGTCTTCGTTGCCTTGAAAATCTTAAAAAGCCTTAAAACTTTGAAAGGTTTGTAAGAATTGAACCTCTCGAAATGTTACATCTATGACGAAACAATGATTGTCATGTCAGCTTTGGGAGGAATAACAGTATGAACGTGCGAATATTATAAAAAATATAACATTTATTAAGATTATCAAGATTTTTAAAATTTTCAGGACTCTCAAGAATTTTAAGAATTTCTGATTTCGAATAAATATCGAATTGATTCGAAACTCTGTGGTGATTGATTTGTTCGAAAATTTTGCAAGACAGAGTATTGAATGCCCATCGCTAGTCCCAACCGAAGAATTAGCTGTTCATTTGCTACAAAATCAACTTTCTCATATCGACTCTTTTTCAAATGTATATCACTTTGTAAATGTTCAGCACTTTTGAAAACGACGAGATTAATTGAATTTATTAACAATTCTAGCCAGGAAAAGCGTTTAAATATGAACATTTGCTTATACTTTATTTAAAAAATTAATATTCAATTGACTAAGGAGGATCGTGAACATCTTTATATAATTGACAATGAATATCTTTTAAGTTCCAAGGAGTCCTACCTTTTAACAAAGAGGAATGTTTTAACATACCTTAGTCTGTATAATCAGACCAATATCACGTCCATCCTTATCCATCAAGAAAAGTTATTTTAGAAACAATGCTAAAATCGTTATGAACAGCTAATTCCTCGATTGGAATCACAGTGCGCTCTGCTGTAGCCGCGCTGTGATTGGACGATGTTTTTCGTTAATAACATCATAACCCAGTGGTTCGTAACCTTTTAAACCGTAAAATATATTATTAAATATATATAATATATTTCGCGGAATTTCGCGGAACACCGGTTAAGGACCTCTGCCTTAACCCTTTGGACTCCATTGTTGAGTGTGACTCGACATCAGATAAAGAGAAATATAAATAAAACGGATTTTTATATGTATTTGGTTCTTCCTTGATTTATTTAATTGTGTTATTTTTTAGTTAAAATCAAATATGAGTTTCACAAATATAAATTACAATTAGTAAACGAAATTGTTTAAAATAAGTAGCAGTTAAGGAACTGTCCTCTTTGAAGTAAATTTTAAATGAAACACTTAAAATAGTAGGGAATTGTTGGCAACAAAATTGAAAAATAATTCGGAGTGCAAACAGTGGACAAAGTTGCGGACAAGATTTTCGCAAAAGGAAAAGTGATTGCAGATAACCTCAGGAATCACTCCTAGCAACGAAGTATAACATTGTTGGGATACCCTGTATAATACAGTTGAATAGATTCTCATACATTATTCATGGACCACTCGAATTGTTTATCTTATCTCTCCCACAAAAGAGCAAACCTTTCTCATTAGATTAGAGTAAAAGTGTCGATCCGTTCCGCTATCAGTAGATAAAATTGTACTGTCACTTTTACTAAAACAATAATATTTATTCAATGCGATAAATCGCTAGTCCATAATAGTTCAAAAGGAGTTCATATATTCGTTAAAAAATAGTTCCTGTTGAATGTGTTGTAACTTCGTGAAGAAACATCGTGGAACATTAAGTCTGGGCTCATTTTAAAGCTTGAACCTCTTCTACTTTCGAAGTCTGTTGATCCTTTTTCTCAAGAAAGTTCTTTAGAATATGTAACGAGTGAGAAAGTGAACATACGTTTTCGTTTCACGAAATTTTGCAGAGTCAAACGTTCGCACAGACGTTAAAAAATTGTTTTAATGAATGTGGTTAACGAATGTAGATTTGAAGATTGTAGTCTTACCTTTAAAATGATCCTTGGTTGGTCGCAGTACGATTCTTTTTGGCCTTTCTATTCAACAGTAGTTACTTTTACCGAAGAGCAATATTATACTTACCTCGTATTCTCATTTTATGCTATAATCGATCAGTGGAGGAAACAAAGTTTAGAATATACATTATGGATGGTTACGTAAATTTACAATCTGAATAATTTATATTTTGAAGATTTGAAGTTTGTACTGTTTCCGTTTTATTATACAGGTGTTCCCAGCCGTTGCACAATGTTTTTATAATATCTTCTGACATATTTTATATGCACGCCGATCACATTACGAAATCAACGACGTTAAAGTTTGATAGTTTCACGACTTTATCCTATTTCATCCTACTTCATCAACTTTGCCCAACTTGGGACCACAAATTCGAATATATTCGGGCTCGTGACAAATGGCTATAAAGCATTCTCTCTATTTATATTCCTCGGTTTGCCTACTACAAATTTGCATCCGGACAATCCACAATTGCGGATTCAAATTGCCAGACGCACGTCCCGCATTGAAATCATACCTATCTACCTAAGTAAATACGTGCGTCCTTATTTCTGAATATATCTCGAGCACGACGAAATACAAACAAGAATGCTCGATTATCTTGTTAGGTACTGCAATGTAATTATTATAATTAATTTGTATGTATTTATGTAATTATTATTAATTTCTTACCATTCCATATCTTTCGATATTTCTCTTATCATAGTTATTCTCAATGTTTCACTTATCTCAAAAGTAATATTCACATTTACTAGATTCAATATGAAATTTTCGTTACGATCTACATTGGCATTACAAGGCAAGAAATCTATCGAAGTTGGGAAAAAATTTATTCAACGATCGACGAATAATTTTCTACTTAAATCGTTAATCGCAATTAACAATTACACTCCTACTTTAGTCCTTAATTGCGGTTAACGATTACATTCTTTTCAATTGTAATCGTCAATCGAGTGATTGATTAATGATTAATTGCTGAAATTTCGAAATGAAATACGGAATCAAAATTGTATGCATACTGAAAAAAATGTAAACTAAGTTTAGGTATATTGTCATTTGGTCTATAATACGATTTCTGTGTGCCTACTTATTACAATTTATGGATAGACCGTGTGGCGATTAACTTCAACAATTGATTAAATCAGTATCCGATTTTTCGATGATTTCTTTTTTTGATCAACGATTAACGATTAACTTCGTCAATCGATTGAATTAATCGTCGATTTTACAATGATTACCTTTTATAATCGTATACATTAATCAGTTTTGATTAAAATTTTAATCGATTAATGCCCAACTCTGGAATTGATTATCATTAAAGACAAGGCGGAAGTTCAAAGAATTCATGTAATCGATTCAGTAAATATTTGAGTATTAAGAGATGACTGAAAGCGAAGCAAAGGCAATACGATACAGCGTGCTTTCGTAGTTAATGAAGTTCGAAGGAAAACAGAGGCACACGATGGTCGATAACCATTAGAGCAGAAACATATATCAAGTTTAATTAACATGTAATCCGGCACAATGAACTGAAAAACTGGTTCAAAGTAGTGATTCGCGTTCTTGAAAAATTATTCGACTGTAATTTTACATCGATATTTTTATTTCAATATCATTAATTTGTGTCAAATAAATAAACTTTAAATGCCTGCCACACTTTAACTTGCTGCTTCAACTATTGGGTTGGAAAGAAAGTTCGTAGCGTTTTCAAATTAACAATTGAATATAAAATTCAGGTATTTATTCATATGTTTATTCAATAACACTCTTTTGTTTGTCTTGATGCATGAATTGAAGCGTTATCATGCTGAAAAATGAGTCTCGATTTCTTCTGTAAATGGATCAAGACCATCTCCAACAGCTCCGTATACTGTGTCGAATTCCTTTTTATGATTAATTCGACAGATTGGTGTTTTTTTTATTTGATTTGAATTCAGCTCAAATAATTAATGAGCCACCATCGAAGTTACGACTCGTTGCAACGTTATTTATTAGTTATAAGTAGTATTTGTAACTTACAAATACTACTGGCACGATTTAAGAAAAGAAAGTAACGTTGCAATGAGTCGTAACTTCGGTGGTGGCTCATTAATGATTTGGGCTGCATTCAGAGCCAATCAAAAAACACCAATCTGTCGAATTATTCATAAAATGAATTCGACACAATATACAGAGCTGTTGGAGATGTTCTTGATACCATTTACAGAAGAAATTGAGACTGACAACTTCATTTTTCAGCATGCTAACGCCTCAATTCATACATCAAGACAAACAAAGGAGTGGTTAGACGACAAAAATATGAGGATTTTGACATGGCCAGCTTATTCGTCAGATTTAAACTCACTTGAGAACGTTTGGGGAATACTTGCAAGAAAAGTATACGGCAATTGTAAACAGTACAACTCTGTTTCTGAGTTATGGATTGCGGTGAACGAAGCGTGGACATCCATCGAAGCAGAAACTCTTCGTACTTTGATTTCATCAATGCCTAATCGAATTTTTTGACGTTATTCGAAGAAATGGCGATTATACTAAGTATTAGTTTATAAATATACAAGAAATTTTCGTTAATCTTGATGTTATCTACTTAAAAAACTTATCTTTTATACTAAATGGTTCTACAATGCCCGAAATTATCATAAAGCCACCTGATTTTTTGGTGAAATCTTACAATTATGTCATAGTATTTATTGCATATTACTAAAGTAATTTGCAAAATGGCTTTGCAAATTAAGTAACAAATCAAAAAAAGCATTAACAATTTTACTATGAAAATATTCATGCAATAGAGGGTTAATAAAAGTATCTTTCTTGTTTTAATTACTTTATTAAGCTGAAACTAATACGGCGATGTTCTTAAATTTTTTAAATATGTCAATTTCAATTTCAAGGAAGAAATTATTTTGCAGTACCGTTCAGACGTTTCAGTACATTATAACTAGACAGCGGATATTATACATTTATTACAAAAATGAATAGGCGTAATTTAAAACAGTAAAAACATTAGACGAATTCAAAAATACTGTTATATTATTTCAACACATTACGTCAACACATTGAACATATTAAGAGAGAAAATAAATTTCTATGTCGCTCCAGTTGGTTGCAAATCGGGTAGAAAATTTTTATTTTGCATAAAGATCAGCTGTCTAATTATAACACTTTATATAATATTATTTACAATACAAATTATAAGTTTACAATTACAATTATAATTATAATAATTAAAGGTGTACTCTTTTCTTAGATCTTTAACTCACAGTTACTACTATATTAAATTGTTCGCATAAAATCCGCAGTCTAGTTATTAGCGACCCAGTATACGAGTATTATGTCGTTATGTACTTTCTTGAACAAAACTAACATACTTGTAACTTTCAATCGATCGTATTTGTTGTTAATAAAATTGTTACTTAATTTACAAAGCCATTTTGCAATGAGTAGTTTTATTACCATCATTTTTCCCTTTCTCTGTTATGTATTCTTAAATTTCAAAATATTCTTAATTTGTTAAAAAACAATTTTCCACAGACGCGCATTCTAGTAACCCCAGAAGATGATTTGAATGTAGATCGAAACGTCGGAATTACTTTAGTAATTTGCAAAATGGCTTTGCAAATTAAGTAACAAATGATCGAACCCTTGCGTCGAAAGCATTAACAATTATACTATGACATAATTATAAGATTTCACGAAAAAATCAGGTGGGTTTACGGTAATTTCGGGCACTGTAGAACCATTTAGTATAAAAGAGATAAGATTAGTGTTGTAGCGTGAAGAAAAGTCTGTCGGTCTGTCGGTCTGTCTGGTATCGAGTCGCGTGGTTGTTCCGGATGCTTCGCGCGCACGATGCGATGCGATGGTCTCGCGCGAAACGAAGCGTCGCGAAACAATTACGGCGAATGGTCGGAACGCGTGGAAACCTCCGAGAATAGCGGCTTTTAACGAGACTAGTTAATCTTCCGATCACGTTAGGCTCCAATTTTCCGTCGTCACGTAGCCACCGGTCGGTCGATCCGGAATTTCAGTTTGGCACCGTGTGACGACAATTCAAAGCGTGCACGTTGCTCTTGTCGCGCCGCGCTGTGCCGCGACCCACGAGCCTGGTATAAATGTCACGGAGAGGAACGTATAACGCCGAAACGATGCAAAGGAGAACAAAGCTAGCTGGTCGGCGAAACGCCCGGCCCCGGGCCGTGTAAAAGCGGAACAAAGACGAAGATTCGTCGGCCGATGGGTTCACTGTCGCGAAAACCATTCAAAATATAAATCTCCCGGTCTCGCCCGCGCGTCGCAGAAGAGATTTAAGTTTTGCGACGCCAGCTTCGCCCCGGATCCAATGACGAAACGAGAATAAACTTAGACCCGGGAGGAGCGGAAACAGGAGTAGAAGTAGGAGTAGACCGAGAACCAGTAGCCAGAAGTCAGGGACTGGAGCTGGGGGTGGAGGAGATTGATCCTTCTGCATAAAAGTTTTTACCCCCGATCCGCAGATTGGTCCGCGCGACTGAAATTCACCAGACAAATGGCGCGAGAAATTCGAAACGAGATATCTGGCCGAGTGGTGTTCCGGCTTTGGTTAACTGGGAACCGATAAGGAATATACGGGGACATTGCGAGTATTTTATTTCTGATTCGCGAAACCGACTATATACCGTGTGTATCTTCTTCGCACACGTTGAAATCGAATCCACGGAGGTCGCCGCGGGTCAATAAACTATCGATTACGTTCGGTCGAATGTATGTATGTAGAATTTCTTCCGTTGCTCACGGATTTTGCTCGCGAGCCTTCGTGTCGTGTCGTTGCGCGTTGAGAAAATGTTTCGTATTCGAGTGCATTATACCTGTGTATGTGCCGAGTAATAAGTACAGTGCATGCTCGATGAACGTGACCGCTGCTGTTGACTCAGAAAACGTTCGCTCAAAGAGTGCCGCGATTGCGACGCTCGCTTCAATACCCTATTATTCCGTTTTTTAAGCGAACAGTTTCTGTTATCCGCTCATCCTAAACCATCGACCGATAATAAACAGCGATCTATTTCTGTCTCCATTAAATCCTCTAAACTCGAATAAATACTTCTTTCATACGTTTCTACAGTGTAGCGCTAGTCTGTTTCCCGATCGAAGCACCCTGCCCTGTGCTGTTATAATACGTAATTGTCTACTCCACTTCGGCAGCTCGAAGCTTACATTGTAACTACACTGCGAATCTTTGTGCAAGGTGAAAATTGTCCAAGTCAATTGTAAGACATTCAAGTTAAAAGAAAATGTAGTTTCCCTTCTATAATCATCGTGACATACCCTTAAATTCTTCTAATGTCTTTCTTTTAATGTTTAATTACGTACACTGCCGCAAAAAATATGCGGACACTTTGTTGCAAGTATAATTTATTTTAACAGTACCAAATTGTACAATTTAATTATTACAATCCCTTGAATAAATAAAAGTTTCTTCGGCAGGGCTAATACTGTTTCAATCTACCGTGATCCATTAGCGTTGTTTGCTGTCTTCTCAAGACAATAATTATTATTATTGGTGAGACATCTAATGAATTTATTATTAACTGTATAAACTAGACAGCATAAGAAAATTAAACGTATCGTCCACGTAATTTTGAGCGATAGTGTATATATCATAGACATAAAAAAGAAAAAAGAAAATTTCGAAATACAAAAATCACATAATTATTATTAAAATATTTATTCTCTGGTACTGTGTAAACTAGACCGCATTAAAAATTAAACGCGTTGTCCATATACTTTTGAGCGAGAGTGTATGTAGAGCATTTACAGCGAATCAAAGTAATATTCGGACACTTTGAAAAAATAAAAAATTGCTGTATTATCTTAAAGAAATATATACGATCTTGAATATAACGTATGATTTTTCTCATACCTTAATTTACTGAATTTTTATAATTCCATTTTTATATATCATTTCTCAAAATTATTAGAAAATCGTACGTTACATTGAAGATAATCTATTTTTGCTTAACACTAAATTTTAAACACTAAGTTTTAAATTTTTCATCTTCCAATTATTGAAATTATGAAGTTGCTTACATGGAGAAATTGATTCGATAAATTTATTTATTCAAGCACATGTTGCAACAAAAATTGCACAACCTCTAAATAAATAGAACCTTGTCATTTTTGTAAGCTAAAACATTTTAATCTGTTTTAGTGCTCGGTAAGTTTCATGTTACGTGAAAACAACAATTTTAATTGTATGCATTCCAGTCATTTTTTACCGTTAGGTACGAGCTTCCAAGATTTTGCTAGACGTGGATTTAAATAATGTTATACAGTCCCACCATTTTATAATTTTATGTAATGAAAAAATATGAAACATACAGCTGAAATGTTCCCTTAAAAAGATGATTTTTTAAAGTACGTTCTTGTTAGATTTACTCCATTTTATTAAGCTTACAGGGTTGCATACCCTCTCAAGGCGGAAAATTTGAGATGTGCAAATCTACCTCATATCCAGGTGTGCCCCAGTTTCCCTTATATAATATAAGGAGAAACGTGTAAAGTCTTTTTTGTCAACAGCACGGTAAATTGACGTGTATGCGGATAAGAAACTTACGAACATGTTGCATCGTGTAGTTTCAATGTAAGAACGATCGACCAGTGTGTAGATTTTTGTTTCGTAAAAAGAGTATTTGTTCAGAAACGCGAAATTTCATTAAAGTCAACTCGTAACAGTTTGGCGCGGTCTCCACACCAGCAGCGCAGCGATGCAAGTAGAACACACGACAATTTCCTCGGAACAGGATTCCGCTTAGTTCGTACAACGTGGATTTTCCTCCCCTGTTTCCGAATGATATTGAAATCTACAGCAGGGTAGCTAGTGTCGTCGCGTAAAATGAAATTCTGCCCAAAGAATATCGAGGATCCTCTGCTCTTTGTCCCTTCGGAGCCAATATCCGGGCGCGCGAACGTCTGTGGAAACTTATTCCTGATAAGAGACGAGTTTAATAACAGTTTAATGCAAGAATAATTCGATCGTGCCATACGAATGCGAACAGTCGTTCCTGTGTCACGCGATCCAGTGAAGTACCAATATACATACAGAGCGAAGCATTTCAAACGAGTACACCTGAAAAAATGATTCTTTTATCGATAGCTTCTCAAGAATTACTTTATCCTTAATAATTTAACAACTTTCCGTACTTTGACGAGCCAGACTCGTGATAAAGGTTGTAAACAAAGTTTCGGAAATATGAATGTCACGCGTTTCATTTTAGATGAAATAAAATTCGATTCGTTTGTAATCAATATTTAAGCATTAAAATAAATGTAGCCATACAAAAAATGTACATTTTCTTTTCCCTTCTACGAAATTTTGTTGTGCAAAACGACGTTCTAATCACTGTAACTGTAAAAGGAAAGGTACGGCAAGGGCTTGAGAAGAAGCAAATTATATTTTATTATTTTATATTAGGTTGTACCAAAAGTTTCTTTCAAAATGTGTTGATTTAATATTCAGAAATAAATATTCGGCTGTCCCAAACGTGGTTTCCGATTCATGCACATAATGCAAATTTATGTTACGAAATACTAAAACATTGACATAAAGATTATCGCATTGTTTGTATTTATTTAGCAACATTGAAGGAATACATCGCGAAAGAAACTTGTGGGACAACCTAATAGTTTCAATCCTTTCCACTATTATTAACTGGAAAATTAAACATTTCTCCCGAACTAGAATAATTCCATTCCATATGATTTTGTTTTCATTTTATGGAAATGAAATTGATATATAGTATTTATATGTTTAATAATTGATTAGATATCAACATATTTAATCGTGTAATACTCTAAACGGCGACTCTGAATCACCACTCGAGTGCTAAGAGTTATTATGTTATTATTCTATTATTTTATTATTTTAAATTATATTTTAATTAGCATACATTTACTATAAAAGCTATATTCGATAATAAATAGACTACGGATTTTATTCATCTATAACAAAACTTAATAAGTCTAATTTAGGACAGTAAAGAGTTTAAAAGAATTTAAAAATGTCGATACATTATTATCAATTTATTAAATTTATTAAAGGGAAAAAGAACTCTTTATGTAGCTCGTATTTCCTCCAATCCATGAAGTAATCAGAATTTTCTATTCAGATTAATGAAATGTTATACATATCTAGGACTGCACAGTATGAAGTTAATCTCTTAAAACTTGATGTTAAAAGATACGTGAAAAAATGGTCTGAATAGAATAATAGAAATATGGAAGGATAATAAAAATCAATATTTTCATTTCATTATTACCACAATCAATCTTACAGACTGCGAACAAAGATGTTCAATTATTTTAATTTTTACAAGACAGCTTCTAAAAATAGAAATTTCTATGAAGATTTTGGATTTATATCATGTAAATCTAACGAATTAGTTTCCTACCACTCGAATCTCATTTATTATAGTGTCCAGGTTATTAAGTCGATCTGTTTGAAATGATTCACTCGGTATGCGTTCGTCTTCATGTTCTGCTTTCCCGAGGGTGAGCCTCGTCTGACAATGGGGATCAGGCTATCTCGTTAACTTAAAGCAGGGATCTCTGTTGCGGTGACGACACGCATTCCGTGGCTTTCCGATTTAAGAGACGCCCGCTGCTTCCGAATATTAGCCATGCAAATCTGTTCCTCGGACGGAGAGTCAGACATAACAACACATACCGCGTGTCTCGTTGATCTCGGCCACGCATTCGACTCCTCCTGATTCCGTGTCACCGATTCGTTATCTAAATTTTTATCGAAATTTTGTAGCAGTCACAGAAGAACGTCTAGGAGAAAAAATGTTAAAGAAAATTTTTTTAATATATCACGTTTTTAAGACGAACTAAAAAATATTAAATAATTTTTCCTAGCCCCATACAGATTCCTAACCCCATACAAATAGTCCTGAGAAATTTGTGATTGTGAATTTTTAATAGCTATGAAAATACTTGTAAGATTTCAAACGAAAAACGTGGGGCGCATGTAATAGATAATTGATGCATGAATAGTTCACCTAAATCACTAACAATTTTATTGCACTGCAAATGATATGAACTGTTCTGTGAGATTTCGTTTTAGATCTTACAAGTGTTTTCATAGCTACTAAAAATTCACAATCACAAATTTTCAGGACTATCTGTATGGGGCTAGGAAAAATTATTTTATACTTTTTAGTTCGTTTTAAAAACGTGGCATATTAAAATTTTTTTTTAATGTCTTGACAAAAGCCATAGATTATAAATTATTACAATTGTATCACACCATAGGGCATATAGCAATAAATTTAATTTTAGAGGAATTCTAATAATAAATTCATTTCAAATTCAATTTTAGAAAGATTTTGAAATTTCAATTAATTTTAGAGATATTAAAATATCTAATCTAGTGGAATTTTAAAAATAAATTTAAGTTTAGAAGGAATTCTAATAACAAATTAATTTCAAACTGAATTTTAGAGGGATTTTCAAGTTTAAATTAATTTTAGAGAAATTAAAATATCTGATCTAGTGGAATTTTGATAATAAATTTGACCTTAATTTTAGAGGGATTTTCAGGTTTCAATTGACATTATAGAAATTGAAGAATCTAATCTAGAGAATTTTTATAATAAATTTAAGTTTAGAGGAATTCTAATAATAAATTAATTTCAAACTTAATTTTAGAGGGATTTTCAAGTGTCAATTGACATTAGAGAAATTAAAGAATCTAATCTTGATGATTTTTATAATAAATTTAAGTTTAGAAGAACTCTAATAATAAATTAATTTTAAACTCGTTTTGTTAACTTCGCTTGTTAACATAGTTTCTAGGGCAATGTGAACCAGAAAGGTTGCGAAACTGTGAGATTAAGTAAACCTTCGATCTTCAAAAGACGTGCTATTTTAGTTCTACAAGAAACCTTAAAAGTACGAGGTGTGATCAAGAAGTAAGGTGACTTTTTGAATTCCGCGGGATACCAACAGTCGATTTTGTTTTCTTTTTTTTCTTATGCTGGTACACTCGTCCCGAACATATGTTCACAGTTTCAGCTATATAGCATTTTTTGTTTGTTTGCGAGAAGCATAAAGGTTAGAAGTGTTTTGCGTGTTCGGCGATTTTCTGCTGTCGAAAAAAATGGATCAAAGAATTTGCATAAAATTTTGTGTATAAAATGGAATTAAGTGCTCCAAAACACTTGAAATGTTGACAGTGCCGTACGGTGAGTGTACTCTGAGTAAAAAAAGGTTTATAAATGGTACAAGCTCTTCCAAGAAGGCCGAGAAGATGTTAACGACGAAGCTCGCCCTGGACGCCCCAGCACGCCAACAACCGATGAAAACGTTGAAGAAGCGAAGAAAATAGTGTTGGGGAATCGTCGAATTACCATTAGAGAAGTTGCCGATGATGTCGGCATCTCGTTTGGTTCGTGCCAAGCAATTTTAACGGAATTTTGGAAACACAATTCATGGATTTTACATCACGATAATGCACCTGCTCGCGCATCGTTGCTTGCGAGTAATTTTTTGGCCAGAAACAACGCCACGATCATGCCTCAGCCACCATATTCATCGGATTTGGCTCCCTGCGACATTTTTCTGTTCCCAAAACTGAAGAGACCCATGAAAGGACGGAGGTTTGCAAGGATCGAGGAGATAAAGACTGAATCGCTGGAAGAGCTCAAAGCTATACCAAAAAGTGCTTATCAGAAGTGCTTCGAGGATTGGAAAAATCGCTGGCACAAGTGTATTATATCTGAGGGGGATTACTTCGAAGGGGGCAACATAAATATTGATGAATAAATAAATATTTTTTGATAAAAATAAAAAGTCACCTTACTTTTTGATCACACCTCGTATACTGTTAAGAAAAGAGCTGTATGCGACTCTTCACTATGACAAACAATTTTGTGAAACTTTTGCCTATTTCTGGTTGCACCGTCGCAACAAAATTTGGCACATACTGACGTATCCTAGTTCGTCATTGCAATACACTTGTGAAACTCATTTTTCAAATTCCACGACGCGACGGAAGCTGGCAACAGGTGTCTCGAGGCAAACTAAGTTTCTTTTTCCCGGGGCGTGTCTCGCGAGCGATTAATTAATCTGTCGGGAGCGGTTCGAAATTAAGCGTCGCGTGTCCTCCCCGAGCCCAACACAATGAGAACGGTATTTCCGGCGTCGGAGGCGTCGGAGGCGTCGTTCGAATAAGCTCGCCAGCAATGGCGGACTCGGCATCACTTTGAATTAGGATTCTTCGGGGGAGGGAGGGTGGAAATCGTGGCGGGTGGGAGAGAAAGAGAGAGAGAGAGAGGGCTTCACGGGAAATTTGCAGCAGCCTATCCAGTCTGTCACTATCGTACAGATCAGAAATCACGGGGCGTGTTGGTAGCGAATGCTTGCGCGCCGAAGAGAACAGGGTTCGCAGGCTAGAACGCAAAATGAATTTTTAAATCTGCCTGCACCTTCCCGCTATCTCATTTCTCGGCATCTTTGACGCAGTAATATTACATTCCTGTCAGACAAACCTATGGAAAATGCGGTTGTTCTATACCGAGTACACTTCCGCGTCATCCCTTCTGGAATCTCTGTTAACTGTTCAGCTATGCGATTATTACTATTAGGTGTGCAAATAAGTTCTTTCTCCTTTTCTTCAAAATTCAAGATTTTATCGCATAAACTCTATATAAATAAAAATGTAAATGTTCGTTTGTTCAAAATTTTAAATCTCCAAAAGTTCTTCACCGATTGCTTTGAAATTTTGACACAACGTCGCATTCGAATACGCGCGCGTTTTTATATACCAGACTGACAAAGGGTGCGTTCCGTTCCACGCATTATGCGCATAGACAGCATAGAGAACCGTTCCGTTTCATTCGATGCACGCATCAGAGCGCTCAGAATTCCCCAGATACCCACCACCTCTCGCGCATCAGCCGTGCATCAGCTACCACAGTTCAGAGGTGAAGCGTTTGATGCGAAGTCGATGCATTAGCGGTAAATTTGAAAAAAGTAGATGCAAATGAATGCAAGCGAAGCACATTCTGCACAGTGCGAAGACAAACATCTGTAAAAATGGACCGAGTAGAGTTTCCTGTAATTTTACAAGAAAGTAATTAGGTGTTGACACTCTTACTCGATAAGGAAAGTGTTGTGAGAGCAACTGAAGGTATACAATCAATATATTTTTCACATAACATGTAAATTACATAAATTACTAAATGAATTACATAATCTCGAAAGTAACGAACGATAATTTTACAGATGAACAATTTTTACGACAACTAGTAACCGAGTATCAAAGAAATGCTGAGCAAAGCAAAGCCATTTTTGATTCGCATCAAATGCATGGAAAAGCGTTCCGTTTTCAAGCGCGCATCATGCGCGTTAGTGAAACGGAACGATATCCATGCGCGTATCACATTGAATGCGATCCATGCGCTTGATGCGTGAAACGGAACGCACCCAAAGCAACGCGTGGCCGGGTAAAGCTAGTGTATCATAAAATCTTGTCTGGTGACACCCAATCTTTCTGCCAATTCTTCTTGCGTCTGGGTCGGATTTTCGTCGAGCAAATTCCTCTAACTCACCGTCATCGAACTTTCTCGGTGCACCTGAGCGATCGTCGGCTTCCAAATGAAAATTTCCGGCTTTGAATCTTTGTACCGCTTTGTACATGTTCTGTAAGGTACAGCGTTCTCTGCCAGTGCCGCACAAACCATTTCAGTAGCTTCAACAGCTGATTTCCTAAGCTGGTATGCAAAGAGTAAGCAGTGACGCAAATGATGCTTTTCGCACGCCGTGTTGCTTGAAATTGTTGCACAGGACTGGAGACTCTCAAAGCGCTCATCGCGACTCTTCTTAAAACTGAAAGAACGCTCTTTCGGATGGCATCAAAATCGGAAAGTAATTCGAATTCAGTCGGAAGTTATGATCGTAGAAAGAAAGGGGAAGGAACTTGTTTGCACACCAAATAGAAACTTTAATCGTACTACATCGTTGTTTCCGTTATTTCCACTGTTATTTATATAGTCCATAAATGTTCGACCGGTTTCTGGAACGCTATGAAACGAAATATGAATATGAAATGACCTTTCGTTCGCATCAAATCGTTCGCTCATATGGTGTTCGAGTCAATATGGTCCCAGAGGAATTCAATTTTCCATTCTTTGTACAGTATAATTTTATACAGAAATTTCATATACCTCTATTGAAATTGCATTACAGTTTGATAAATTTTTACTTATTCTTTTATTATGGATAGAACTTTACGGTGAATGACTACACTGCGGATTTGTTGCAAAATAATACAGGCACATTTATATGGACATTTACTTCTTTTATGAATAATTTGATTCATTAGTATGTCTGATAAAAATCATACTAAAATATTTAAGGGTAGACTGCTTACCCTTCATGTACCACTTGGAACAAATTTACAGACATTAATTGCGTACAAAATTGCGTAGATTATTTAAAATCTTTTGTATTTAACATATTTGCACATATTCTCATTTTAAGATTATAAATTAATATACTAGCGAGCAAAGAGTGGACCATCAGAGAAATGTTGTCACATATTTAGGGGAACATTAATCATTTGAACTCCAAATTATTTTTCAATTTTGTTGCCAACAATTCCCTACTATTTTGAACGTTTTATTTGAAATTTACTTTAAAGGACAGTTCCTGTATTGCTACTTATTTTAAACAATTTTGTTTATTATTTATATTAAACATATCTCTCAGACTTTGTTGTAATTTATATTTGTGGAACTTATATTTGCTTTTAACTAAAAGATAAGACGATTAAATAAATAAAGGAAGATCCAACTAGATATAATTTTATTTACATTTTTCTTTCTCTAATGTCGAGTCACACTCGACAGAGGAGTGCTAAGGGTTAACAAATTGTTGAAAGAAATGTAGTAAATGGGTACTCGGTTGCCTACACAAGGGTTAACGAATAATTTTATTTACTCGAAATATCAAAATATTATTTCTTCCATACGCTATACATACATGGAATCTTAATACTTATTTTGATCATGATTATTGCATTTCTTATGTTTTCTTGTCCTCCGAAAGTCTATTTTGTCTGCGAAATTCAAATCATGGTGTTACCGAAACTATTTCTGTTCAGGTACATGTACGAAACATTGTTTTGTAGAATGTAAAATATCCGATCAATGTACGATAGCGTAGCTGTTGGTCGAAACTTAAGCTCGTATTGACCCGAAGGACACGATCGTAACGAAAACTGGAATGATCCACGATTTTCGCGTGGATGGTACGGGCACAAGTTATGTTTCTGTCTTCTTATCTGCCGCGGCACGTTCGTCGTATTTACCAGGAAAACGGACGTATAAACTCGACGTTGGTGACCTGGCCGCAGAGCCATCGCGAGCTGCCCTGATATCAGCTTCATGAAGACGTCCAGCCAGTAATTGAGCATTAGGGTCGACATAGAGAGCCCGGGGCGCGAACGGGCACTAGCCCAGGTGGTAAACGATCCAATTACTGAAAAATATATCTGAGATTACCTAACGCGCGGCGGGTTGTTACGGCCCACGTCGGACAGCGTTGTCGTCGCTTAGATTACTCGTCCCTGGCTTTGGACGACGGTATGTAGGGAAACGCGACACTATTTTATTCGCCCGGTTAATGAACGTCGGAATTAAGCAACATATCAAAATCTCTGTTAACCCGACGACACGGGTTTTTATTAACAATTTCGTTGGCTTCTAAGTTAAGCCTAATTGAACGACACCGCATGAAAATGAGAAAGGCCTTTCTCTCTTCCAAAGCACGAGTTTAGTTAGTTTCAGTGTCTTAATTATCTTTAGAGCTCCTAAAGGCCACCGAGAGTTTAGTTTCTACAGCCATTTTAAGTGAATTTTGGTTGGTGTTTCGCTTGAGCTCCCCGAGGAGCCCTCCCTAAAGGACAAATTCGGTGATGTAGTTTAGATCAACATTAGGTTAGGTTAGTCTAATAATTCGCATCGATATTAAATGTCCTAGAATATAACTACAATCTTACCTGATGTATAACACTGTAGTCTCTTACCTAGTAGTCCCTGACAGTAAGGTGGAGCGGGGTAAATTCGTAAACGGGGCAAATGCATAAATTGGTTATTTTTATTATAATATGAGAGAATTTCTCTAGCTTGTATTTATTAAGGTACTATAAGTTAACATAGATGTCGAACAGTATTAGACCAGAGCCCCGCAATGAAAGGGTCCCTTTCTCCAAAATAAAAACAATTTAAATTAAAAACATAAGAAGAAATAAATTATACAAGAATTATTGATACTCGAATTAATTTGGGTTAATTGGGTGGAGTCAGAAACAGTGGTGGATCAGGGCTCCGTTCAGTCAAAGGATCCCCTTTGCAGTCAACAAATAAAAACAATTTAAATTAAAAACTTAAGAAAAAATAGATTATACAAAAATTATTGATACTCGAGTTAATTTGGGTTAATTGGGTGGAGTCCGAAACGGTGTTGAACCAGGGCCCCGTTCAGTCAAAGGATCCCCTTTGCAGTCAACAAATAAAAACAATTTAAATTAAAAACTCAAGGAAAAATAAATTATACAAAAATTATTGATATTTGAATTAATTTGGGTTAATTGGGTGGGGTCAGAAACAGTGTTGAACCAGGGCTCCGTTCAGTCAAAGGATCCCCTTCGCAGCCAAGAAATAAAAACAATTTAAATTAGAAACTCAAGGAAAAATAAATTATATAAAAATGATTGATATTCGAGTTAATTTGGGTTAATTGGGTGTAGTCAGAAACAGTATTATCCCAGTGCCCCAAAATTCAGCGGACCGTTGCTGCGCCCAATGCACTGTTCCTAAAGTCAAACAACTTTGGCAGGAGATTAAAAGAAAAAGTGATTGCTGTGACTCATCCTGCATAATGTCTGTAATGCCACTTGAGCGGAAGCGTTAAATTTCATTTTCTGGTCCCTATAGGAAATGCACGGTAAAGCTGACTTATGATAATGGAACCGACTCGAGGTGAACTTGCTTCCAGAAAGAATGTTAAAGTGGAATTCATTAGAAACCTTTCCTCATGGGAATCGTAAATTGTTCTGTCTCGAAAACTTGTGACGAGTAAACTTCCGACGGCTAACAAGCTCGCACTCTGACGTCCATAGAATGCCGGTTTCTTCACGCGACTGACAATCAGATTTTCCGAGTAAATTTAATGTCCCGAATGAGTTCGATTACAATTTCAATCTAGAACCTTGTTGCTTCTGCTTGGCCACGATCATAGACATGGTTCCCGTCTTACGGTAGTGTTCGAATAATTATGTTTTTCTTCGTTTTTCCGATCTTTCTTTCCCGTTTCCTAACGTTGTCTCTACATACAGGGTGAGAATTCGGGTAGAAAATTTTTATTTTGCTTACAGATCCACTGTCTATTAATTAGATTAATAAAATTCACTTAGAATAAAGCTATTTAATATTCAACATTATAGAGGATGAGTCGTCTAAGGTTTGCACCTCAAAGATCTTTGTTGTTTTCAAAGATAAATTAAATGTCTTGAGAACAAAGTTGCATTGTAAAATGGGCTCGCACGACACCAAAAGAATTTTTGTTTTTATGTCATCTTTTTTGAAATATCAAGGTCACCTTCATTTCTTTAAATGGAACAACCCTTTTTTGAGTGACTATAATTTCTCAAAGTCATTCAAGGTCACGGACATTCCCTCAGAGTCTGTTTACACACATGTGTCGACGTAGACGGCCATCATTTCGAACATTTATGAAATACAGGTATTCTGCTCTCATATTTTAGTATTATATGTTTGTTCGTAATTTTTTTCGTAATTTTTTTGTAATGAATGGTACTATCATTGTAGATGTTTAAAAAAGGATGGTTCCATTTTTTAAAAATGAAGGTAACCTTGATATATCTAAAAAAAATAAGAAAAAGAAAAATTTTTCGGCATCGTGTGAGTCCTACTTTACCATTCCACTTTGTCCTCGAGACATTTAATCTATCTTTGAAAACAACAAAGATATTTGAAATGAAAACGTTAGGTGACTCAGTATATTGTTGCATACAATATCTATACAGCCAGTTAGGTGACTTTTGAAAAATGATAATATTTCTAGCTGTGTTTGTTAGAAAATAAAAGTACAGTGGAAACAGAAGCATACGAAAATCTATGAATAGTTATCATGGATATGGATCAAACTTTAGTTTAGGGATCCGTCAATTTGTAACTTTTTTTCTATGATTCTGCAGATTTTTTGACGATAACATGTTGAAGATTCAAATTTTAATGTTAGTTTTAAGTTATCTGTCATAAGCAGATTGTGGATCTTTCTATAAAATATAAATCGTCTGCGTCAATTTCAAGAAACTGTAGTCAAGTAGCCATTTAATTCTCACCTTAATAATTTAGCAGGCAGAAAATAACAGATTGGCATTCTCAAAAAATTGAAACCTTTCTATTGTTTTAAGTTGCACCTATCCATTTCTGCCAGAAATGCATAAAATTTGCAGTCTAATTATAACCAACATTAATTTATTAACCTCGATCTATCATCATCGCCTTTTCGAGAAAATGTAAAAGATTCAAATTTCAAAGTTAGTTTTAAGGTATCTATCATAAGTAGACTGGATATTCCTATAAAATATAAATTGTCTGCATCAATTTCAAGAAACTGTAGTCAAGTAGCCATTTAATTCTCACCTTAATAATTTAGCAGGCAGAAAATAACAGATTGGTATTCTCAAAAAATTGAAACCTTTCTATTGTTTTAAGTTGCACCTGTCCATTTCTGCCAGAAATGCATAAAATTTGCAGTCTAATTATAACCAACATTAATTTATTAATCTCGATCTATCATCATCGCCTTTTCGAGAAAATGTAAAAGATTCAAATTTCAAAGTTAGTTTTAAGGTATCTATCATAAGTAGACTGGATATTCCTATAAAATATAAATTGTCTGCATCAATTTCAAGAACTGTAGTCAAGTAGCCATTTAATTCTCACCTTAATAATTTAGCAGGCAGAAAATAACAGATTGGCATTCTCAAAAAATTGAAACCTTTCTATTGTTTTAAGTTGCACCTATCCATTTCTGCCATAAATGCATAAAATTTGCAGTCTAATTATAACCAACATTAATTTACTAACCTGTCATGAGCTATCATCATTATCGCTTTTTCTATAAAAGTTTCTTCTTTCCTTTGACTGTTACTAATCGAGTATCCGTTGTGGTTTAACGTTCTGTAACTATATCAACCTCTAACAGATTAGCTCAAACTTTTTAAATACAAGATTTGGATCTGTAGAGTGGAGTTTAACACAAAACCTACCGACCACCAAAAGTGACTAATGTGTATAGTATTATAAAAATATGAAGATTAAATTTATTTATATTTTGTGCGATTTTTATTATAATATATATTGGAGTCAAAAAATATACTCAATAAACTCCCATGAAAACACCTTTGCAATTTCAATAATTGGCAAATAAAAAATCTGAAATGTGTCATTTAACACCTCGTGGTAGATTTAATGTTAACCTGATTATGTTAACAGGAATAACATGAACTATTTCGATAGTTTTAGTAAAGATTCTTCTCTTTAAATTGTTCTTTCGGCAGTGTGGTAAATCTGTTGATTTTGTGTATTGGAGTTATTTGTTTCTAGATAAACAAATGCAAGAAATATCAGATAATGCAAGGAAAACATGGAATTTCCGTCTCTAAATTTATCAGAATCATCACGTTTCGATGCTGGCGCAGTTGACACGGTTGCCGAAAGATTTCGCGTCTGCCCGTTATCGATTCGTTTGCCGCCGCGGCGCTTGCTACTCCAACAGTTTTTTCACCGTTCTCAAACAAAATTTTATTTTTCGACCATGGCTTCGGTCGGTTTAACGGCAACGTGGAACAAGCTTCCAATTTATCGTCCGCGTTTCAATGAAGCCTCCATTGCTGATTATTGTGTAACTTTTCCGCGGAATGAAAGCGGCCCGCCGACTGTCGAGCATACTTGTTGTGTCGGTTCCGGTGCTTGCACAAGCAATTTCAGGAATGATCGGGAAGTGATTATCGGGAAGTGATTAAACCAACAGAGAATACAAAAAACCGCTCGAATAGCTGGATAATGGAAGTTCCATTGTGTATACTTATTTTTTAATGAACATGGAGTGCTTTGCCAGTCTTGGCAAACCTGCTTTTGACAAGTTAGTTAAAAGTGACAGAAAGATGGAAGTATACAAATTGTGTATTTATTATACAACCGATTACTGCAGATTATCTAGGCATTAATTTAAATAAATCCTGAGTAACAAATAATTTTGTTATTCGTTACATTTTAAATGAATCGACATTTTTTTTATCAATTTTAACACCGTAGTGTAATATCATATGAATAACTAAATATATTCTTTTAACAAGCATTTAAGTAATATTTATTATCTTCAGATTGAAGCTGTTTTAAATTAAGAACATTGCGAAGTTTAAACTCCTACCTACAATCTCATTGAATTGTACAAACTGATTCAGGCCAAAATATTTGATTTTACGTATTTTAATTAGTATCTTTAGATTGAAGCTGCCTTAAATTAAGAACATTGTGAAGTTGAAACTCCTTCTTATAATCTCATTGAATTGAACAAACCGATTCAGGTCAAAGTATTTGATTTTACGTATTTTAATTATTATCTTTAGTTTGAAGCTATTTTAAATTAAGAACATTGCGAAGTTTATACTCCTTCCTATAACCTCATTGAATTGAACGAACCGATCATGACAAAATATTTCATTTTACGTATTTTAATCTCAATGGAGAAAAACACCGTAGTGAAACGTACACCCGCAGTAATAGGTTCATTTACCATAACAAGATCCAGATGCGATAAGAGATGAAGCCTGATGAATGCAGGTTCTTCCTTCTTTGATCCCGCACGAAAGTTCCTCGAGTGCTCTAGGTATTATTTACATTGTTCGGTGCCAAGTCTGAAGTTTTCATCGCAATTTCTTCAGCGCACCGTCTCGGAGGCGGGGAGAAAGTGTGTGTGCATCGAAAGAAAATCGATGAAGTTCGATGAAGTTTCCGTCTATTGTCGGTGGCCCCGGGCTACACCGTCGCAACGTAGCGACGAAATTTTTAATTTTCCTACGCCACAAGCGTATCTTAATTAGAAATCTTTGTATTTACGAGGCAATGAGAGTTTCTTTCCAGGTGTCGAGAGAAATCCTAAGTTACCTCGTCATCCGTTCCCGTAAAATGGGAACGGTAGCCGAAAGACGATGGCAAAGAAGAGAGCCTCGCTTGCCGTTTTAACTTAACGGGAACGAGGAAAAGATTGAGCCCTATCTACAGCTAGTTTCCCATCACCAACCACGAACCCCAAGCGTACTCCTCTTTCCCCCCCCCGTCAGCTTTCTTCATCGTCCCATCCGACGAAGTTTCAGACAAATTAGCAATTTGCCAGCCTCAGACTAGTTCTCGGGTCGCGGATTGGCCGGGAGGTAATGGCCTGACGACCGAAAATTACGGACCGCCTATTCCGTGTCGCGCACATTCCGATAAATATATGTATAGTTGCATCTTGTATTATAAATCTATCGTGATATCATCTGAAACTTGAACGTACACCGAAGTTTTCCGCCGCCCATCCACGCCGCGCCGCGCCGTCACGGATTTCCGCGGGAAATTTGAATGTCGAGACACTTCGAACGCACGCATTACCGTCTTCAATTATTCAGATACTCGCGGCTAGATTGGAACGGGAACTTCCACATTAATTGCCAGTGGAAATTAAAACTTTACCTAGCTGTTGTATCTGTTGTGTACGTTTGCAATGTAATCACGTTTTATGCACAGGTAAAAAGATCAGTTCATTGAGTGTCCGGTACCCGGCGACATTCCATGATCACCTAATCAATTACTTATTTCGTATCTATTCGTTTCATATCCATAAAATAAAAGAATCATATACAATGAAATTATTCTAGGTTGGAAGAAATGTTTAATTTTTTAGTTACAATATTATAACTCCGACTTCAAAATATAAAGTTGTCAATTTTAGTGCCCGCTTTTTTAAAAACAAGTTCATAAAGGAGACCCTTGGGACTGTATCCCCGTTTAAAATTTTTTTCAATATTCCCGTGCCATAATGACATTGCATTCGTTTAAAACACTTGCAAAATAATGGCGAAAAAACTTTTTCAACTAAAATAATTTGTATTTGATCCTTCTATGTTTTCGCTATAAGCACCTAAAATATCATTTTCATCGGTTTGTTAGTTCTGCCGTTGTAACTTAATGAAAGCCACGCGAACTTGACAGATTTGTACATTTTTCTCGAAAACGATGCGTCAAATTAAAATATTCTATATTTTAAATTTATTTTCTTATGTAGAATCATCCTCGCCACGTTTATACCATTTTGGGACGCCCTCTAGACATATGGAATAAAATAATTTTTGTTCTTTGCGACGAGTACCGTAAGATGCAATAAAAAATAATTTAGACTTTGAGATTTAGGGTTAACCCTTTGCACTCCGAATTATTTTTCAATTTTATTGCCAACAATTCTCTACTATTTGAAGTACTTTATTTGATATTTACTTCAAAGGCCAGTTCCTTGACTACTGCTTATTTTAAACAATTTTGATTACTAATTATATTAAATATAGCTTTCAATCTTTGTTGTAATTTACACTTGTGGAACTTATATTTGTTTTTAACTAGAAGTTTAACAGAAATTACCGCTCCACCTACAGCGGCTGTCTGAGATCCCTGAATACACTGTCGCCGGTGTTGTTTTCGTCTTACGTCTTACGTCGTCGCGCGTCGCTAGGTGGGGGTACAAATACAAGCGCATACACGCATACGAATACACGTTTCGAATACACGTTTCGAATACACGTTTCGAATACACGTTTCGAATACACATTTCGAATACACGTTTCGAATACACGCATACGAATACACGCTTCAGCCGAACAACGACGTGACAAACTCGCGCTATTAGCCTCATTTTCTGCGAATGACTAACTTCAAACACAACTGCCATAGGTAAAAAATTATCGCAGCAGGTTCATGGGGTACTCAATCGAATCGGCAGAATCTCTGCATGAATCTGACTTTTGGATCATGGCATTGCGATCATTTCTCGCCGCGATATAGCGAGTTAAAGGAAAAATGGAAGTTGTGCATATTTTAAGCATATCTTCAGAAACACCTGGTATAACGAAATGTTAATGAAACTGAAAAAACAAAAGAAGTGCCTCGAAAAGAAAGAAACGCTCTTTCTATCGCTTTTCTGCACAAGATTCTACAATAATTTTTTCGCTGTCTGGAGCCAGTCAAAGTTAAAACTCCAACATTTACTTCAATGTCGAATAACTCGAACAAAAAAAATCGCACAATAATCAACAACCACACATTTTGCACAGGAAAGATAGCCCTTCCAAATGATATTAACGCGATTTATCAAAAAAAATTTTTGCACCTCGTGCGATGTTCCAAAGTTGCCCAAAATTTTTGTTAACCGTCAATGTTGTCTTTATCTCGCTATAACTTTGTAAAAAAACAACACAGCAGAAATTTGAAACATAGCATCTGAAACTAGAGGCTTCACGCTTTCAAACCATTGTTTAACGACATCGATACAGCAATTTTGGCCGGACTTACGATCGTGTAAACTGGTAGAAATTTTTCGAGTTCGCAGAGGTGATCCCTTAATTCTTTTGAGGAGTGCATACAGTAGATGCTGCTTTCCGCAATATTGAAACATAAAAATGACTAGCTGACCATGTAATGTGTTGTCGTGACCGAAACTTGCGTGTTACACCAATAAGAATAAAAAATCTAAAAACATCGGCGGCGAGTAAATATTTTTGTTCCGACTATTTATCAATTTTTGTCCATTGAGTACTGCTTGATATTTTTTCATGATCAGTTTATGGAGATATGATACATTGACTATAATTTTATGTATGTTATTTTATCCGGTGCATCGAGGTATGCACGCGTGGCCCTTGCAATGATAAAAATGTCGAACGAGGATACTTTGACTAAGCATAGGATCTACGTCATTCAAGAAAGATTCCTTGTCCTTAGAATCGGAAAATGATACAGAATGCTTGATCTGCAATGAATCTTACACCGATAGCGTTTGCGGTGAAAATCGAGTGCAGTGCACACGTTGCAGCAAATGGGCTCACGAAAAATGCATCAGGTGTGTGTATTAATTGTGACTCGGTTGATGAGTTTTAAGCCTAATTTTGCTTAATTTTACGTACAAATCGTCATCTGATTCACTACAGTAGATATGCATGAACAAATAAAAATTTAAGTATTATATATACTATTATTTTTTCTTAAACACTTAAAAGTAACTGTTGAGTCAACTAACTCCATCAGATATGTCAACTAACTCCATCAGATATGTCAACTAACTCCAACAGATATGTCAACTAACCTCACAATCGAGGTTTGTCGACTTATTGCTCTCACTAATCTAAATTTGATTAAAACTACAACTAGGTTCGATCAAAGCGATTTTCAAAATTAAATCTGTATACCCAAATCAATGTGCAAACTTTTGGTGTACAACAAGTCAGCAAAATGCAAATGGTTCATTGGTAAAAATTAAATATGTTAAAAGTTAAGCTACTAGTCCCGGTCTCCCTTACTGTTTCATCGGACAGGAATTTCGCGAGTATGTGCAACTAATTCGGACAGCTTCTATCAAATTTTCCATGAAGACAGCTTGCCGACACGTAGAACCAGAACTCGTAGCGAATCTTTAGTCAGACGATCGTTACAGCCGACAGTTGTAAAGCAGCGTCATTAGCATGAGACGTTAGTTTCCTTCAGGATTCAAGGCTCCAGTTATATACGATGCGCGGAGCGTGTGCCGTGAATTTATTGAAACAGGCCGATTTGAAATGTTGCTCTTGTTATTCAGCGCGCGGTCAAGAAGAGATACTGTTGCCATTGCGACGGTTCGTTGGTTTCATTTTCGTCTCACTCCGGCGACACACTGTTTGCTCGTTTTCCACGTGACGCGCGCAACAAAGCTGGTTCACTGCTCGCTACAATCGTCAACCGTTTACATTCGGTCTACTCTGACCCGGCTGCTTTCGAATTCAGTTCGTTTTGGTGTGAAAGCTTTTCGCCATGGATTTTCCCTAATGATTTTACTTGAAAGCTTTTATTTTAACTGACGTTTCATTTGACGGCGCTGCAACGATGCAGAAATTAACACATTACCGACTGGTGATTATTACATAATTTTGAAAAATTTATGGTACATGGCTAGACACTTTTTAATGAAACCTTCAATAGCAATAGCAGTTTTCATTGTGAACTAACAAGTTACCCTCAATATCGTCGTGTAATAGTTTAATTTAAGATTGTAATGTAAAATAAAATTTCTATGCTGTCTTTTGGTACAGCACAATTATTGGAAATCCTATTAATAGGCTTCCGATGGGTAAAGTGTTCAGATAAGATTGATTCGTATCGACGTTACAAATGTTATCTCTATCTCTATGTCACATTTCATTCGACAAACTTTCGATTGGACTTTGTCGTATTTCTTCTTTATTTATTCTTTTATAACAGATAAAGGTTCCATCACTGAAAAGTAGATCTATATGCAAAACAACAATCTCCCAAGTCGAATATTGGAAACAGTAATTGAATAAAAAGGTATTTGTCCTTTCAAACATTTTTATAAATCGAAAATTGTTTAACGATACAGTAGAGCCTCTATTATCCGAACTAAACAGGGACGCATGATCGTTGTAATGCTAGATTCAATGTTTATTCATTTGTACAATTAATGTACAATGAATGTACAATGAATGTACAATGAATGTACAATGAATGTACAATGAATGTAAAATGAATATACGATGTATGTACAATGAATGTACGATGAATGTACAATGAATGTACGATGAATGTACAATGAATAGTATAATGAATAGTGTTGCATGTAGATCGCCTTAGATTTAACTATTTACATTTGAAGTATGTTGAGTTACTCTAAAGATTCCAGAAATCGGAGATTCAGATAATCATTCTGACATTCTTCCGTCTTTACAGTTTTGTATTCCACCAATTTATTTTATCCAATTATTTAAGTTTGGAGCAGATATATAAATATTATAAATATTAAACAAATTCCTTTACGAAGGTTTTTATTGTCGTGACGTGAGATATTGCTAAAATGCAACGAATACACGTGCTATTGCATAGGAATCGTCTGATGCGTCTGACCTTGATCAACCAATTCTACTTCCTGCATATACTAAACTCAAGCACGCGACCCTGACTCGATTTTCTCGAACACGTGGCATCAAGTGTTATTCCTTCATTTTCGACTTTTTTGTGCATTTATAATCACCCTTGCCCTGTTGTACCACGATTTCCGGCCGACCCTGTATAATTTATTATTCATTTGACGTACAGACGCGGTTCGATATCCATCAGATGCCTCCGTAATAATCGTACATTTATGCACAACTATTACGGATTATTTCACAACTGATGCAAGCAACGAGATTGTTCAATCCCAACTTAATAACAGCTTTATGCTTATACTGTAAGCGATACTGCAATAAAAAAAATGTGAAAGGATGGTGGAGGTGTTTTATTTAAAAAATGGATGATTGATTAAAAAAAAAATTTGGCCCATGGGGGGATCGAACCCGCGACCTTCGCGTTATTAGCACGACGCTCTAACCAACTGAGCTAATGGGCCACGTTGTTGCAAAGGATTTTAGCACTGTTTTCTGCGAACGATTAAGTTCCCACTGTAGATATAAATTTATAAATGCAAATGTATTGCTTTAAATCATATAATGTATGAAAACACACTGAGTCATTGCAGTGAAAATAATTCGTATAGCTTTCACCAATAGATCAGAAAAATGTTTAAAGTTGAAAATTGATCTTGATTTGACTCTTTCAAAGATTGAGGATGATGGCAAAAGATATTTTTTGTAATTGTGTTCAATAAATCAAAATCTACAAGAATCGCTAGCGATGGGCATACAATACTCTGTCTTGCAAGTTTTCGAACAAATCAATCACCACAGAGTTTCGAATCGATTCGATATTTATTCAAAATCAGAAATACTTGAAACTCTTGAAAGTCTTGAAAATTTTAAAAGTCTTGATAATCTTAATGAATATTATACTTTTTATAATATTGATACGTTCATACTGTTACTCGTCCCAATGCTGATATGACGTAATCATTGTTTCGCGATAGATGTAACATTTCAAGAGTTTCAATTCTTACGAACCCTCCAAAGTTATAAGGCTTTCAAAATTTTCAAGACAATGGAGACTTTCAATACGTCCAAGAGTTTCAAGAGTTCTAAGCTTCGAATTATGTTGCGAGTGATTCGAATTTTTTGTCGTAAACATTGAATCGAAGCGATTCGAAGCGATTCAGAACCCATCACTAGGTTCCATCAAACAGAAATAGTACTCCTAAGTATATTCGAACCTGTGCCAGACAGTTTCGAACCTTCTACAAGTACTTTGGTAAACGGTTCGAAGCGATTCGAAGTGATTCAGATCCCATCACTAGCCAGAACGCTAGAAGCGTTCGTGTCCGCAACTTCTAGAGACCGACTGCAATGCTAATTGAAAGGAAGACTGAAAAGTATCGTGTGCACGAAATTCCTGAAAAATTTCTATGGATTTGGATGAAATTCTATGGATGCATTCGCGGTGCTAACTGAAGCGGGTTCTAAATCTGCATTGCCAGCCAAGAAATACTGTTTCCAACCGATTCGTATCCTCGATCCATGTTTTGGTCTCGCCGTGATATCCGTCTAATCTATTTATTCGAGCTCCGTGTGACGCACGGAGAATCGTGGAGTACTTCACGGTCCGTCGATAGTTTCCGCGAAGCTGTTCCAGGGAAACACGAGGCGATGGGGTTTAGGGAAGGTTGATGCGTTTGCTTCGTCATTGATTATCCCCGATTCACTTTGGAAAAGCGCGCACTCGTTTCGTAACGCAGTTAACCTGCATGAAAGGGCGAACCTGGATATAGGTCAATGCAGGCTCGCGATCGAATTAAAATCTCGCGCGATAATGAACGACCTTTGTAGTCGCTATAAGACTGCATTGACCTGTTTCCACTTATTCCAGTTTTACCGGTAAGGCTGCTGGTCGCGCTGCGAAACCTGGTTACCCTTTACCTTAGCAACTTTTGTTAGATATAAGCATTCGGTAACTAATTGGGTATTCTAATCCACATTTATCGTAGTAACTGGCGTCATGTGTAATTCCTGAAACGCTGAAAAGCTGGCCATGCATTAAAAACACTAGAAGAACACTAAAAACCTTTCTAAAAATACTGCGTACTGAAGTTTTTGGTGACGCTGATCGCGAATTTAATATTAGATTTGCATTTTAATAAACCGTTCGTTGAGAAAAAATTAAATTTTCATTAAAAAATTGGTTTTTTATATGTATTTATGAATATAAACGTTTATCCATCTGTGAATATTTTTTTAAACATTAAAGTGAAACGTGAATGTTTTAAACAAATGTTGATACATAACAGAAAGTTTATATTCTTATCGTAGTAAGGTGTACAAAACAAAGAGGTGTATAAATATAAGAATAGTAACTTCCATAATTGAAGATACATTTGCAAGTTTCTTTTGTCCAAATTATGTTTCATTAACCTTTTATACCTCCATAATATTTAACACGTAATTTTATCTCTGTTTCGAACTTCAGCTAGATTTTTAATTCATTATACCACTTTATACACTGTTAACCTCTTGCGGTAACATTTTCTTTACAGTCACAGTGATTGAGACGTCTTTATTCCCAAAAATGTCGTAGTTAGAAAAGGAAATGTATATTTTTTGTATTGCTACACATTTATTTGAATGCTTAAATATTGATTACAAATGAATGAACTTTTATTTCATCTAAAAAAAAAAGGTATATCATTCGTATTTGCTTAGACTTTATTAAAATCTTCATCGCGAGTTTGACTCGTTAGAATACGGCAAGGAGTTAATTTTTATCACAATTGAAAGCTGGAATCGTAAGCTACACGAAATGCTAAAGAGCATGTTTAACAAATTATGAGATCCATTGTTTTTCCCTCGTATTGTCACGGCTGTTGCGGCCGTCCACCGCACGGCGGTGAAAATGATGTATTATTTATTACACACTGTTGCAGTTAACGTCGAAACGAAATCAATGACCTACTTTACTACGGCTTTAAGTCTTAAAATAATGCTGAAATAGTTTTGAACCGCTAGATTGGCATTTTCGCTAGCTACCAACGTTTTGCTCGACATACAGTTAGATAATGTTATACAATTCCACCAGTTTGTAATTTTATGTAATTAAAAGAATATGAAAATGAAGCTGAAACACTGCGTAATGCTCCCTAAGAAAATTTGCGTCCAAAACTGGGTTGAAATCGGGTTCAAAACTAATTTTGAAAATGCAGCAAATAGACATGCTATTGATAGGAATCGTCTGACGCGTCTGATCATGACCCACTAATTCTACTTCCTGCGTATATGTACCAGAGCTGGGGAAAATAGTATTTTAAATACTAAATAATAAATAATCCTATTTATTTTAAAGTATGTGTACAATTTTGAAAATAAAATACTTTATTTGATGCAGCAATTCTTGAAGATAAAATAATTGATTTGAGGCAGCATTTTTTGGAAAGAGTATTTTATGTGAGGAGTATTGAAAATATTTGTATTTTGTCTTGATTTTCAATTTCAATTTTAAATATTATTGTTGAAAATAATTGTTCGAATTCACTGCATTTACGAGTGTAAATCGTTTCTTCGCGATAAGATAGACTGTATGTTTATACGGTTTCTCAGAGTATTATAACAACGCAAAAAGTAAAATATTTTATTTCGTGTTTCAGATTGTTACAATAGAAATATTTTATTTTTAGGTTCAGACTGCTAAAATAGAAATGTTTTATTTTCGAAATTGTATATCCTGTCTAAAATACTATTTTCTTTAAGTAAAATAAAATGTAAACTATTACGACGAATCTTTAAGTCGCTTTTCTCGAAAACGAGGCGTCAAACGGAAAAACGTTATTCCTTTTGTTTCGACTTATTTTTACATGTAGAATCACCCCCTGTCCGATAACATCCTGTATAATAAATCGACCAGAAATCAAATAGATTCAGAAATACATATATAAAAATAAGAAAACAAATGAAGAAAATGTTTTAAAATATAATCTTTTGTGAGATTTGAACTACGAACCTTTGGCATACGAATCTACCAACATTCACGGTTCACTAGCAACATTTACATATACAGACAAATCCAAAAATTATATGTTAAATATCTTCACAAAAAATGAGAGTATTGGCAAAAAAGCTGTAACACGTGTCTGCTTATTTTGTCTCCAGAGTCACCACAAAAAGTTCCATTATAAAGTCGGCAACTCCACAGATGTGACCCTTCTCCTTGTAAGAAATAAATCGTTCGCGGCAACATCTGTGTTTCCGCAATACACGGCGATGCTCCGCTTTAATTCATCAAAATTTGATCGTCGCCGAATTAATTGAAATTATTAACGTGCTAACGAGAATATATGTTGAGTGGACGAGCGAGTAGGAAAAGCCAACCTCTAAAATCTCATACGAAAAACTTGAAACTTCCACGTACATAAATCCTACAGAGAACTTCAACGGGATAGAATGTACTGGCAGGGCAGGGAAGAATGTTCGGATACTACGAGTGTAGCATAACTAGAAAATTGTAACGTGGTGTAATTTGTAAGAACGAGGGAACACGTCCTTGTCGAAAGGGAAGGAACGGTTCGTTAAGTGGGCCGCAGTCGAAAAAAGAAATCGTGAAAATTCTTTTCCCTCGGAAAAGGCTGCCGCTAATGGGGAGTAAGAGTCGTTGTTCGGAAAACTGCGGTTGAAGAGCGGCGGTGCTTTCAATTACCGGCCCCCGGTTGCATCACACGCATATTCTCACGGCTTATTTGAAGACGCGGCCCAACGAAACCGCCTCGCGTATTCCATTTTCCGGACGTAATTTCCTCGCCATCTGGCCGTGCACACATACTCGTGAGCCTTCTCATTGCATAGTTCATTTCCAGCTGAATCGGGGACCTTCTCACCGCCATAACATCCACTGTCTGGCTGTGACTTCCCCGATCATCGGAACTGATTTCGTACTTATTCAGAAACCGACGGACAATCGTTGCTGGCAATTGCTGTCGACGGTGATTCAAGGAAAATAAGATTACATATACAGTAGCGGACAAAAGTTTAAGACGCTCTAAAAAAGACGATAACTGTTTTAATATTGTACTATACGATTTGAACTTTTTTGGGAAGCTAGAGCAATTAGTTTACTGCAGGATGTGAGAAGAAATTTTTTCAAAAATTGCAATTGTTCGAAATTGTAGAAAAAATAGTAGAAGTTGCATTTTCAACTTTTTTATGAGGGTCTATATTGGAAATTTAAAGAATACGTTTTGTCGATCTGCGTCAATTATGTGCACTGTGAAAGTTTCAACGAAATCGGTTGATTCGGGAAGAAACGACTGGCATCGAAAGATGTAAGAATCCTTAGATTTATTGCAGTTAGAGGTCGAAAATGGTGAAAATCTGCAATTTTTACCGTTTTTAAACTTTGTAGCTCGTTGCAACGTCGACCGATTTTGACGAAATTTTCAGAATATGTTTAATTGGCACGGATTGATAAAACGTATTTTTTAAATTTTCAATATAGGCCCACATAAAAAAGTTAAAAATGCGATTTTTAGTATTTTTTCAACAATTCCGATCAATTGCAATTTTTTAAACAATTTCTTTTCACATCCTGTAGTAAACTAATTGCTCTAGCTTCCCAAAAAAAGTTCAAATCGTATAGTACAATATTAAAACAGTTATCGTCTTTTTTAGAGCGTCTTGAACTTTTGTCCGCTATTGTACATTATGTCAAAAAAATTCCAAAGCACCATAAATAAAACTAGGGATGGGATCAAGTTCAATATGTACTCACGAATCCGAGTCAATTTCAATAACCAAGTTTCATTTCATGGATTTCGATTACTACTTAAAAGCAATAATGTTTCAATGATTATATTTGAAAAGTATTCATTTTATAGAAACTGGTATCGAACCTCGGAGTGAGTACTTACAAGTTTCGATAAGTACTCCGATGTTGAAAGGAATAGAATCTTTGACAAGTAGTACTCGAATCTTGGAAATCAGAACTGCATAGTAGGTATTCATAAAAGTTTCGAATCTGTTCGACCAAGATTCGAATATACTTGCAAGTATTATTTCCGTTTATCAAAGTACTCGTAAAAGGTTCGAAACTGTATGGCATAGGTTCGAGTATACTTAGGAGTACTATTTCTGTTTTCGAAGTACTTATAGAGAGTTCGAATTCAATCAATCAATTCCATCCCTAAATAAAACACATAAGTTTTCAATTTTCGTCAAAATTTTGTATCAAAATGTCTTCGAAATAGGACCCTTGTGAGGCAATACACTTCTGCCAGCGCAATTAGTAGGTGCCATTTAAAACAGTGAAAAAGTTACAATGATTTAATAATACCAATCTAATTGTTTCAGCTTGTTAAAATGATTAAAGTAAGCATTAAACATCTATCTGGCTCCAGTCTTTTGCAAATGGGGCAGAAAAATTTTATTTCCCATAAAATTCCGCAGTCTAGTCATGAATGGACGTGCACCTAAATACGTATAACGAATGTGAAAATTGCCACTCTCGAGGCTATTTCGGTAACTATCACAGACAACAGTAGATTTTAAATTCCAAAATCGTTACATACAAAAGCTAAAAAAGATAGAGGACGTAATTAACATCACTGTTCCATCTATGCATAATAAAATGAATGCTTCGAGTAGACGTTATTTAGATCGACGAAAGCTATCCAAATACGAAACATTAATGCACTACTGTCTATTTAAGACTAAGTCTATTTAAGACTAAGTCTATTTAAGACTAAGTCTATTTAAGATGCTGTCTATTTAACACTAAACCTGCCGAGCCTTAAAGGTAACTGGTACATGTCCCCCTTATAAAAATGACAAGATTGATTTTATTTAGACTTTGTGCGGCTCCTACTATAATTAGGAATAGGATCAAGTACCTCGCAAACAGGTTCGAACTTTGATTGATTGAATTCGAACTCTCTGTAAGTACTTCGAAAAACAGAAATAGTACTTCTAAGTATACTCGAACCTATGCCAGACAGTTTCGAACCTTTTACAAGTACTTTGATAAATGGAAATAATAATTGCAAGTATATTCGAATCTTGGTCGAACAGATTCGAGTATTACTTGTGAAAGATTCGAGTACTATTTGTGAAAGATTCGAGTACTATTTGTGAAAGATTCGAGTACTATTTGTGAAAGATTCGAGTACTACTTGTGAAAGATTCGAGTACTACTTGTGAAAGATTCGATTCCTTTCAACATCGAAGTACTTGGAAGTATCTTTTCGAAACTTATAAGTACTCATTCCGAGGTTCGATATCAGTTTGTATAAAATGAATAATTTTCAAATATAATCATTGAAACATTATTGCTTTTAAGTAGTAATCGAAATCCATGAAATGAAACTTGGTTATTAAAATTCACTCGGATTCGTGACTACATATTGAACTTGATCCCATCGCTAATTATAACACGTGCTCTACTAAAGATATTTATACAATCAATTTTTATAACATTATTTTTATTATTTCAATAATTGTAAAATAATAAATCTGGACTCGGTAATTTTGACCGGTGATGGTAGGTTTAGTGTTAAACAAATCTGCTACTTACATCGAATAGTCTGCACGTCTGTCTCGCAATTCAAAATGAATGAAATCTGTATCCGTTGTAGTTCCAAGCAAAAGAACTTGTAACACTGTATTTGTAAATCACGATGTATATTAATGAATTGTAGAAATTCGAACTATTATTGGTCAACATTAGAAGATGGCCAAGTAAATAATGTATTGTAGATCAAAGCCGCTTAATAATTTCTGAATGGTCAGTAAAAGTCGCAGTTGGAGAGAAATATGGCATACTTATATCGTGCAGTTAGATTACAACTCGAAATAGAAATATGACATGTTGATCAGACAGTTATGACTTATGTTTTCAATTATTAACTAGTCTGACTAGTAGAGTAAAGCCAATTTCCTACCGTCAGCAAAGCAGGTTGTCGAGGGGAATCGTTGACGAGGTCGGCTGCATTTGAAATTAAAATTGTATCAGCTACGAAATAAGAACAGAGTTCATAGGAATGTTGCAAATAATTTCAAAATATCGATCAGCTTTTCAACAAATACCTTTTAACGAGTAGCTGAACTACAGTGTCAATAACGAAACAACAGTATTATTGTTAGGCAGCTCGTGCTTGTAAAAGTATAATCTTTTGTAATAACCAATAACAATTTATTTCTTTACATGTTGCAACAACCTGTTCCTCCTACAAATTGTATGCAATACTAAAAATTCTTTCTAAATAATAACGATAACATTCCTATCGATGTACAATCGATTCATTCGTTAGAAATGGATGTTCATTCATTGGTCGCTTGGCCTATCTTTCGTTTAATCCTGTGCCAGATTTTGAATACAAGCAACAACCATCAGATAATGTTAAAATTGTAAAAACTTAACAATGACACAGCCTTATAAAAATAGTACTCGGGAAATGAAATAACTAGACTGCGGATCTTTAAGCAAAATAAAAATTGTCTGCATCGATTGCAAGAAATAGAAACTAAATTGAATGTTAGTTCTTCCCTTAATGATTTTAAAATGACCGGTTCCAGATTTCTTATTTTACAATTATTGAAATAATAAAAATGAATTCATAAGAAATGATTCTATAGATATCTTTAGTAGGCACATATTACAATAGGAGCCTTCTTATAAAAATAGTACTGAGAAAATGAAATAACTAGACTGCGGATCTTTAAACAAAATAAAAATTGTCTGCATCGATTGCAAGAAATAGAAACTAAATTGAATGTTAGTTCTTCCCTTAATGATTTTAAAATGACCGGTTCCAGATTTTTTATTTCACAATTATTGAAATATTAAAAATAATATCATAAGAAATGATTGTATAGATATCTTTAGTAGACACATATTACAGTAGGAGCCTCTCTAAAAGTCTAAATAAAATCAATCTTGTCATTTTTATAAGGAGGCATGTACCAGTTACTTTTAAGGCTCGGTAGGTTTAGTGATAATAAAGGCGGAATCATTTATTAACTCTTCAATATTTATAATTTTTCATCTTTTTTGAATCTCATCTCAATTTTACTATAAATGCACGAAGATCCACAGTCTAGAAGTAACGATCTGCGAATATTAATTACAACAAGCACGCAGCTTAAGTGTTCATTCATTGGACAGTTTGCCCTAACACTAAACCTACCGAGCCTTAAAAGTAACTGGTACATGCTCCCTTATAAAAATAACAAGATTGATTCTATTTAAACTTTGTGCGGCCCCTAACGTAATAGGTGCTCTACTAAAAATATCCATACAATCGTTTCTTATGAAATCACTTTTATTATTTCAATAATTGTATAATAAAATATCTGGAACCGGTTATTTCGACCGGTGGTGGGATATTTAGCGCTAATAACAGTAATATCGTTTTTGCTATGCAATGCAGCAGTCGGGGAGAAACTTGCATTAGAAAAGGAAAGTTCTTCGAAATAAGAATTCTCGCCGTAAAGGTAGAAAATCAAGTTACTCGAATTTCTTTCAGCTACGCAGAGACGCGGGGGCTAGCCAGTATCGATCCGTCTATGTCTATAGGACGATCGATCTCTCATACGACGATTATTCTCGACCCATTTCCCGATACATTTCTCCCTGATGTGTTTCCCACGTTCGTGAACTACGTACATGTCGAGGTTCAGCCTGACCTCCCCTCGGCCCGCGCCACGTTGCGCGATAAAGGTGTTCCAGCTTCCAGCCAACGAAAACCTCGAAGCCACGTCCGAGGAAATCGCTTATATCGGTGCTAGTGAACTTTTATTTTTCCCCTTACCCGCCGCCACCGCTACTCTCCGATGCTCTTCATCCCTTTTTCTCACCCCGTGTCAGGGCGAGCGTGCTCCGAGTTATTGCCGATTCGGGAAGTTTTCGCGCTTCGAACTGATCGTTCGCTTCCGCCACTAAGACGTTTCACCTACGCGCGATAATGTATCGCAGGCTGACGCGAACGTATCGAGTGATCCCCGAATGAAACGTTCCCAGGGAAAACCGTATCGTTGATTCTTCGCTCGACAATCCTACTTTTAGATCAGTCGCCATCAAACTTCGTCGACTCGCGAAACTCTTAGGATTATGTAGCAATTTTATTGCGGGACCAGTTCCATGCAGAGCCGGGGAAAATAGTATCTTAAATACTAAATAACAAATAATCCTATTTATTTTTAAGTATGTGTACAACTACGAAAATGAAATATTTTATTTGATGCAGTAATTTTTGAAAATAAAATAATTTATTTGAGACAGTAATTTTCAAAAATAGTATTTTATTTGAAGAATATTAAAATATTTTTTTTATATTTTAAATATTATTGCTAAAATTAATGGTTCGAATTCAATACATTTATGAGTATAAATCGGTTCTTAACAATAAGATAAACTGTAAACAAAAAGTAAAATATTTTATTTCGTGTTTCAGATTGTTAAAATAGAATTATTTTATTTTGTGGATCAAATCGTTGAAATCGAAATATTTTATTTTGAGGTTCAGATTGTTCAAATAGAAATATTTTAGTTTCGAAATGATATATCGTATCTAAAATACTATTTTCTTCAAGCAAAATAAAATTTAAAATATCAAATAGTATTTGAAATATTTGTTTCGCCAAATAATGCCCACCTCTGGTTTTCCATGCATGATATCGATATTCTGTAGGGGGAGTTCCCCTAGTGCCAGACGATTAAGGTTTCAGTCTTTTTATATTCTACATTATTTATAAGCTAACAATATTAGAAATCCAATTAAAGGAACAAAATAATCAACATTATACAGGATGGTCCACGTAACTTGTTCACCCTCGATAACTTCCACAGTATGCATTGTATGAAAAAAATTTTTCTAGAAAAGTTGTATCATTTGAAGGGATACACTATGTAATTCATATACTTTCTTTGTAAGCGGAGGCGTTTCGGTGATCTGAAGGTCAACTTCGTTTTTTTAATTGGAATGCTATATTTTTTATGCCAGAACATGATCTTTATTACTTGACCTTTATCAATACAATCGTTTCTTATGAAATCAGTTTTATTACTTTTCTAATTGTAATATAGAAATAAAATTGCTAATGCTTTCGGCGCAAGGGTTCGATCATTTTTTACTTAATTTACAAAGCCATTTTGCAAATTAACAAAGTAATTCCGACGGTTCGATCTACATTCAGATCATCTTCAAGGGTTGCTAGAATTGCGTCTGTAAATTAAGTAACAAATGATCGAATCCTTGTGCCGAAAGCATTAACAATGTTATTAACAACAAATACGATCGATGGAAAACTCTAAGTAATATAAAAAACCTGGAACCGGTCATTTTGACCGGTGTTGCAAATGTTTTGTGTCAAAATGACCGGTTCCAGATTTTTTATTTTACAATTATTGAAATAATAAAAGTGATTTCATAAGAAACGATTGTATAGATATTTTTAGTAGAGCACGTATTACGATAGGAGTCGCACAAAGTTTAAATAGAATCAATCTTGTCATTTTTATAAGGGAGCATGTACCAGTTACTTTTAAGGCTCGGTAGGTTTAGCGTTAGGGCAAACTGTCCAATGAATGAACACTTAAGCTGCGTGCCTGTTGTAATTAATATTCGCAGATCGTTCCTTCTAAACTGTGGATCTTCGTGCATTTATAGTAAAATTGAGAAGATGAGATTCAAAATTGATGAAAAATTTTAAACATTGAAGATGTCGATAAATGATTTTGCCTCTATTAACACTAAACCTACCGAGCCTTAAAAGTAACTGGTACATGTCCCCTTATAAAAATGACAAGATTGATTTTATTTAGACCTTTAGAGGGGCTCCTATCGTAATACGTGCTCTATTAAAGAAATCTATACAATCATTTCTTACGAATTCATTTGTATTATTTCAATAATTGTAAAATAAAAAATCTGGAACCGGTCATTTTGACTGGTGTTGGTAGGTTTAGTATTAAAAACGTGCACGACTTGGCCATTCTTAAAATTCGAATGTCTTCGAAGATTTCTTAGTCTAACTTCGAGTCTTTGAAAAATTGTGTCCACTTCCTTAATATGAACGGCGTCTGATAAAAAACATGTGGATATATGAAATATTTGCGTTAAAATCAATACAGGTCAATTCGAACTACGTCAACGATATATTAATTTACATGTAGATAACGGCTGAAACTTTCATTCTATCTTTAACTTGGAAGTTTCCTAATGGATACTACAACTGGCTCGCTAGAGCGACTGTAGTGTAGATACTTCATCAGTAAATGAATTATCACTTTGAAATCAATTACTGCGCAGTTTCTTCCACGAAACTTTTTAGAACAGTGAAGGTTTCGACTACTGAATTCGAATGACTCCAGAAACTTATTCTCTCTGTTTCGCGTACAATGAAACGAACTCAAGCTCTTGCGTTCAGCGAACAGTTTTGTAAAACAAGATTTTCATTTATTAAAATACGTTCAGAAGGTTCGAAATGACCTATCGAAAATTTTCTATTTTATGTTTATCGACATGGACCAGTGCTGGATGAACCAATAAGCAAAGTACACACGTACTGAGAGCATCCTGAGATATTTTCTGAATTTCACATGACAAACATAGTCATAATTAGATTGCGGATCTTTATGCAATTATAGCTTTTGAAAATTTTCAAAAAATGCTAGGACGTAAACTACGACAGAATTTATTACGATTTTAATTTACTTCAGATCTAAAAGGCTATCACTCCGGAGGATAAGATTTTACTTGATTCGAGTTTCTTCAAATTCGTCTACAAAATTGCGAATTGCAAAACATCCGCTGTCTGGTAATGATATTGCTAAGTATTTATTAAAGAACGAAAGATTAATGGAAAGAGTAAATTCAGTAGCGAACGAGCAAGACTCCAATTTGTTTTAAAAACACTTTGTAGTAAAATTATTCAAAATACTAAAAAAATCATACAGTTCCGCCAAACATTTTATTGAAGTGGACCTGTAAATTGGACCTCTAAAGATTTTAATCCGGCACTGAAATAGACTGATTTATTTGTGTACAGGGTGTAAAGAAATTATACATATGTCGCGACTATCATAGTGATTCTGTACCATCGGATTTTTTGACGATCGATGTATGAAATCTGCCGCAAAATTAAATTCAAGGTTAAAAGATCAACAATTCATCGTAACCTCGTTCAGTGACCATTCCTTTTGAGCCGTATATCATTGGAAAGCTCTGAATTTTGCGATTAATTTGATATAAAATACTCGTGCTTAAAAAATATATATATAAATGACTTTGTTTGAGAAAATGTGGAGGACGCGAATTTAGTTGCCAACCTAACACATACAAACGGATCACCGTTGAGTGCTCGAGTAACGAGTATTTTCAATAATTACAACATTCAACTTTCTAATGTTATGAATATGCAATGCTAACCGTAATAAACGGCTCGACTTCAAATTCATGCGCAGGAAGTGCTCGATAATTACGAGCAATTTCAAAATGGACGTATTTATTCTGTTTGTTCTGTTTTCCATTAGGTAGTTGTTTCAAGAGCCAGACGTCCGTGAGACGCAATGTCTGGACATTCTCTTCGAAAGACTTAAAACCTCCTGTTCCATTTCAGCATAGTCCTTGTATATTAGTTCGAAGCAGGCTATTCAGCGTTCAAAATACATATACACTTCCGCCCATGAGATTCTCCTCGCTAAATCAAGCTCCAATCAATTTTACGTTTCGTAATATTCGGACGTGTTTCTGCAATCTCCTGCCAAGATCGTTTTACGGTTTATGAATTTTTCTGAAAATTTATGATTTCACGCCAGTCAATGCACACACTAATTTCTTGAGTAAACATATTCATGCTGTACGCATTTTATTGCATTACTAGCTGTACCCGGCCACACGTTGCTGTGGCTCAGTCTGGTTAAATGGAAAAGAAAGAAAAGAAAGAAAAGAAAGAAAAGAGAAATGCATTTATACAGGGTGTTCGACAACAGGTGGGAGAAAATTTAAGGGATGGTCCTCGACGATAATATAAGACGAAAATGAAGAATAAAAAAATTTCGATTTCGGCTTCGTTATTTATTTATTAACACTTAAGAATCCGCCTAAAATGCGACAACAAGTCTAACAAAAGTGTACGTTGCGTACGTCATAGAGGCGCGCGACAGTCACGTATCAAGTGACAGATGCATGCATACCTTGGTTCTCATTTGGGGCCCCAGCGAGGTGAAAATATTTAATAAATCGTTGGACGACATTGAACCTACCTGCTCGTTAAAGTCCACAAGGGCATTTCTAATATCCGCCCTATGGAATTATCGAGTAGAAGGGGTCAATGTCCTTTCATTTTTAAATTGTTCTCCAACATATCCACAAATCCTTATCCTGCGCTACAACAGCGTATACAATACACTGGAACAAATCACTATAAAATGGTATCCATTGTGTCCATAAATGTTGAATAAAATCCTCACAAATGCAAGTATCCACACAAATGCACATGCGTACCGGAATCGTTCGCAACTAATTCACGTTTGATGCACATCAATTTGACTTTCGCACGCGAAAAATAAAATATCAGTGAAATTAATGTGAATTAAACCCACTTAAATAACACCCTAATTCAACGTTTCAAAAAAATTTGTTTGTGCAAGAAGAATTGTCCGTACACGCTTGCATTCGTATGCACACTGATTCAAGACAGCTGACGCGGTCGATGCCTGATCGATGAAACAAATGAAGATCTACAGGAAACTCACGCCCAAACATCGCGCGTTGCTATACCGATACATTGTCTATCCTGTTTTCACGAATTTCGCGATTCTTTCTCATTCTGTCTGTGACCGCCAAATATCTCATGTGTGTAACATGAATCGCATCAGCTGTTTCGAATCGGTGTGCATACGGATGCTACCTTGTACGGACGATTCTTCTTGCAGGAACACATTTTCTTAAAACGTTAAATTAGGCTGTTATTTAAGTGAGTGCACTAACAGACTTCGCATTAATTTCACTGATATTTTATTTTTCGTGTGCGAAAATCAGATTGACGTGCATCAAACGTGAATTAGTTGTGCGGAATTCCGGTACGAATGTGCATTTTTGTGGATACTTGCATTTGTGAGGATGTTATTCAACATTTATGGACACAATGGATACCATTTTATAGCGATCTCGAGTAAACTACTCGTGTGAGAACAATTTAAAAGTGAAAAGGCATTTACCCCTTCTACTCGATAATTTCATAGGACCGATATTAGAAATGCCCTTGTGGATTTTAACGAGTAGGTAGGTTCAATGTCGTCCAACGATTTATTAAATATTTTCGCCTCGCTGGGGCCCCAAATGAAAACCAAGGTATGCATGCATCTGTCACTTGATACGTGACTGTCGCGCGCCTCTATGACGTACGCAACGTACACTTTTGTTAGACTTGTTGCCGCATTTTAGGCGGATTCTTAAGTGTTAATAAATAAATAACGAAGCCGAAATCGCAATTTTTTTATTCTTCATTTTCGTCTTAAATGTTCTCCCACCTGTTGTCGAACACCCTGTATATAATTTTGCAAATGGAATTTATAATATTTGAATAAGCTTGACTTGGTTTCAAGGATTCCAAGTCTTGGATATGTTAATCGATTTTGATGACATTTTCAGCATGCGTATAACTAACATAGATCTACAAAACATATATTTTAAATTTTCATTAACGGCCAAAATAAAAGTAGTTTTACAAAAATGCTTTTTTTATCTTTGCATGCAACCTCGTAAATTGTAATTTTTGTAAAATCTTTTTTTGCAGATCATTTAGTAAACCAATGCTTCAAATCGCTTAAAAACAATCAGATCGTTTGGTACAATTATAAAGAAGTTATACTGTTTTAATGTGCGTTCAAATCCTTTCGTGGATCACTGTAGATACGCGGAAAGGCGAAATATTATTCGCTGCGTCTCTGAAGCAGACTTACTCGATTTATTTGAACGGTGAAAGATTTACGAGGAATCTTGATGACTGGTCTTAGCATAAACCTGTCGTCGGCTCGTGGTATTTTAACACGCAGCTGGACGAGTAAAAGTGCAAAAGGGACTTGAGGGAGGGGGGGAGGGGGGAGCGTGGGGGAGATTAGGGGTGGTTCATGCTGAATCGTTGGTGTATTCCGGAAGAAAGTCGTTTCTCCGTTGGGAAGATCAAGGACGCGACAGAATATCAGATTTCGAGGGACGAGGCTCATCTTAGTGAAACATCCAGGAAACGTTGTTGAAATTTATGATGGATGAAATGAACGGATTCCAGAGTTATCGAGTGTCTCGTACGGGTATTAAAATCTTAAGCGTAGACTACGGATGTTCATGCACGTAAAATATGCAAAAAGCATATGCATATATGCACAAAAAATATGATCAGAACTAATACAAAGAGATATTTATCAGTTATGTTTTAACCCTTTGCACTCGAAGCTATTTTAACTCGAAAATTAAATATTTCTTCCGATTTAGAATATTTCCATTGCCTATGATCTTTGAAAATTTATGTACATAGAATTAGTATAAATACCCCATGCAATACCTAAATGTTTAGCAATTGATTAGATATCGATATATTAAAAATCTAAACAATATTTTGAACGATGGTACAGCAAATTTTAGTGGCGTCTCAGAATCGTCATTCGAGTGCTAAGGGTTAATTAACAATTTATTTATACGGAAACACCATACTTTGCGTTACAATAAGTTACTAGTAATTTGTCCATGTTTGTAGCACAAAAAATATGATCAGAAGTAATAGAAAGAGATATTTAACAATTATGTTTTAATTAACAATTTATTTATACGGAAACATAATACTTTGCGTTACAATATGTTTCTAGTAATTTTTCCATGTTTGTAGCACTTAATTGATCCCGTTTGTCAGTTAATATTGACTTATATGCTGAAAAAGTACGTTCTACATCACAGGATGTAATGGGTGCACATTTATATTTGCTCCAATAGCGTTGTGGTACATTAGCTGACACATTTTCATCGCTTAATATCCTCACGAGTTTACATATTCCGCGTAAATCAGGATTCTTTTTTACCGCTGCATCTATTCAACACGAATTTGATCGCCACGTTTACCAGGAACAGCTCTTAAATGTTCAACACAGTCCATAAATATTGTCATTGAATTTGTTTCCAGTCTCTCGACAGTTTCCAGTCTTTTTATTGTGGCTGGAAGAGTTTGTAAATGTACTTTTATAAACGTCAAATTTTGTGCAACTTGTGTCTGTTGCAACAAATGCTATACTGTTTCAATTGCAACTATATAATTTTCATCAAAATCTTCAACTACCTATTTACAGAAACAAAATAGAGATTGTGAATTAATGATTTTACTGTTTTCGGATGTTAAGAAAAAAGAATAGTCGAACTTCTTTAGTTTTATCAAAATTTTCGGCATAAAGTATTGGAGTCGAACAAATCGCAGCAAAGTATAGTGAAATTATATAAAAGAATTATGTAATATATCTGTGCATATGCACGTGGTAGATAACATATGCAATATGCAAAATAATATTAGCATATCGAAATATGTATTCAGATAAACATCCGCACCCTATGTACTTATGAGACACCAGGCGTTGAAAACTCGATATTTGAATCCTCTACATACACGTGGCAGCTATTCTACAATACAGTTGCTCTCGTAAATATTCAAATGTACTCTCTAACTTAATTATCTTGTTTCTCTTGTAACATTTTCTCTAATTGTAGCAAGGGAAGATTCTGGGTTTAAGCTGTTTCCGAACTTTGCAAAATAAAAATGTTCTACCTCAATTGCAACAAACTGGAGCAAAACAGAAATTTATAATTTTAAAATAGATATTTACAGAGTTTTAACTGTTTTAACTGTTTGACTATTTTAACCCCATGCAATATTTTAATAAATCAGACTCGTCATGAAGATTTTAAGCAAAATCTAACAAATATGAATGTTACGCATTTCTTTTTAAATGAAATAAAATTTGATTCGTTTTCGATCAATGTTTAAGCATCAAAATAAATGTAATTTTTGGAGATTAAGACGTTTTAATCGCTGTAACTGTAAAGAAAATGATACGGCAAGGGGTTCAATAACATTTACTCATTTTCAAACCTACTATTCAATTAATTTTTTTTTATTTATGAAGAGACAGCGAGATAACGAAGAGATAACGTGCACCACTGCTATTCAAATATTTTAATCTTCCTAGTCGAAAGTAGAATCATTAATGGAATATCAATGTCGGTTACTGTCAATGAATAACGTACAAGTCAATCCACATTTTTGGATCTTGATGAAAAACCCCAACAAAATAATTAATACCCCAATAAAATAATTGATATAATAAATTTATATATAATATATATATATATATTATAAAATTATAAAATTCTGTAGGGTCTTATCGTCCTTTAAAAAAAAACAAGCATTCTTACTTAAATTTTAAACTAATTTTTTAATATTGAAACAGTTTAAATTTCATTACCGCTTTCATTCCAGCCCTTAATTAAAAGACAAATGATTATGCTACCTGTGTACAGTCAATATACTGCAGCTATTTAAAACTTCATGAAGCAGGGAAGACTTTAAATTATACTTCAAAAAGACATGTTTTTATAAAACAGGTGAATATAATTTTTTCAGATTTATTTAACATTATTTAATATATATATATATTAATGTATAAATTAATGTTATATAATATATATATATATATGAATGTATAAATTAATGTTATATAATATATATATATATTAATGTATATATTAATGTTTATATAATATATATATTAATGTTATATAATATATATATACAATTTCTAATATAATCATTAGTGGAGAGATCATTCTTGACGAATCATTTTTGGAGTCAAATCGTTGAATTTTTGTCGATTAAACGTTGTCTATGAAACCTGTGGTGGCTTTCATGTATCCTCACTGAATTGCCGGTGTTTGTTCGCTTTCAATATGAAAACAACGGTGGAAGGTGTGGGTGAAATTGATTTGATATAGACTATAGACACAAACACCGAATAAATGGATCGCAATCGTTGATACGACGCCAAAACGAAATCGCTTATGAATTGTAAGAGGAGAAACGATGTACTGGTCGACAAAAGATACACCGTCATCCACCGCGAAATATAATAACAATAACACGTGTGGCTGGGTCCGTAGCAGCCGATTTTACGTATCCGTGGACAAAGACAACGTTATTTTCGCGGTATCGAACAACTGAAACGTTCAGATTGCTCGGCAACGAACGATAGGTACATACAGGGTGGTCCACGTAACTTTCAAGAAACAAAGCGAAATTATTCGTTAACTAATAGGTATACGGCTAATAAAGGTCAGTACTCTTTTACTCAAAATTTAACGCTCTTCGATATTTTGGCATAAAAAATATAGCATTCCATTTGAAAAAACGAAATTGACCTTCAAATCATCGAAACGCCTTCACTTACAAAAAAGATATGAATTACATAATGTATCCTTTCAAACGTTACAACTTTTCAAGAAAAAGTTTTTTCATAGAATGCACACTTTGGAGGGTATTGAGGTTGATCAAGTTGCGTGGATCACCCTGTATATCGTTGATGAGCTCGATGGATTTCCGAAACAGAAGGAAGAAAAAATGCGCCGCTCGAAACAGCGCGATCGTTTCTACGCGCACAGAAACGAACAGACAGGGCCGAATACCGACGCGATACGCAGCCGCATGGTTTTTTGTTGCTCCTGCATGTACAGTCCGTAGCCAGTAGCCCGTTCCTGTAATTGCTAGTTGCTACCCCTTTTTTCGCTTGACCTCGCGTTGCATTCAGTCGTTTCACGATCCTCGTGAAACGTAACGGACACGCGCGGCGCGGCGCATATCGCATCGGCTCTACAAAAATTTGCCGTCCTCCCGAGCCTCTCGTCCACGAAGAAACCACATGACACTCTATCTATCAACGTAACGTTTCACGAACACACATTCCGCCGCGAGGTTTCGTTAAGGATGCCTGTCGCGCATTTGCTTGGTAACACGAGAGCTTTTCAACCGGAGATGAATCGACGTCGATTTTCGGTTGAAACGAAACGATCCGAAGTGCTTTCAACGGAGGCAGCAACTTCGGATTAAACGGTTTCGAATTGCACCGCGCTGGTTTTGAATGTCATCTAATTGCAAAGGACAGAATTACAGTACCGATCGAATTGGGGAACGTTTCTAAATCGACGGAAACCGATTTCGAACACCTCCGAATGAATTACAGTTGAATTCGAACGCTTCCAGATTAGAGCAAATCTGTTTGAAGTATTTGAAAATTGTTGCAAATCGAATTTCAATAGTGTTGAAACGACCATTTCTTAAATAGGAACGAACTGAAATGGATTACAGACGAATTCGGACACTTGTAAATCGGAGATAATCTATTTGAAGTATTCGAAAATTGTTGCAAATCGAATTACAATAGTGTGAAATCGAACCTTACTTAAATAGGAACGAACTGAAATGGATTACAGACGAATTCGGACACTTGTAAATCGGAGATAATCTATTTGAAGTATTCGAAAATTGTTGCAAATCGAATTACAATAGTGTGAAATCGAACCTTACTTAAATAGGAACGAACTGAAATGAATTACAGTCGAATTCGAACGATTCCAAATCAGAGAAAATCTATTTCAAGTATTTGAAAATTGTTACAAATCGAATTTCAATAGTGTTAAAACAAGCATTTCTTAAATAGGAACGAACTAAAATGAATTACAATCCAATTCGAACGCTTCCAAATCATAGCAAATCTGTTTCAATTATTTGAAAATTGTTGCAAATCGAATTTCAATAATGTTAAAGCAAGTATTTCTTAAATAGGAACGAACTAAAATGGATTACAGTCGAATTCGAACGATTCCAAATCAGAGCAAATCTATTTCAAGTTTTTGAAAATTGTTGCAAATCGAATTTCAATAGTGTTAAAACGGACATTTCTTAAATAGGAACGAACTAAAATGAATTATAGTCGAATTCGAACGCTTCCAAATCAGAGTAAATCTATTTGAAGTATTTGAAAATTGTTGCAAATCGAATTACAATAGTGCGAAATCGAGCCTTGCTTAAATAGGAACGAACTGAAATGATTTACAGTGGAATTCGAACGATTCCAAATCAGAGCAAATCTATTTGAAGTATTTGGAAATGGTTGTAAATCGAATTACAGTAGTGTTAAATCGAGCATTTCTTAAATAGGAACGAACTGAAACGAATTACAGTCGAATTCGAACACTTGTAAATCAGAAATAATAAATTCAAAGTATTTGGAAATAGTTGCAAATCGAATTGGAACGTTGAATTGAATTATAATCGAATTCGAACTCTTCTAAATCGGAGAAAACAAATTCGAAGTACATATTTGTAAATAGTTGGCAATCGAATTTGAACGGTGTTAAGTCTAGCATTTCCTACGTCGGGACGAACTGAAATCGCATATTTCAATTGGAAAAGGAGCTATTGATGGCTTCCAATTCAGAGTAGTAATCGGATTTAAACTTAAACACGAATCTCGCTTCAAGTATCCTCGATTCAAGCAAATGCGCCATTCTAAATGCGGCACTCTTTGCCTTGGTTTTTCTTGACACTGTCTCCTTATCAGCTGAAACGTCACAAATTTTCTTACACGTTCATTCGACGGTATAATCCATTTCCAGAGGTCACGGAATATTACAATAAATGTTTTTCGTAGACTCGCACACGTGGACTCGTCACAGTAAATCGTTAAGTCCAGTCATTAGGGACGCATTACACGCGCGAGCGAAGTCACGTGTGCCAGCGATAAATTCATTATACCGAGGAACGCTGAACGAACGAACAGCTGTTCCGGTTTGTTCGTTTTTCTCTTTTCTACTTATTTAGTTCTCCGCGCGGGCCTATACCGCTCTGTAACACTCGGGCTAACATATTTCACCGCCTCACGCGAGAAAGGAGGGTGGGCTCGTTTAGCGGTGAACTGTTTACGTCTGATCATAAAAGGTGCATATTACTGCGAGACAAATTATCCTCGTTGCACAAAACACGCGAGAGAGAGAAAAAGAGAGAGAGAGATAGTGCTTGCGCGCGCGCGAACGCAACATTCAAGAGTTGTAATGGTGTAATTAACACGAGCTTGGCCTGGTAATTGCGTACGGTCACGCTTTGGCACGTACACTGAGAAAGAATTCAAGGGAAACACGACTTGCTGTTGATACACAATGCATTTTGTCGGAGTACGTGGTTTCGCGAGACTAACGGAGAGCTATCAGAGACCGAAAGGGAACTGAAGTTACACTCGGAATTCATTACGATCGAGTATCGCGTGCATTTTCAATTTCTTTGCAGTGGAATCCCTGTTCCGGAATTGTGTATCATTCAATCAAAGTTGTGTTACAGAATTCAAGGTAGAAGAATAAATAGAAATGAAAACGTTAAGTCTAGGATAAATACATTTCTGACTTTTGATTGCACTTAATCGTTAAAAGCAAACGTCTATTATAAAATGTAAATATTTTATACGCTTATTATACTTTGATAGAAATGATAATATTACGTCTAGGAGAATACAAACGTTTATTTTAAAATGTAAATATTTTTAGTTTATTATACTTTTATAATATTTGCATATTACTTCAAATGTATTCGAAGTCTCCGCCAAAAGAATAATTGTCTATTTTATCTTGATCATTAGCAACAAGAATTGCGAAAACGAGACGGACATGCAGAACATTGAAAGTATATTTTTAAAAAATATGGTAAACATTTATAGGAAATGAAAGAATTTCATTTTCGTGTTCTTCGTACGGTCATTCATTTTCAAAATAATTTCAGAAGAATTCTGTGAATAACAGAAACTTCGTCTCATTTGGATCCAACCTAACATTCAGTTATTCGATGCATACACTTTCTAAACAAACAATACTATAAATGTCCTTATGCAATTCTCTATATTTTTTCTTAAACGTTGTGGTTCAGTGCCAGCGTAAATAATCAAATTTTAAGATGACTCTTCGTGTTTTGCTTTCAGATAACTGTTACACTTGCTACACTGTACATTAACATTAGCCACTTTGTTAACAAGGTTAACAGGATTGTAATAATTGTCGCAAAGCAATGAAAAATTAAAGCAAAAACATTTTCTTATAGTTTGAAGTCGCCTACTTGAATGCCAAAAATTTCAACTCTGACAGTATGAATAATTTTCGTTAAAAACGATTTTCGTTGTTACACGAGAATCCCCTCTTACAATATCATGATCTATTCAAAACGACTTGTCTACTTTTATTCAAGTTCATCTGCAAACTTGCACTGAACTTGCTTTGAAGATGGAGCAACACCTGAAAAAATGAAAATGAAATGTGACTCTTGGACGAGTTTAGCCAGCTTAAGCTTCTCACATTGACATCCATTTTCTGTAATTTTGTCATCATATTACGGATAGACGGTATTCAGAAATTGTTTATTCTGTATACTGTAGACTATTCTCTTCGATGTTCTGCATTACATACCACTAACATTTTGCGATCCAACGAAAAGAACCTCAACGAAGTCGCGGAGAACATTTGCGTAAAGGAAAAAATGATTTCAAATGGCCTTAGGAATCATCCTTATCAAGGAAATAAAACATTTTTGGGACACCCTGTATATCACATCAATGAAAACTGGTACTCGCTCAAACATTCGCAGTCAAAGTATCGCTCAACAAGACAATCTCGTCTCATTCAGTCTCCCGACGACACACGGATTCGCTACTCAACGAGATAATAACAGTTTACGCGCCGTCGAGTTTAATATGTTCCACGAAAGGAGTCACGGCTGGTACTCTGTACACACGTTACAGCCGTAATAACCGGAAGACAGGTCATGTTAAACAGTTCATCGCGGGGTTCCTTTCTCGTGTCCTAAAATTGAGCAACGGGAGGCTATTACGATCGGGCGGAGTAGAGCGCGTTCCTGTCGACACGGATTCGTCAAAGTTTCGAAATATCACTGTCAACGGGCTCGCCGACGCGTCTGGATTTTGCGTTGCGTTCGCAAAGGGAAAGAGGAGGGGGCCATCGGTTTACTGTCCACTGCGATCCGCGCCTCGGAAAGCGAGTTTACTGGGACGCGGACGACGAGATGCGCGCAGCTGCAACCTACGTAATGGATAAAAGTATAAGACACATCTTGTATATGCGGTGAATCGCACCAATAGTATAATAAATAATATAATATATGAGCCGTTCATCTTGAAAGTGGCCCATTTTCAAGAAAAATCAAGCTAGCAATTTTAATATTTACATTTCTACGTTATCTTTTCATTCTGAAGCAAATTGTAATTAATATATTTAAAATCACAAGCCACTAGTCGCTAGGCCCGTATCAAGTTCTCATGTCCCTGCCTATTCGAATCATGAATTTGAAGTTGCAACATATGAGGGAAAACTTTATATCCATTGTTACACGTAATACTAACCCTACATTATAAAATACTAATATAAAGTGTACTTACAAATTTTTCAGAATCTTCTGTTCCTCCGGTCGGATCCACAGCACACTATTATTTACTCACGCGAATACGTCCGAATAAATGCGCCTGTTCGTCGAAGCACAAAATACCAGGCTTCTACGCAATCACTAAACACTACAAAGCACACTTTCCGAAATCGTGACAGCGAACGAGAAGATGTTACTGCGACCACGATCAAAATAGTACTGCGATCTAAATGCGACTTCAACGTATTCGATCACTGATCAATTGAAACAAAAATAATCGTTTCCAAAAAGATATAGATTTTTCGAGAATCATCTGTGTTCCGTTGCGTACCGCTTCTTTATATTATTGCTGCGGGCACAAAGGCCCGACTAAAAGCGGTATATCTGGAAAGGATGTTATAGCAGGCAAAATACGCACACGGATCAGCTCCGAACTGGCTGATTATTATTTTACAACCACCGCGCTCCGACAACTTTAATCCCAACAGATGGACAACACGTGCGACAGACCCACCGAACCAACGAGCGGACATACAATTAGAAATTACACCCCATTTACGACCAAAACAATACGAAAAGGAATTTCCTTGACAGTTTCTCACTCCTCAACCTTTTTTTTTGTAGTTTAAAGACGTGTGGAACAAATACCTTTACGTACACCCCCCGAAGGTGGTAGTGTGCGGCTCGGGGGAAACAGGTTTCCCCAATACCCACTAAAAGAAACCACACGTCTAGGACTAACAAGGAGACCGCACAGAGTTATAGATCGAAGCTTGGAAAAATAGTATTTTAACCAGTTAACTGCGTTCGACGTGTACACTCGTCAATCCAGAACTCTATTGCGGTGCAATAACAATAATCTTTTCAAGAATGAATCGTTAATTTTTTATCAAATAAAAATGTAATCCTTCCTCGTTTTTCGTAAAATTTATAACAGGACCATTTGCTCTGCGTTCAACGTGTATACTCGTCATTGTTTGATTTTAATTCAGCACTCAGTCGGGGATTTTTAAAACTAAATTCCGCAGTTAAGAGGTTAAATAGTAAATAATAAATAATCCTATTTATTTTAAAGTATGTGTACAACTTCGAAAATAAAATATTTCATTTGATGCAGCAATTTTTGAAAATAAAATAATTTATCTGAGGCAATAATTTTTGAAAATAGTATTTTATTTGAAGAAAATTGAAAATATTTGTATTCTGTCGTTATTTCCAATTTTAATTTTAAATGTTGTTGAAAATAATAGTTCGAATTCGATACATTTATGAGTATAAGTCGTTTCTTAACAATAATATAGACTGTATGTTTATGCGGTTTCTTAGGATATTATAACAATGCGAAAAGTAAAATATTTCATTTCGTGTTTCAGATTGTTAAAATAGAAATATTTTATTTTCTGGATAAAATTGTTGAAATAGAAATATTTTATTTTCTGGATAAACTTGTTGAAATAGAAATATTTTATTTTCTGGATAAAATTGTTGAAATAGAAATATTTTATTTTCTGGATAAAATTGTTGGAATAGAAATATTTTATTTCGATGTTCAGATTGTTCAAATAGAAATATTTTATTTTCGAAATTATATATCGTATTTGAAATACTATTTTCTTTAAGCAAAAAGCGTCCAATTAACAAAAGCTACCTTTCCCCACCTAAATCGCACCCTTAAACATTCACGACAAAACCGAGTTGACAATCACAGTACTATTTTAATCGTGGTCGGAGTAACAGCTTCTCGTTCGCTGCAACGATTTCGGAAAGTGTGTTGTGTATAGCGATGGGCATTCAATACTCTGTCTTGCAAAGTTTTCGAACAAATCAATCACCGCAGAGTGTCGAATCAATTCGATATTTATTCGAAATCAGAAATTCTTGAAACTGTTGAAGTCTTTTTTTTTATTAAATTTTAAAAGTCTTGATAATCTTAATGATAGTTTTCTATCGATCGTATTTATTATTAATAAAATTGTTAATGCTTTCGGCGCAAGGTTTCGATCATTTGTTAATTTATTTCGTTAATCCTTAACGAATGATCGAACCCTTGCGCCGAAAGCATTAACAATTTTATTAATCTTAATAGATGTTATACTTTTTATAATATTGGTACGTTCATACCGTTATTCATCACAATGCTGACATGATGTAATCTATGTTTCGTGATAGATGAAACATATTTCAAGAGATTCAATTCTTACAAACCTTTCAAAGTTTCAACGCTTTCAAGATTTTCAAGACAATGAAGACTTTCAAGAGTGTCAAGTGTTCTGAGCTTCGAATTATCTTGCAAGTGATTCATATTTTTTGTCGTAAACATTGAATCGAAGCGATTCGAAGTGACTCAGATACCGTCACTAGTTGCGTAGAAGTGTGGCATTTCGTGCTTCATAGTTATTAATCACTTCGTTCTCTTGGACGTGTTATGTCGCGACGCCGATAGCGTTTGTATGAGGTCACAGACGAGTTATCTCGCGACGCCGATACTGTTTGTATGGGGTCACAGACGAAGTATCTCGCGACGCAATGCCGTTTGCGCGATGCCACGGACGTGTTATTCTTTGCGCGAACGTATTCAATCACATTATAATTGAATTACGTATCTGAATTACATTGTATTTCAATTATTATAGTAATTCAACTACGTCGTAACTGAATTACATAATTCAAATACTAATTATTTCAATAAGATTTGTAATTGAAATACAATTTAATTAAAATACAAATTATAGCCCAGAACTTTTATGTTTTTCTTTCACATACTTGTTTGCTGTCTATGCTGCATATTTTCTATTCCTCGTCCTCCTAGTTCGTTAGTAATGTAATTTAATTACAAAGTATCTTATAATTGTACTCCAATTGCAATTACGAATTACATTATAATTGAATTGAATGAATATCTGAATTATAAATTACAGTATGACTGAATTACAATGTCATTAAATTACTTTGGAATTATAATTCCTGAAGTAATTCAATTGTAATTCTGCACAATTCTGCACGTCTGTGACCTTATACAGACAGTATCGGCGTCGCGACGTAACACGTCCAAGAGAACGAAGCGATTAAGACGTATTCGCATAAATGTCAGTGTCCTGCGGATCCGACGGAGGGACAGAAGATCCTGAAAAACTTGTAAGTACCTATACTTTACATTAGTATTTTATAATGTAGGATTAGTATTCTTATGTGTAACAACGGATATAAGGTTTCCCCTTATATTTTGCAACTTCAAATTTGTGATTTGAATGAGCAGGGGGATGATAACTTGGTACGGGCCTTGCAACGAATGTCCCTTTAAATTTCGTTTGTTTCGAGGCACGCACACGATTATGTTCTGTCTCATCGACACAGACAGGTGGACTGTGTAGTAGGCTTTTGTCTGTACATATAACTCCATTCGATCAAATTTTTCAAAAACTTCAACAGCTTATACGTATATTAACCCTTTGCACTCAGAATTATTTTTCAATTTGATTGCCAATAAGTCCCTACTATTTTAAGTGTTTTATTTGAACGTCAAAGGACAGATTCTTCACTGCTACTGATTTCAAACAATTTTGTTTACTAATTATATTAAATATTACTCAAACTTTGTTGTAATTTATATTTGTGGGACTTATGCTTGTCTTTTTACTAAAAGATAAGAAATTAAATAAATACAGGAAGAACCAAATACATATAAAACCCCGTTTCATTTACGTTGGTAACTGTCGCGTTTCTGGCTACAAGAAACGTCTATAGCTCAAGATAAATAAACATGATGTGTATAAATTCTTATTCGGTAGTTGAATATTCATCCACGGATCGAGCACCGTATCTCAGACGCTCTCAGTCTTTGTCACTTTACCTCTCCAAGTTCTTCAGAACCGTGAACAACTCCACTTTGCGACAGATTACCGTCAAAATGAAACTCCGAATTTGTGACAGTTAAGCAACAAGCATTATTGCATAAACACAGATTCTTCTACTAATATCTTTATTGACTGCAGAACGTCTATATAATTTATATACAGGGTGGGTCACCTGATATTACCATTTCTATTTAAAGAATTATTATTCATTTTTACACGTTTAAGTATTGTATGAGGTATTATACCAATTTCATACAGTAAAATCCGCATTACTGTCCTTTGTTTATACTAGGTTCAATGTCCAGTGCCTTCTCACTCCACTGGCGTAAACACCACACATTAACTCGAATGAATCGAAATGTTCAACTTTCTTAATTTTCATTATTTTTTTAATAAAATTTCACTATC
>CM052204.1:12066066-12091599 GCA_028455805.1 Lasioglossum figueresi
AAATCGACGATTCAAGTTTCGGTCGCAAGGAACGACAGCGTATTGGAAAGAAAGAGACTTCGGAGACTTCGGCTTCTCCTTTGAATTTCGTTCTTCCTTCTCTATGTTCCACTTCTCCTTTGAATGTCATTCTATCCTTCTCTATGTTCGGCTTCACCTTTGAATTTCAATCAATCCTTCTCTATGTTCGGAATCGCCTTTGAAGGAACAAAAATACGATCATACATGTACACACCAATCTTACTGTCCACCATAAATACGGCTGTTGGACAGTAATGCGGATTTTACTGTATCCATAAAATTTAAAAAATCATAGAGAATGGAAATATTTTAGCAAGGGAGAAATGTGTAATTTTCGAGTTAAAATTGCTTCGAGTGCAAAGGGTTAAAGTACGAGTATATTCGATTCAATTTGATACAGTCGAAGCAAGCAGACTCGAGCAAGAAATGACCCGAGTTCGTTTCAGCTTCAATAATCAAAAGCTACCTCTGATCTTCCTCTTCCCGCAGCCCTTCAACCAGAAAAGGGGCGTTGGATGACAATACATATGTATACCTAAAGTATTTCCTTCGTAACGTCAGTGGAAGTTATTTAGTCTTTGGTTTCAATACGAACGCGACCTCAGACCGACAATGTATAGGTATATGTGTATGATCTCTACGTGTATACAGAATATTACCCTCCAGTGCACAAGTTAGGATCCATGAAAGAAATAGTTCTTTTTAATTTCGTTGAATTTTCTTGGAATTCCTTCGCAGCCTAAATAAAATCCGTTTTGATTTGTATTAGTTTTTAATAAAATTGTTAATGCTTTCGGCGCAAGGGTCCGATCATTTGTTACTTAATTTACAAAGCTATTTTGCAAATTACTAAAGTAATTCCGACGTTTCGATCTACATTCAAATCATCTTCTAGGGTTACTAGAATGCGCGTCTGTGAACAATTTTTTTTTAACAAATTAAGAATATTTTGAAATTTAAGAATACATAACAGAGAAAGGGAAAAATGCTGCTAATAAAACTAAACATTGCAAAATGGCTTTGTAAATTAAGTAACAATTTTATTAACAACAAATACGATCGATTGAAAGCTATAATTATATTAGTTTTGTTCAAGAAAGTACATAACGACATAATACTCGTATACTGGGTCGCTAATAACTAGACTGCAGATTTTATGCGAACAATTTAAAACAGTAGTAACTGTGAGTTAAAGATCTAAGAAAAGAGTACACCATTAATTATTATAATCATAATTGTAATTGTAAACTTACAATTTGTATTGTAAATAATATTATATAAAGTGTTATAATTAGACAGCTGATCTTTATGCAAAATAAAAATTTTTTACCCAATTTGCGATCAACTGGAGCAACATAGAAATTTCTTTTCTCTCTTAATATGTTCAATGTGTTGACGTGATATGTTGAAATAATATAACAGTATTTTTGAATTCGTCTAATGTTTTTACTGTTTTAAATTACACCTACTCATTTTTGTCATAAATGTATAAAATCCGCTGTCTAGTTATAATGTACTGAAACGTCTGAACAGTACTGCAAAATAATTTCTTCCTTGAAATTTAAATTGACAAATTTAAAAAATTTAAGAACATCGCGTCGTATTAGTTTCAGCTTCATAAAGTAATTAAAACAAGAAAGATACAAAAAAATATATATGGCTGTTAGTCTACTTAAAAATGTGTGTGGTCATGAAATAAATAATAAAATTTTATTAGAAATGTTATTTATTGCACTTTACGACTGTTCCTGTATGAGAACTTTATACGAGTACATATGCGTTTTTATTCATAAACGCAATGTTCTCACTTGAGACCAACATGCTCAGAATTTTCAGTATTGTCTACTTAATTTACAATAGAACATTTGAAAAAGTCCCCAATTGGGAACGGAATGCAATGGAGGGTTGAGCTTCTGTCTTGGAATTGACGCGAAGACTTTTATTTTGCATAAAGATCCACAGTCTACCAATAACCTAGCACTTGACGCGACGTGAAATTTTAAATCAAAGGAAACAACATTACGAACAAAAAATTCTGTAGTTATTTGCAAATACGTAGAAAACAGAATTAATTTGTTTAATCCTGTTCATACACTAATAAAAGTTCTGTTGATCCGTGCACTGAAGGGTTGAAAGATGTAACAAGCAAACTTCCGGAGTGTGCAACATTCGTACGAACAAACAAAAAGGTCTTAATGAATACGAGTTCAAAAGTTAAAAATTTCGGAATTACAAGCTGCGTTTGTCAGTACAATATTACTGACTAAAATAAAGATTACGATGTACCTGTATTTTGTATTTCGGTATACGCTTCTTACACGCAAATATTCGAGAAGATAGATTAACATTTGTATGGAAAAGTTAACGAAAGTGTCGTGTGTGTTAATTCCTTATAAAAAGTACACAACGATGAAACCATCCCTCTAGATCTAAGAATTTCCGAGATATTCCATATAGTTCTCGCCCCAAACTTTGGGGGCTGTTTTCTCCCCTTCAAAAAGTACGTGTTTATTATTTTTGCAAGAACTACGTCCATCCTAAGTTTCATTAAAATCGGGAGTTGTAACTTCGAGATTGCACCTTGTCAGAAAACGTAGCGAGACGCACACGGTAGGGTAGATTGCAGATTTTTATGCAAAATAAAAATTGTCTGCATTAATTGCAGGATAGAGGAGCTACTTAAGAGATTCTTCTCGGAATAATTTTGCTAAGTTGAAAATAATACAACAGTACCCGTCTTTAAATTCAATAAATGTGTTTACTGTTTTGTAAATGCATAAAGTTCGCAGTCTACTTATGGATGATGTGAAGACTGCGGAATTTTATGCATTTATTAAGACATTAGCCGTCTGGACACGAAGCAATTTTAATTCCAAAATCAAGACATTCCTTTCAACCCAGATCACTTTTATTCTCCTTAATCTTTTTTACATTGTGCACATCAAATTGAACCTGTGTTCACACAACAGTTGAGCTTTCTACAATTTATAGAATACAGACAAACTTAATAATATTAAGACTGTTTTGAATAATGGTATAGCAATTTTTACTGGCGCCTCCGTGTTACCATTCGAGCGCAAAGAGTTAATTGGGTGAAATATAAAGCAGTAATAGATTATAAAAATTCAAGAGTATATTGTAATGTTGTTTTTAACGTAACAAAGTCATTAAGGGATGAAATCAATTTTTATTTTATTCCTGATTCCCGCAATCAATGCAGAATATTTTTATTTCGCATAAAAATCCGCAGTCACGTGATGTTTAGCGATGGGCATACAATACTCTGTCTTGCAAGTTTTCGAACAAATGAATCAGCATAGAGTTTCGAATCGATTCGATATTTATTCGAAATCAGAAATTCTTGAAAGTCTTGAAGTTTTGAAAATTTTAAAAGTCTTGATAATCTTAATAAATATTATACTTTTCATAGTATTGGTACGTTTGTACTGTTATTCATTCCAATGCTGACATGACTTAATCATTGTTTCGCGATAGATGTAACATTTCAAGAGTTTCAATTCTTACAAACCTTTCAAAGTTTTAAGTCTTTCAAGATTTTCAAGACAATGAAGACTTTCCAGACGTCCAATAGTGTCAAGAGTTCTAAGGTTCGAATTATCTTACAAGTGATTCGAATTTTTTGTCGTAAACATTGAATCGAAGCGATTCGAAGTGATTCAGATCCCATCACTAGGTTCCATGAAACAGGTTCGAACTTTGGTTGATTGAATTCGAACTCTCTATAAGTACTTCGAGAAACAGAAATAGTACTCCTAAGTATACTCGAACCTATGCCAGACAGTTTCGAATCTTTTACAAGTACTTTGGTAAACGGAAATAATACTTGCAAGTATATTCGAATCTCGGTCGAACAGATTCGAAACTTTCATGAATATCGTACCGGAACCTACCATGCAGTTCTCATTTCCAAGATTCGAGTACTACTTGTACAAGATTTAATTCCTTTCAACATCGAAGTACTTATAAGTATTTTTTCGAAACTTCTAAGTACAGTAAAGTCGCGTTTACTGTCGAACAGCCAGTGTTCTGCACGGACAGTGATTGCATACCGAAATTATTTTTTATTAACGCCGAGAGTTCAAAACAAAGCCGAATGTAGAGAAGGACAGCATGACAGTGGACTGGGTAGGCATTGGACAGTGATCGCGTGCCCGATCGCGGACAATAAACGCGACTTTGCTGTACTCATTCCTAGGTTCGATATCAGTTTGTATAAAATGAATATTTATCGAATATAATCATTGAAACATTATTGCTTTTAAGTAGTAATCGAAACCCATGAAATGAAACTTAGTTATTGCAATTGAATCGGATTCGTGAGTACAAATTGAACTCGAACGCATTCCTAGTGACGATCCACTGTATAGGCATAAATGAAACACTAAATTCCTGAATTGAGGATTACAGCACAGGGAAGGGAAGATCAGAGGTAAAGTTTGACTTTGATAAGCTCGTTCGCCCATTACTAGGCGTCGCATAATCCACTGGAAATTTAGAGAATTATAAAGATCGGTCGTAACAACTTTCCGTATAATTAACTGTGACAGCCTAAGGCCTCTGGATATCATAAGTGTCGCACAGTCTGCGTCGTAAGATTGTCAGCAGTGCTCGGCGACAGGCCAGTGATCCGCTATCGATATTTCGGGCAATACGCGGAACGGACGCCCTCGTAATGTTTCTGAATTAGCGACGACGACGACGTCGACGAGGATCCATCGCGAGCTCCCTACTTACCGTCTAAATACCGTCTGCGATATTTATAACGACCATGTGCTGGCCTGCTATACAGGGTACTAATAGAAATATAGGACAGATTTTTTATGGTGAACTTCACGTGTTTGCAATCGAAACATATCACGGGTTTCTTGCTTTTCAAGCGGTTACCCGTATACATTATGTCAAAAAAAATGCCAAGATATCCTAAATAAAACACAGAAATTTTCAAGTTTCCCCTTCCGAGGCAATACACTTCTCCCAGCGTAAAATCCAATCGTCGAAGCACTTCTTATAAGCGTTTTTTGGTATGGCCTTCAGTTACTTCAGCGAATTTTGTTTCACGGCCTCCACCGACTCAAAACGGCGCCTTCAAAGGGGTAATTTGAGTTTCGGGCAATAAGAAAAAGTCACAGGAAGCCATATCTGGCGAATACGGTGCTTGGTCGATGACAGTTCACGAATGTTTGGCCAAAAATTCGGTTATAATGATCGCTTTGTGAGACGGTGCGTTGTCGTTGCGCAAAATCCACGATTTGAACGCATTGTACCACTCATACGCTCGTGCTCCCGATATAACTGCATCAACGAAGGCCTTATTCAACAATTTCAACGAATCGGTACAAGAAATTTCGTTGGCAACACAAAATTTCAAGCAAACTCTTTGTTCAATTTCTACCACGTTTTTATTAGCTCGCTTTCTTGTTTGTTTGTCTGTCTGTCTGTTCGGTGGCAAATTTTGCAATTGATTTTAAACTAACTTCCTGATGAGCTAGAGACTTGAAATTAAATACATGGCTCAGAGCTGGATGACAATGCATTATTAAAAAAAAAAATTTTTTTTAAGTCTATCTGTTTTCCATGGAAACGATCGCAGAACATTCTTGGGGTAGACTGATAAACTCGGAAGCTGTAAACAACCGGTGCGACAGATCGAGCTCAAAATCTGCGTCGTAATAGTTTACAGTTCTTCTGAAAACAGAAAATTTTTTCATACCTCTTACGCGGACAGTTTAAACGAGGATGTCTCGGTACTTTTTTGACACGATGTATGTACAACATCAGAAATGTAGGGTTATAAAAATTCTGTGATGCGAGACTAAAAAACGATGTTTTAAACAAAGTGTGTTCGTGCTAACTCGCTGGAATAAGGGAAAGTGACAATATTGATCCAATGGTTTCGCAGAAGTTGTTTGGTATAAAGGAGAGCATAACGTGACACAAATATTATTTTTATAAACGAAACAGTATAAAGAAGATTTTAAGGTCAAGTTAGTACTTTTAAACATTGTAGCACATTTTTCTTGTATACGGAATGCAATTATTTTTTTTCGGGTATATAGTTAAGCAGAAACACACCGTGTATGACAGAAGAATCATATGTTTTGAAATTCATGTGAACGGTACCTTTTTATTTTGCAAGGCAGGTGTCATTTTTCTCAAATGTTTTCACAGAAGTTGTTTGGTATAATGGAGAGATAAAAAGTTAATACTTTTAAACAACGTAGCACATTTTTCTTGTATACGGAATGCAATTTTTTTCGGATATATAGTTAAGCAGAAACACACCGTGTATGACAGAAGAACCATATATGTTTTGAAATTCATGTGAACGGTACCTTTTTATTTTGCAAGGCAGGTGTCATTTCTAATTGTTTTTACAGCATTACTTCCTATATAAAAACAGTAGAGCATCGTGTCAACAGAAATGATAGAAATGTAAAATTGTGCACGAAATAAAAAACCTCAAAGAATGTTTTATGCTTTTATTAACACCCTGTGCAATATATTAATTGTTAATATTCTTTCCATACACACCGATGAACTTTCAAGATTCTATTTCATCCCCCGAAACTATGAGACACAGAATCTATCAAGAATTTTAATCTCGAATTACCCTTTTTCTGTTTTCCACAAATAGCATGTACATACCTACTTACAGCTGCGGTATATGTGTAAGAAAATTTGTTTCTGTAGAACCCGATTTTCTTGAATGAGTAACGTGAAAACATCGATTTATCTTGGCAGGAAAGAACGGGCGTTTATTATGTCACGTAACAATATAGCTGTAACATTAAATTGCGTCATATCTTGTTTATTGTCAACTAAAAAATTTATCGACTTACATTGATACACCAATCAACGCGAACTGTTTTCGAACAGCCTACCCGAAAATTAATTTCAAACGCGTGCCTAAATTTAGCGACTATCTGTCACTAATTATATCACGCAAAAACAAAGATGATCCGTCCATCCGGTCCATAACACGGTAATTGACAGATTATGATAGCGATGGGCACAGCTTATCGTGTTATTTATCCAGGATTAATATCAGCACAGTAACGAACCCATAAATCATCGATAAATTGAATCGAAGATTAAATTTCGCGCAGGCCGTTCGGATCCGCGTATACAGGGTGAGGCACCTAAGACTCCCACCGAAAGTATCTCTGTCGTTTTTAATATTAGGTTGGCAAATAAATTCGCGACCTTTTGTTTCGTAATTACTTTATCATTATAACCTCATTCAGTGACCATTCCTTTTGAACTGTATATCATTGGAAACCTCCGAATTTTGCTACTAATTTGATATAGAATGACGTTGAGAAAATGTGGAGGTCGCGAACTTAGTTGCCAACCTAATAATACGAAAAAATGTTTCAGGGGAGGAGACGTTTTTTTCTTCTAAGTCATATTTTCCTGTATTTTAAGGTAATCGTCGTTTTCTAAATGGAACGACGTATTTTGATTGGTGTAACATTATAGATAATGAAAAGACAAGTGCAACCGTGTATAATATGTTGACCTTCACATAATCTTCGAAGGAGTTATTAATCAAAAAGCATAACTTAACGTACGAAACATTGTCGAAAGACATCTCTTGTTTACAAACTGCCGTAAAGTGCAGCACTTTGTGTCATATTATATCTGTATTATTTCAGTCTCAGTTTCGAAATGTCGTATCCGATCCGTGAAAAATGTGATATTGCAATCGTCTACTGCGAATGTGGACACAACGCAGTGCTAGCTCAGTTACGATATGCAAGAACATATTCTGATCGGAGGCATCCTAGTGTTAAAACCATCGGGAACGTTTCCGAGCTCTTTCGAGAAACTGGAAGTGTCGAGAAGAAAAACGTGTACGAAATAAATCAAAAACAAATGTAAATAATAAAGTAGATATTTTTGGTTCCGTAATTGATAATCCACACATTGGTACACGCGAAATAGCCAGACAGTCAAATCTTAATCAGATAAGCGTGTTAAGAATTCTACACCGGCATCATTTTCATTTATCATTGCACCAAGAATTACACGGAAACGATTTCCAAAGCTGAGTAAAGTTTTATCCATGAGAGCTGCGACAGAATTCGAAATTAATTAATGATATTTTATTCACGACAGAGTGGTGCAGAATTACAATTTAATTAGTCCAGGAATCATAATTACATTGTATTTCATTCACATTGTAATTTATAATTCAGATCTTCGTTCAATTAAATTACAATGTAATTCGTAATTGCAATTGGAGTACAATTATAAAATACTTTGTAATTAAATTACATTAATTACGAATTTCGAGGACTAGGAATGGAAAATACGTCGCAAAGACAGCAAACAAGTATATGAAAGAAAAACATAAAAATATATATCGCACTTCTTCAAAGTTCTGCGCTACATTTTGGAGAGCTGTATTTTAATTATAAATATTATGAGATTAAAATAATTAGTAATTGAATTAATTGAAAGTTTTGAATTATGTAATTCAGTTACGACGTAGTTGTACATATAATTGATATATAATGATGTATAATCAATTCGTAGTTGAATTACCATATAATTGATATATAATGATATATAATCAATTCGTAGTTGAATTACCATATAATTGATATATAATGATATATAATCAATTCGTAGTTGAATTACTATATAATTTAATTCAATTGTGTAATTGAATTAGCACAACTCTGATTCACGAAATGCTGTTACATCAACGTATGTCGTTTACATCAACAGAACCCTAATAGAGTACGGTAAGCATGAATATGGACTTCGTACGTTAAGTTATGCTTTTTAAAATATAGCTCCTTCGAAGATCCTGTGGAGGTCAACGTACTTTACATGGTTGAATTTGTCTTTTCGTTATCTATAATGTTACACTAATCGAAATACGTCATTTCATTTAAAGAAAAAACGACGATGACTTGAAATATCGGGAAATATGAGTTAGAGAAATGATGTGACACTCCGTCACAATAAATTCCCCACTAAAGGAAACATTTTTTCGTATTACTGAAAACAACAGAGATATTTTCGGTGGGAGTCTTAGGTGCCTCACCCTGTATATGTACATATATTGGGTTGGCAAGAAAGTAATTTCAGTATTTTAAGGTGGAATAAGTATTTCTTTAAGCAATGAACTTTAATCGACCAAATATTTTTCATTTGGTTCGATGATTTTTTGCCCAGAGTTGTGCCAATTCAATTACATAATTGAATTACATTGTATTTAAATTATATAGTAATTCAACTACGTCGTAACTGAATTACATAATTCAAACCTTTCAATTAATACAATTACTAATTATTTTCATCAGATGTGTAATTAAAATACAATTGAATTAAAATACAGCTCTCCAAATTGTAGCGCAGAACTTTGAAGAAGAGCGATATATTTTTATGTTTTTCTGTCATATACTTGTTTGCTGTCTATGCGGCGTATTTTCTCTTCCTTGTCCTCGTAATTCATAATTAACGTACTTTAATTATAAAAGTATGTTATAACTGTACTGCAATTACAATTACGAATTACATTGTCATTTAATTAAATGAAGATCTGAATTATAAATTACAATGCGACTGAATTACAATATGTCTGAATTACAACATGATTGAATTATAATATGACTGAATTACAATATGATTGAATTACAAAGTAATTAAGTTATTTTGTAATTCAATTACTTTATAATTATAATTCCTGGAGTAATGAAGTTGTTATTCTGCACCACTCTGCATTTGCCATCTTTCTGGTAGCTTAATAAAGTTCTTGGCTATTTTCGTAAAGCTGCGACAGCTGCATATTAAATAACAAAATTGGATTTCATTTTACCTTAAAATACCGAAATTACTTTCTTACCAACCCAATACAATATGTCCCGTTAATGAAGACGAACGCAATGGGGCGCAAGTATCCAGGCTATTATTCGCGGAATAGTGGGACTTCTTATCACATTGCGGTCGACTAGCATGTTTGTGGAATTAATGGCGAGCAGATGCTCGCAGAGGCCGCAGACGTCCCACATTTCTTCTACCGAGTCACGTGTCTTCTGCCTCTTATTTGACTTATTCGACGTATCATTGTCCATCATTGATCGTTTATTTTCCCTTTCAATCGTACTCTACCGCGCGAGATCTCGATCGAATCGTCTCATCGATCGATTCCTGCGGAGAAAATCCCAGGAACACACACAACATTCCCAGAATACTTCGATTCGTTTCAACATTGATGTATACAGTGCGGTCGACGTGTTCTGTCAAGTGATAATACCATACCTGTGCGTTCTATTCACCGTTAAAAACCATCACACCGAATCTTCTCCAGTAACCAGCACAAAACCGTTCACCGAGTTCAACAAATAGTTCAGACAAAATCGAAAACAACATCAATAACCACTTATCCACCTAAAAAACCACCATGAATCACAAATAGAGCACCGGCAAACAAGAACAACTTGGTCATACGAAACTCAGTCAGTCGGTATCGAATCGCGGAAACGCAACGGTCTCCAAGAAACAACATTCATCGACATCAACTAATACAACAAAATAATACCAATATTCAAACACCGAGATGATCGATCCACAACACGATCTATACACCGTGCACGATCTCTAGAGAAACAGAGAATAGTGATCAAAATAGAAACAAAAAAAAAACGTCGAAACACTTCGAACGGATTTCTCGGAGCAAATCCGTGCCGCAGGAAGACAAGACGATCGGCACGATGTAACCTAAACGCACACTTTGCCTGGTGTCATAGTCGGTAACAACATGAATAGATACAACAACAGACGCTAGTGCGAGACAACCACATCGACACGACCACTGACAACATGCCTCAGATAGGATCTAACAGCGTTACCGTACACCGTATTATATCGAGCGATGCATTACGGGAAAACAGATCGTCGACATTAAGCATCGAGAAGATAACCTAAAACAGTGTTCCATCGCGTTTCAATGTTTACGCTGCATCAAGAATGAGTTTTACGTATACGGCTGACGTATCGTACAGAGTGTCCTTCGTAAGAACCTTCATTCGAAGGACACGCCGAGACATTTGAAAGCAGTGGAAGCTGTTTCGTTTTTAATCTCATTGGTTTTCGAACCGCCATCGCTGCTACAATAAAGTCGCGATAGTTTTCTGCGACCTTCTACTCAGAATTTATCCGGTGCCTACCCACTCCACTGCCGGCCAATGCCGCAGAGCGGCGATGATTGATCTCGGCTCGGGTAAAACGGTGTGAACCCCTACTAATCGAATTACAAAACTTCTTTATTTTGCATTATTTTTTGATGAGACTTTTATCAACTTATTCCTGGCGCTTTTCTGATTAAAATGGCACCAAACACGATATAATTTCAACTGTATTTAGTGGTTTAAAGAAGGAAAGAGACGCGGACATAGTTCAAAGAATTTCCCATACGCTGTTCTGCGTTACGTTCAAAACTTTCATCGTCGATTAAACCACTAAATACAGTTGAAATTCTATCGTGTTTAGTGTAATTTTAGTCAGAAAAATGACAGAAATAAGTTGGTAAAAATCCCATAAAAAAATAATGAAAAATAAAGAAGTTTTGCAATTGGATTAGTAGTGATTCATACCGATACGCTTCGGCCGTGCGATTCGTATTTACATGCTGTCATGTAATGACAACTGTAATGGTAACTGGCATAAAAAAATAATGTCCCTACACGATATGTCTTCGTGCAGAACACAGCCGTTGGAAAAATATCGCGACTTTACTATATCTCACGAGTAGTGGCTTGTCAATACAGGGACCAAAAATATTCGACTCTTTTTATACAATCCCGTAGATTTTGACGAGAAAATGCCGGAAATCTCCAAGTAAATCTCTCGTTCACTGGTTCGGATAATAGAAAGTTCTGATAATTGACGATCTACTCTATAATCATTTCATTTATACCTTTCTCTGCAAAACTACATTGCGATTACTACACTGCAGATTGTATGCATTTATGATTAATATGAGTAGGTGTAATTTATAGCAGCAAAAATATTAGAAGAGTTTAAGGGTGCGATTATATTATTTTGAATCTATTGACCTTTTGCACTCCAGTCTAGTGACTCGTATAGTACACCAACGATTTCAGCACTATATTAGTTACAAGTGTACAGGGTGTAACAAAATTTAGTGACATGGTTTTCGCAGATGGTTGTACACCTTCCGATCGGTGGAGATTTGTTAAAAGAAATTTCGGCAAAATTGACCTTGACCTTGAAATTCAAGGTCAAATTTTTATATATTTTTTTGGCGAGTAAAATGCGATACAAGCATAAAAAATTGAATTGAATTCAAGATCAAAGATCCTTGAATTTCAAGGTCAAAGTCAATTTTGCGGCAATTTCTTTTAACAAATCTCCACCGATCGGAACGTGTACAACCATGTGCCACAACCATGACACTAAATTTTGTTACACCCTGTACATATACAGGGTGAGTCATTTAAGACAAACCATTTGAATAACTTCTACATTTTTTGAGATAGGAAGAAATGCTTCAGACAAAAGTTGTTCGGTATCTATTGGCTCGTTACGTGGTTTACATAACTTTTTTCAAGTGAAGGTGCTTATGAGATTAATAGATCAACATAGTTTTTTTAATGGAACCGCATATTTTTGTACTCCTGCGATTGTAGCCCTTTTCGAGACAATTTCAACGATATAGTCATTCAAGGTCGTATACTTTAAAATTCATGAAAAGCATAAATTTAACGTAAATGCTTATGAAATAGAATATTCTCAGCTTTATTAATGAAATCAAACTGTTCCAATTCAAAATGTAAACAAACAAAGATGCTCAAAGCGATGACCAGTCACAGATAGATAGCTTCTAAAGCTTATAAATATTTATAAACTTGAACTTGTTTTATGTAATGCAGCTAATAAAAATAATATAAAAAAATACGGTTGCTGCAATCAAACAAAATGTTTATTCCTTAGCTACATTATATAAGACAAGTTCAAGTTTATAAATCTTCGACAAAATGAATATTTTATGTTTTGTGGTCATATTTCAAATGTCGCATTATCGGCGACAACGGAGTGCAAAAGGTTAAATAGTCTAAGAAAGAAATTAAATCTTTATTTCACCTCGGTTTCTTGCGACTCAGATCGAAAGTTTTTATTTCTCATAAACATCAGCACAGTCTGGTAATTACACGTGAATCAAGAATTTAATGGATTTCCGTTCTAAAAAAAGATATGTGTTTCCCACTTAGTTTCCCTTTGGATTTCGCTTACACATAGAGATGAAACTCTTGGGCATCGCTTCCTAGTCGGCATACCTTGCCTAAAAAGTTTCCGCCGCTTTCGATAGCAGTCATACAATTTCGCAAGTATGTAGAAAGTTGAATTGTTGAAGTAAACCATTCACGGAAAAATAAGAGACGAGCATTCGAAATCGACCCCGTTATACAATCGATCTGTTCGCCGGAACTTTCTACTTCCGTAACAAAGAATCAAAAAACAATGAAGCCGTACACGTTCCTGCGGAAAATTCGTTTGATCGGTAGCAACGTCGGTGAACGCTCGCTCGCTCTCGTAATTTATTCAATCATTCCAATTTCATGGAACTAGCCTGCCACAATAGGGGAAAAGAGCGTGTGTCGTGCCAGGCCACACCAAACTGGCATTCACTGTGCGAGAAGCAGTTTATTCTACTTTTCCGATGAAACTAGATATCGAACAAGTTCTCTCTCTCTCTCTTCGTCCTCTTTCTTTATTTCTTTCTCTCTTCCTCCTTCGCTGCGTTTCGTTCCCCGTTTCATCAGGGACGGTCTACTAACGATTCCCCTCTACAGAGAAGCCATCGCCGCTCTTTTTATTTCCTTTACCCGTCTGGAGGATTAGAGCTTGAAGCGTGATCCGTGGTTCGCTCGCGCAAGCGTACGAGAAATAGAATTTCACGGCCGTTTCCACGGATCATGTGTCGCGTATCGAAGCGGGATTTATTTCCCGTTTTTGTTTTCAGTGTCGTCGCACAGTGGAGTATTTGGCCCGAAAAGTCGGAAAGAAACTATTTTAGCGTTATTTACGGGGATCAATTCGTCTTAAAGTCAGCCATAACATTATTAAATCAAAAATGCATTTTAACGTTTAAAGAAACAAAATGATTTTTAAATCTTTTTCCCGAAACTTTATATATAGGAGTCTATAGATGTTTTCAACTTTCGTTTTGAAATTTGTTTGATACAACAAATAGTTTACGTGGTAAATTTAGGTGGTGCAGTTAAGTGACTCACCCGGTATATACAATATTGAATTAGCATTATCACAACTACGACATAAATACAAATTTGGTGAACGTTAGAATTGTCAATATCGTGTTTCCAATTTATTTACATTTTCTGCTAAACAAGTTGAATTTTAATTATACGTTAATCTCCGTTGTTCCTTTAATACTTGAATTCTATCAGGTACATGTAAACTTTTGCGGCTGGCAGTGTGGTATCCGAGAACATTCATAAAAAGAGTCATTAATACACATTCGCTCACGTTTGAATAAACTAAAAACGAAATATCAGATGATTGCATAAGTTCGTGCCCGTAAAGAAGAAAATTATGTAGTCACCATTCTAATTGTAGAAAACAATGGTGATTATATAATTGATTAATAAAGCTGTATTCTTTAAAATATACACATTCAATTTTATTTTCGAATCGGGCACGAACTTATGCAATCATCTAATAGAAACACGACTGCACTGTGGACTTGACGCATTTTCAACAAAGTTTGTTAGGTGCTATTTGAAACAGTAGAAAGAGTCAGAGAATTTAAGAATATTTCCTATAATTTATATTAAAACTATGCAAGAAAGAATTTGGTTCTTTCCTCTTATAATTGACACAGACGATTTTGCAGAAAGGTCCGCAGTCTAGAAATAGATACAATTAGATATCAAAATTCTTCAAGATTACGGAACCGAAGAAAAATATAATTACAACATATTATAGTTATACAATATATTCATGTCATTACATCGGTGAAAGTCAACGCAACTGGCAGAAAGTAGTTTCTCTGTAATTCTAAGCATGAAATCTAGAAATCGTTAAATTAAGAGGTTTCTTAGATCCAGTAGTGCATAAACTTTTTCATTTTTGGGGAAGTTTCGTCGTTGCTGGTTCGGCAAATCAATTTGATAAGACTGCGTTCTAGAACAAATCGATTGGGTGCAATCATTTTGTTACATTCATGGTTCCAATGAATGCGAAAGGTAAGCAACAAACATTCTGGTTAGCAGATATTTATGGGATAGAAGGCGCATCTTTTAAGAACATTCGAATTCGAGTTTCTCGTAAACGTAGTTCTGTAATTGTACAAAGAAATCTGATTCCACGAGCAAAATTTGAGACTCGAGCAAGCAACTTGCTCTCAGTTTTTTCATGATTGAGAGGACATCCTGTATCATTTAACCCTGGATTCTACATATGCCGTTTCCGTATATCTCTTTCCCCTCTATTCCTTCCCTGTTTCTTATTCACCGCTTTCATCATATTGCTAATTTTATTCGTGGCTACTTGCGCACGTGGTGTTCCGCTTTAGCTTTTCGCAGTAACTGTCACGGGGAATGTAGACGTGTCATCGGTTGCTTTCTGCAGTGTACAATTCTTAGGGTACGAGTACATTGGAGCTACGGTAGAAGCTAAGAGAGCGAAATACAATGTATACATTTATAGAGGAAGCGTTCAGGTTGAAGCGGCGAATAGAGTCACCCAGTGTCATCGGATCAAGACTTGTCTCCCACTCTACCTTACCCCTTCAAATCAAGACTTGCCTCCCACTATATCTTACCCCTTCAGATCAAGAGACTTGTCTCCCACTTTATGTTTCCCAATTTCCCGGTAGCGAGCATCCCCACCAGTGCCGCCAGATCGAGGAAATCGAGGGGAATACAGTTTACCCCCTCTCTGATGACCAGATTAATACGTGACCAGTCTACGGTCTTAGTGAGGGATGTTGGAGTATGCTCATGATGCTGGAATGGAATAGTGGAAGGGGAAAAGGAGGAGAGGAAAAATCGTCCAGTTTTTATCGATTCTGGTGGCACTGATCCCTTCGCTTCCGCCACAGCGTAGTCACGTGACGCGTTTCGTCTATGTCGTGCGCGTGTCACAATATCTCGTGATTAATCCAGTAATGACAGAAAAAGATTAACTGTATTTCTCTATATTTTAAGCATTGGGTTGTAAAGAAAGTTCGTAGCGTTCTCGAAGCAAAACTTTAAGACAAAATATTTACTCGTGTACATAATGTTATTCTATTGGGTTGGCAAGAAAGTAAATTTGGGTTGGCAAGAAAGGTGCTTATGAGATTAATAGATCAACTTAGTTTTTTTTAATGGAACCGCATATTTTTGAACTCCTGCGATTGTAGCCCTTTTCGAAACAATTTCAACGATATAGTCATTCATGGTCATTCTAGGTCGTAAACTTCGGTAACGACAGAAAAAGATTAATTGTATTCCTCTATATTTTAAGTATTGGGTTGTAAAGAAAGTTCGTAGCGTTCTCGAAGCAAAACTTTAAGACAAAATATTTATTCGTGTACATAATGTTATTCTATTGGGGGTGGCAAGAAAGTAATTTCGGTATTTTCAGGTGAAATATAAGCCAATTTTTTTTGCTAACGCAAAGCACTTTAATCAATAAAATATTTTCCATTTTCTCGATGATCTTCTGCCATCTTTCTGGTAGCTTCATAATTCCGTGCTTATAAAACTTCTGGTTCTTATCGGCAAGAAACTGATGCAAGTGCGATTTCAGGTCATCGTCATTAGCAAATGTTTTACCATTCGAAGAGTTTTGTAAACTTCGGAATAAATGGTAATTCGATGGTGCAATGTCCGGTCTATATGGTGGATGTGACATCACTTCTCAACCAAGCACCAATAATTTTTCACGTGTTATCAAAGATGCGTGTGGCAAAACACAATGGTGAAACATTCGCTGATGACGAGGGCCTGGAATCGCGCTTTTATCAGTTTCTTGCCGATAGGGACCAGAAGTTTTATGAGCACGGAATTATGAAGCCACCAGAAAAATGGCAAAAGATCATCGAACGAAATGGAAAATATTTTATTGCTTAATGTTCGCTGCTTGACTAAAAAAATTCGGTTTTATTTCACTTTAAAACACCGAAATTACTTTCTTGCCAACCCAATACAATGTATTTGCCACTTTGTTCTATTACCTTTTGCCATCTATATGGTAGTTTCGATTTCTGTTGTGTTTAGTTGTGGTTCTCGGTCCTCTAAATCGATACTTTCACCTACAGAACTATCCCCATAAACGGTACAAATCTTCCGTACTGTTTCTTCAGCATTCTTTCCTTTTCGAAAATAAGAAATCATCAAATGGCGAAAATGAATCTTATTTTTTTCCATTTTTAACCTTCTATTTGGTAGCTGTAAAATTGTCTAAACCAAAAATGACTGTCACAGAGAAATGCGTCAAAACATAAGCTTTCAGAATATGTGTACAACTATTTTGTTTTACTCACGCGTGGAACTGACACACGCTTTCGGCGCCACCAACTGAAAAACGCTACGAACTTCCTTTACAACCCAATATAATACTAAGAAAATTCAAATACAGGCTTCGCACTTTACCTTTTGCAAATCAATTTCACCCTTTTGCAAATCAATTTCACCCTTTTGCAAATCAATTTCACCCTTTTGAAAATCAATTTCACTCTTTTGAAAATCAAATTCAACCTTTTGCGCCCATTAACTGCATTTCTTTCAACAATTTGTTAACGTTCCTCTAAATATATTACAAAATTTCTCTAAATGTCCATTTTTTATTCGGTAATATATTAATTTATAGTCTTGAAATGAGAATTTCTGCAAATATCTTAAATACAAAAGGTTTTTAATAATCTATACATTTTGATTGACTACATAAGGGTTAAGAATATTTAAAATTAATTACACTTGATAACATGTCCTTTGAGTTCAGAAGAAGTAACCATGAACAGAGGAGGGTACAGCGAAGTGCTGTGTGACGTTAGACACACGTGAACGTGTATCGTTATTACTGTATATTTTCAGAAGGGTGAATTTGATTTGCAAATGGATGAAATTTATTTAACAGAGGGTGAATTTGGAGTGCAAAACCTATAATTGAAAGTTAATTCAATTTCAAGGATCACGTTTCCGAGCTGAATATGTTCTGAATGGTTTATGAATCTTGAAATATGGCCTTAAAATAGTAGAATAGCAAACAAATTAGTTTAATAACTGACGTGATTCGTAATACATCCCATAATTTGAATATGTGTATAGAACTTGTTTCGAACCTACCAGACCCTCTTCTTTCTTATTGAATATACTTCAGTACTCATTCCTGCAATTGCAGAATCCAAAAGAGTACGACCTTTAAGGTATCTAGAGATGTTTAGTCTGAAAGTCACAAAAAGAATTTGAAAACACACACTTTTGAGACAGTAAAATTCAATTTTCGAGGAGTGTTAAATGTACTTTGGATCCCGTTACAACTGATGGATAGACTGCGGATCTTTATGCATTTATGAAGAAATTGGTTGGACGAAATATAAATCAATAAAAAATTTAGAATATTTAAGAATGCTGTAACGTTGCTTTTAATGGAACAAAGTCATTAAGGGATGAAATCAATTTGTATGTTTTTCCTGCTTGTCACAATCAATCCAAAACATTTTTATTTTACATAAAGATCCGCAGTCTACCGATTGGATTTTCATTGAAAAAATCCATCGTGATTGATGGCGATGTTAAGTCATTACTTGACAAGAATGATACATCTACGAAGATTAACAGGATTCCATTCAGTCAATCAAATTTTTCAAGTCATACCGATTTTTTCTCACTTTCTTCGAAAAATCGACCACCGTGAAACGACACTGTCTTAACTTCTCTCGCAACTCCAATGTACTCGTGCCCTTAGATCGGGTCGAGCTTGTCGCCAAGTCTACGCAAGGTTCTCGTTATTTTTTGTCTCTCCCTCTCGAAAGTTTTTTTTAACGAGGTTTAAAATCGCGTTCGAAGCTTTTTTTTCGCCGCAAGTTTAGCAAGAAACGCGGAACGAGAAAAGTTTGAGTCGTTATTGTACGTACGTAGTTTCCCGTGCCCGATCGGCTCGATTAACCTTCTCCTTTTCGTACAGTATGCGCTCGTTGTTCCGGCTTTTTCTTTGGTTGTCGAAGGTGGAAAGTTAGTTTGCGAAGAAGCTGTTCGATCGCACAGTTGCATTTTATCGATGACAATTATCGGGCAATATAACATTGCAGACAAGTTCCACACTGAAACTGTCAGATTCTGCAATTACTGAAATTATAAAGATACTGTTTCGGAGAATTAGAGAAATTTATGTAAGTACTCAAGCACGCAGCGCAATAAAGATCGTAAAACATTTGATGAATTCACATTCAAATGAAAAGTTTTTCATTTATCAATTATCTAGCTTCGCAAAGATGACAATTACTAATATGTTCTTCAGTATACTATATTAATTTTAGGTTTCTATCGATTGTATTTGTTGTTAGTAAAATTGTTAATGCTTTCGGCGCAAGGGCTCGATCATTTGTTACTTAACTTACACAGCAATTTTCCAAATTACTTAATTAATTCCGACGTTTCGATCTACATTCAGATCATCTTCAAGGGTTACTAGAATTGCGTCTGTAAAAAATTTTTCAAACGTCGGAATTACTTTGGTAATTTTCAAAATGGCTTTCTAAATTAAATAACAAATGATCGAACCCTTGCATCGAAAGCATTAACAATTTTAGTGTACTATATTCTTTGCACACACATTTAAAGTGAGATTTATCTGATTAACAAATTACCGACGTCATTCACGATTATCAATGAAAATGGAAAATCTAATTCTAATTGTAACTACTTAATTTCGAAAAATTAGAAAGAAATAAAAATTCAGTTCTTTCAACAATGTCAATGGAGCCGAAACAAAATGGAAAATACCATGGTTGTAATACACGCGCAAAATCCACAATGTATTCTGCTATCACTGGCCTGCGGATTTTATGCATTCATGAGAAAAATGAATGGGCGTAATTCGAAACAGTAAAAAGATTAACGCTAAACCAACCGACCATCAAAAGTGACTGATGTGTATAGCATTACACAAATAAAAAGATTAAATTTATTTATATTTTGTGCGATTTTTACTGTAATATACATATACTGGAATCAAACAATATATTCAATAAATTTCCATGTGAAAACACCTTTACAATTTCAATACTTGTCAAATAAAAAATCTAAAATGCTTCATTTGACCCCTGGTGGTAGGTTTAGTGTTAAATGAGATTAATTAAAACGTATGAAAAATTTATTTTGCATAATGATCCGCAGTCTAATTATTACTTTTAATATGAATAATTCGAAACATGTAAAGTCTAAGAAAAACGTATGGAGGGGACGTACTCAATTTACCAAAGATTATATGCAAATATAAATAAATTTTCCAAAATCCATTTAATAATCAAACAAACACTAAGTGGATTTCCAGATTTTCTCTACACCGTTGCTCACAAAAATCTTGCACCATACAATATCTCCTTCCGCGTCACATCAAATGCCTTTCGTATCATATCATTGTCACTAGCAATTATTCTAAATTAACCTTCTATTGCCTGAATTTTTATGACGAGTTGAACAAAATATATATGGCTGTTAGTCTACTTAATAGTCTACTTAAAAATGAATGTGGCTATGAAATAAATAGTAAAATTTTATTAGAAAATGTTATTTATTGTATTTTATGACTGTTCCTGCATGGGAACTTTATACAGTGCTGGGGAAAATAGTATTTTAAATAGTAAATAATAAATAATCCTATTTATTTTAAAGTATGTGTACAACTTTGAAAATAAAATATTTTATTTGATACAGTAATTTTTGAAAATAAAATAATTTATTTGAGGCACTCATTTTTGAAAATAGTATTTTGTTTGAAGAATATTAAAATATTTGTATTTTATCGTTATTTTCAATTTTAATTTTAAATGTTGTTGAAAATAATGGTTCGAATTCGATACATTTATGAGTATAAGTCGTTTCTTAACGATAATATAGACTGTATGTTTATGCGGTTTCTCAGGGTATTATAACAATGCAAAAAGTAAAATATTTTATTTCGTGTTTCGGATTGTTAAAATAGAATTATTTTATTTTGTGGATCAAATTGTTGAAATAGAAATATTTTATTTTGAGGTTCAGATTGTTCAAATAGAAATATTTTAGTTTCGAGATGATATATCTTATTTAAAATACTATTTTCTTTAAGCAAAATAAAATCTAAGATATTCAATAGTATTTGAAATATTTGTTCCGCCAAATAATGCCCACCTCTGCTCAAAGTCTTCAGTATTGTCTACTTAATTTGTTATAGAACATTTGAAATTTAAGTCCCCACTTGGGAACGGAATGCAATGGAGGGTTAACTACACTACACAGTGGGAGATTCGACGCGATCGATGTCACAATAGTTTGAAAAACCGATTGATTTTGTGAAAAATAGAATCGATGGTGCTTTCGCACCACAAACGCTAGATTCGAATTTAGTACAATACAATTTCAAATGCCCGGTGAATTTCCACATATTCGCCGGAACTTTTTCGCGTCGCACGACACACACCGGTACAAAGTGTCCAGATCGTAGCGTAGAATGCCAATTTAGCCAGGCGCTGGTAGTTCAATTATCGGGTGCATTGGTAAGGAAAGCGCGGCTCGGTATCGCGATATTACGTTATAGAGATCAACGCTGGTTGGTGTGCCCGGAACAAGGACGGAGGCGACGTGTAATTGAAAATCCCACGAGCAGGTTTTTCCTGTGTGGCCTGGCCTTAATTGCATGGAATCGACTGGAATTGCATTTGAACCCGTTGGAATTCCCCGCGAAATTAAGCGATCCCGGAAGCGTAACTTCTTTTCTCGGCGGAAGCTCACATTTAATGTCCATCGATCGTTTAATCCCACTCGTCCCCGGATTGATTCCCGATTCGAGGATTCGCGATATCCAGTGAAACCATGGTCGATAAAGGCACGTAAAAGTGTTCTATTAACCCTTCAACAATTCATGTCTCTTCTGCAGTTAGGAGCATAACTGGTCACACACACTTTTAAACAGGATAACTTTTTTATGAATGGACCAAACGACTTCAATTCCTCTGTAAGGCTAGAATAATTAGTTTAGTAAATGACGTCAAAAAATATGTTGAAAAAATGCATTTGGTCGGAATTGCGAAAAACAATAGTGAAAATTGATTTTTACAACTTTTTCAACTGAGCCAATAATGAAAATTTAAAGTTTGTGTTTGATCAACTCGTACAAATTATATACGCTCTAAAAATTTCATTGAAATTTGTTAATTGGTTTACGAGTTATGAACGATCAAAAGTGGTAAAAATTGCAATTTTTCCAGATTTTCGGCCTTTTTACCATTTTTGATCGTTTATAACTCGTAAACCAATTAACCAGTTTCAATGAAATTTTCAGAGTGTATATAATTTATACCAGTTGACCAAACACATCTTTTAAAATTTCATTATAAGCACAGCTAAAAAAGTTGTAAAAATCGATTTTTACTATTATCTTTCACAATTTCGACCAAATGCATTTTTTCAACATATTTTTTAGACCTCATTTACTAAACTAATTCTTCTAGCCTTACAGAAAAATTGATGTCGTTTGGTCCATCCATAAACAAGTGTGTGGATCTTTATACAAAATAAAACTTGTCTACGTCGATTGCAAGAAATAGAACCCAAATGTAATGTTATTTCCTCCCTTAATCATTTTCACAGATGAGAAGTCATATATTTACATCTTCAATTTTCAAAATTTTCCTACAATTTCGAATTTCATCTAATCAATTTTGCTATAAATGCATAAAGATCCGCAGTCTAGATATGAGTTATGCTCCTAACTGTATTCTCCCATCCATGTCATGCAATGCATTTTACAACTCTTGGAAATCTGTAATTACTAGACTGCGGACCTTTATGCATTTATGGCTCCTGAAAATTTTAAAAATATTGTAGAATATAAAATTTGACGCAGTTTAGTACACACTATTTTTATTTATTTCAAATCTACAAACGCCACTACATTCTTAGAATTCGTCTACAAAAATTGAAAATTGCATACACATTCGCAGGCTAGTAATCACAGCAATACTATAATTGATTATTAGACTGCGGATCTTCATGCATTTATGAAGAAATTAGTTGTGTGAAATATAATACGGTAAAAGATTTTAAAAATTCAAGAATGTTGTAATGTTGTTGTTTTTAATGTAACAAAGTCGTTAAGGGATGAAATCAATTTTTATGTTATTCCTGCTTGCCACAATCTATGCAAAACATTTTTATTTTGCCTAAAGATCCGCAGTCTAATGATTATTATTGCTATTGTAATAACAAATTTCCATCGTTTACACTCGTACCAATGTACAAGGTTCATAGAGTAAAACTTTATAGGATAACCAAATATAAAAATAGTGTTGGTTTTTCAGGATTAATTCTAGTTAATAAATGAATTAATGTTCATAAAATATTCCAAATCTTTGTTTTGTCGTCTGAAACTCTCACACTCGAACAGGTTGCTATACGTAGATCTTGACAGCTATACATGAACTTACTCCTTTATCTAAATAAAACTCAAAATGAAAATGTTGAATACTTAACCTTCCCCTAGATTTCTCTCTCTACTTGATATTATTATATATTTTCTTGCAGTATTTACAAGTTAATTTCAAGTAAATTTCAAATTTCTACTAGACTTTCTAAGCATACTAAATCTCGGTATAATAAAATACTTGGAAAAGTTCAGCAAGATTTTTATCTTCTTTATAGTATATCCAAAGATCCATATATAATATCTCGAAAACCATTTGTATAAATTTATAACTACCATCATTCTATTCTATATTCAAGCCACTAATTCTGAAGATCATAAAAGTTTACTGTAAAGAGTTTCAATCCTAAATACAACTTCTAGAAACAGTGACTTTATCTTATGCCATGTAACCATATGTAAAATGCATTTAAAAACTATGGTTACTTACAAAAGTCTACATTAGGTTGATGTACAATTCAGAATTGACAAATGAGAAGAGGCAGCACATATTCAAACTGAATAAAATTTGTTGATATTACAATACTCTAATGAGCATAACAAATTTTATGAATTTTCAAATATGTCTTTCGACTTTCTAGTCAATTTTTGTGACTTTCTATTTCGAATTCATTTACTTTACAAATATAGACTGGCTTTCTGCTTTTAACCCTTTGCACTCCAGCCTAGTCACTCATACAGTACACCAACAACTCCAGCATTATATTAGTTACAAGTATAAAAAAATACGGTTGCTGCAATAAAACAAAGTATTTATTCCTTAGCTACATTATATAAAACAAGTTCAACTGTATAAATCTTGAACGAAATGAAAATAATAATTTAAAGTTCATAATGTCGCATTATCAGCGACAACGGAGTGCAAATGGTTGAATATTTAAGGGCAAGTGTTGTAGGCATAGATTCTTTCGTAAGTAACTGTACTTAAATTTGATCTGTGAATCGTTTACGTTCAACCTGTTCCAGTAAAACAACGTTGTAAATGTTTATGTTATATTTAGAGTAAATGGTGTATCAAAAAATTGAGACAGAGTTAATAAAGCAAGAAACCATGACACTTTTCTCGCCGACCAATCGCACTGTCACTCCCAGAATACATTCGTTAAAAATAATATTTTTGAAGCACGTAGACTCGTACGAGTGTAGCGTATAGTATCATCGTAGGTTAGTATTCTTTCCGACGGAATTGGAGAGCACGCGAGTCGATAATATGTTCGAACGGGAAACCGAATCCGTACAAACGTTTAGACAAGCCTCGTCTCGGCGGTGACACGCGGCTGTGACAGGCAAAGCTTTACACGCGTTCTTTCATCCATCGGACACGCCAGCTGCATACGTGCATCTGGGAATGCAAGCATAGAGAGAAACATGGTTGCGACATACTGCAAGCAGTAGCGGAGCCCTAGCATTAGGATGGCCCGATTTCAGACGACTCGACTTTGCGTTGGACAACTCACGGAACACGATCACACGATCTCGATGTTGCTCAAGCAATTTCTTCTTACTCTTTTTTTCTCGAAATTTATTACGAGAATCCTTCTTTTTAACAATTATACAGGTTTTGCACTCCACTTACACACCGTTTCACGAATCAATTTCATCCTTTTGCAAATCAAATTCAACCTTTTGCAAATAAAGTATTTTCAAGTATGCTTTTGTACGAAAAATCAAATGAAATGTAAATTAATTGTCAAGAAATTCAATATTTTATTTATTACAAAGATGTACAGGGTGTGTAAAAAGTAACGGTAAACCGTCTAGAGGTGAATCTACTTAATCTATCAGTCTAATAACACTGTCCAACAAATTTCAACTTTTTTTATGTTT
>CM052204.1:12091699-12128536 GCA_028455805.1 Lasioglossum figueresi
TACGCGTACAGTTTTTGAGAAACATGGCCTTGAAAAAAAAACCACATTTTTCAACTTTAAACAAATATTGTGATGTTATTATAAAAGATATGGAATTGTTCGTTGCAGCAAAAGATTCTGTAGACTTTCACGAGTAGAATGATATGCAATATTAATACGTTATGAATGTTTAAACATGTTTAAACAATCATTAAAGACGGAGAGACACCATTTTTGCACAGATTTTTGAGGATATTATTTAATTTATCGGAAAGAATAAGGGTCCTGCGTAAAATTGAACTATATCGCGCGATAGAGCAGACTTTTATCTTGAGAAACCCCCCATTGAAGTTTCCGACATCGATGTTTTTACCGAACCAGAGTGCAAAATATCTTCGCTCGACATGAGTTGCCGCCAGTGTTGCTCTTCTAGTGGTGAGTGTCACTGGCGGCAACTCATGTCGGGCGACGATATTTTTCTTTCTGGTTCGAAAAAAACATCGACGTTGAAAATTTGAAAGGGTGGTTTTTCAAGATGAAAGTCTGCTCTATCGCGTGATATAGTTCGATTTTCCGCTGGACCCTTATTTTTTGGGATAAACTGAAAAGTATCCTCAAGAAATGGTGCAAAAGTAGCGTCTCTCCATCTTTAATCATTGTTTATACATGTTCAAACAATCATAATGTATTAATATTGGATATCACTGTATTCGGGAAAGTCTACAGAATCTTTTGCCGTAAAGAACAATTCAATATCTTTTATAATAACATCACAATATTTGTTTGAAGTTGAAAAGTGTGGTTTTTTTTCAAGGCCATGTTTCTCAAAAACTGTACGCGTAGGAGAAAAATTAAGGCCAGATTCGGAATCAGCGCAAAAAACTCTATAAGGTACACCCAACAGTTATAGGGAAACAAATTTGGTGTTGGACAGTGTAATTACTTTTAACGAGTATTAAAAGTATTTGATGTACATTTAATCAATAATTGTACATTTACTTACTCGTTGTGATTTAATTAATAAGTATTTGATGTACATATTTGCAATAAATAAAATATTGAATTTTTTGACAATTAATTTACATTTCATTTGATTTTTTGTACAGGGTGTATAAAAAGTAATGGTCTCCGTCCTAAGGGTGAATCTACGCCTCTGGGTCGGTGAACATTTGTAAGAGAAACTCGCCGCGAAATTATTTATAACAAAAAAAATTGTTAAAGATTTTCTTTACATCAACACCTAAATATTTTATTATTGCAAATATGTACATCAAATTCTTATTAATTAAATCACAAGTATTAAGTAAATGTACAATTATTAATTAAATGTACATCATATACTTTTAATATTTATTAAAAGTAATTATTAGACTTCGGATGTTTATGCATTTATGAAGAAATTGTTTGGGCGAAATATAAAACAGTAAAGGATTAGAAAAATGTAAGAATATTGTAACGTCGTTTTCAATGTAACAAAGTCGTTAATGGATGATATCAATTTTTATTTTATTCCTGCTCCCCACAATCGATGCGGAACATTTTTATTTTGCGTAAAGATCCGCCGTCTAGTAATTACCAATTCATTAATTCGTAATGTACGAAAACTGTGGGTAAGCTATGTATATTTATTGTAGCCATTTTCTGATTAATAAATTTTAAAAGTGAAAATACATATGCATTTATTGAACCGTATTGAGTTTTATGTTTGCCTTGACAGTAGTGGCACTGTTCACGCGTGTCTAACGTCGCGCAGCACTTTAACGTTCACAAGCAAGAGATGCTTTCAAGTGTAATTAATTTTAAATATTCTTAGTGGTGAAATTGATTTGCAAAAGGGTGAATTTGGAGTGCAAAATCTATCGTATATATTAGAAGAATAGCATCTCTAAATATTGTATATTCTGCTCACAGATTCTTTATGAAAAAGTAAATTCGAGTGCAATAATTGAAAAGAAATTACAGTTTTATAATATACAATATATAATAATTAGACTCCGTATTTGATGCATTCATAACAAAAATGAACAGGTGCAATTTAAAACAGTGAAAATATTAAAAGACTTTAAGACAGTATTAATATATTATTTTCACCACATTAAGATTGTTATTGAACAATATAAATTTATATTTAGTTCTTGCGTCTTGCAATTGATGCGCAAACTTTTTATTTTGAATAACATCCGGAGTCTAATAATAATATATAACACTCCATAGAAATTGTGGATGTAGTTACGAACTTCCACTTTTTCACATTATTTCGTACCAGTCCTACTTAATAAATGGAAAATATATGTATTCCATTGCCAGAAAAGATTTCCAAATACAACAAAGTACAAACACCATCAACAATTGTTAACATACACATTCCCCAGGCATACTATCACTCTTCGCGAGCCATAATTGCATAATAAAAAGCTCATGTCATTACTCATCTACCAGTATTATAAAATCTGGAATTTTTCAAACGAACTACCGAAACTCGAAATCACGTAGGAGTTTATTTTCTGCATAAACAGTTTTAACATGTTGTCGCTTCATTGATCTTCAACGGTAGAATTGTGCTATAATTATACGGAAATTTGATTAAATTTTGTAAATTATTTTTCTAAATTTAAAATAAATTCGTAACCAATCTATTTCGAAACGTTACTCCTTTTCGAACCGGTAATGGCGTAATTGGTTAATTGTTGTATAATCGAGAATTGATTTGCGATTACGTAATTATACGCAACGACTACGAAAATTGCGTTACATTAGCATTTACACGCTGTCGAGTCGAAAACAAAAGAGGAATTTCATCCGGGCACGTAATTGCTGTTACAGTTGACGCAAAAGAAACATTGGTAATTGAGTTTGCGGTTCGATGCAAAGATAATATTATAGAATATCGAGAACATCGGACGTTCGAGACTACACAGACCTCAGGTGATTGGATCGAAGTATGTACTTCGATTTTCCTCCGCAGAATGTCCCCGGTGACCCCAGAAATAGCCTCTATCTTGATTCGAGCGTGTTCTTCGAGCAATTCGAACTTGTCTCGAGTGTTTGACGTTGACATCGGCGTCGTGGCCCTTCGTCGGCAGAGAGCGTTGTTCGTACTTTACCCAGTGCAGGAATACGGGATCGAGAATGCGGTCTGTCCAAGTTAATCAAGACCGTCGGGGGAGCCTTGAAAAATCCAGGTTGCTAGAGGGCATCAGGGATAGTCTTCCAGAACACGGGAAATGAATTCCGTTATCTAGGGGAACGTTTTAAGGGTCCGTGATATCGATTACGAGGCGCTCTCTTTCTCCCTTTATCTCTTTTTTCACTCTCTCTCTCTTTCTCTCTTTCTCTCTTTCTCTTACTCGCTCTTTCTATCTGTCTCTCTGTCTGTCCTTCGCCGGCTGGTTCTTTGTCGCAAACGCGGGCCGTTTCTATGATCGCGATAACATTCACGGACGGTTCGCACGTCCCCGTGTTGAAAAGGATCCCAACGGTGTCGGTTCGCTCGCGATCGAGAGACGATCATTCGATAGTCCTCTTCCCCCTTCCGTCTTCTACTCTGTCGTCGAAGGGAAGACGAACACACGCATCACTCAAGGAATCGTTGGAAAATAAAAACCGCAAGCGATCTTCTCTCTATCTCGCTCTTTCTGTGCGCACACTGCCTCACAGAAACACGAAAAAGGGGGAGAAAGCGAAAGAAAGAGACGTCTAGGATGAACATCGAGACTTGCGTAAATGTAAGGAAAGATAAAAGAATAGAGAAAGGCAAACATCATGAACAACAGTTACATCGACAATAACAACATGAACAATAACAGTAGAAAAAAAAAAATACAGTAACAACAATAACAACCACGACGTACATGCACCACAGAAATATACAAGATAATAATTAATATACGTGTTACATGGTACGCCGTAGATCTGCCGGACCCTTCACCTATCAGCCAATCATCGGATAAATATTCTATAGAAAAAAAAAAACCATTACTATTACTACTACTACTTCTACTACCACCACTACTATTACTAGTAATACTACTACTACTACTATTACTACTATTATTACTACTACAAACTACTACCACGACCACCACGACCACCACCACAACCACCACCACCACCACCACCATCAGAAAACTGCAAAATGTACCCGAGAGTAAATATCGGGAGTCAATAAATATATATATTTATATATATAGGGAGCACGAAAAAAATATATCTGCATCCTCCCGACAAGATATATTGTAATTATGTCATAATACGACTCAGAGTCAACCTTCCAGTATATTTATAATGCTCACCACCACAATGTTCCGCAAAGGCTACCAGTGCACTCACAGACAAACATTCGATCGACCACTGTTACCGTCAAAAAAAAAAAAAAAGTATATATGTATCTATAGAATAATGAAACAAAAATCGGAAAAAAAAAGTATGCACAAAATCGGATACCGAGGGACCTACTACTCCGGTCACGAGAGAGATCAGACTACAAAAACAAAAAAAAAAAGAGACACCACCCTTTGTCTATCCAGTCGAAAAAGTCGAATGTATATTTCTCTCTTTCTTATCACATCTTTGTATGTATGTATCTATTTGTACACATGGTACGTATATGTACGCACACGGCTAGCTAATCTTCTTCCCGCTCGTTACCGTATATATGCACACTACAGAAAAGTACATATGTATAATTATACATCGGAGAAACGGGGGATCGATCTGTGTAACTAACCCGCAGCACGAAAAAAAAAAAAAAAACAAAAAAAAAACAAAAAAACCCGTCCGAGGAAGAGAGGAAAAGACACACATCTACGTAATATGTACCCTATTACGTAGACGGATTCGAAAAACAACAAAAACAGACTACAACCAACAACAAAAAGTAACAATTCCAAAAAAAAAAAAATCAAAAAATTACAACAACAAAAAAAAAAGTCAAATGTCGAATCACACACGGGACGACCGGAGAGGCAGGACGATGTAAAAAAAAAAACCAAAGTTTTCAAAAAAACGAAAATACAAAAAAAAAACGGATCGTTGAGCGAGACAAGGAGCGATCGGAAAGGAATCGTGGAAACGAGAAAATGGGGGTTGTTATGTTGGAATGTTTGTCTGTGTGCAGATGCAGCCTACTCGTTGTTGACTTGACGGTGATGATGGATTCACGTGGAACCGAGTCAGGGCCCGGTGATTGTGGGGCTTAGGCAGGTCTACGGCTACTTACCTTCTTCCCCTACTACTACTGTCTGCGAAGAGTGAGAGTGATAGCCCGGTCCGTGAACGCTGGACCAAACGGTCCGTAATTCTCGTTCGAGTCGGACGGATCGGTGACCGAGACACATGGGGTCGATCACGGTAAGTCAGTACATAAAATCAGTGCCTAACAAGTTTACCGACGGAGACCAACGTCTCCGTTTTCCTTATTTCTCTTTCTCTTTCGCTGTCTATTTCTCTTATTCTTACCCTTACTCTTACTCTGACCCTTACTCTTACTCTGACCATCTACTCTTACTCTATTTCTCTTTCTCTTTACATTTCTCTTTGCATCCCTCTGTTTCTCTGACCACAGAAATCGCGGACTCGCGGCGAATCGTTTTGAAACTCTATCGATATATTTGGATGTGCTTTTTTTTTTTATTTCATACGAACGTACCCAGTGGTTTCACGATGATCCAACACACGTGAATACTCTCCGTGCCTCGCAAGATGTCTCGCGTGACGATGGCACAGGGGCAAAGTTGACGTCGCACGCTTTAGACAATAATTCATCTAGAACCGAATTATATTGTTGTCGCATTCCTTTCGAATTCCAGGAGACTTCTTGCAAGGCACGGAGAGTACTGTCAGATCATTTTTCTCAAGATTACCAAGTTCGTGTGCGTGCGAATTCCATAGCGGAATCCGTGCGCGCAACACCGGATTCGTTTCTATGATTATATTTGATGACGAAAGACATCAACTTTCCGATCGTTGAAAAGACCAGACTTAATTATCTCCGAGACGCTTTGTATATTAGCCCTTAGCACTCGAGTGGTAACTCAGAGTCACCACTAAAAACGGCTGTACCATTATTTATAATATTGTTTACATTATTAAATATGTTGCTATGAGATATTACATCAATTTCATAGCCATAAAATGAAAAAAATCGTATACAATGGAATTATTCTAGGTCCGAAGAAATGTTTGATTTTCGAGTTATTGGGTTTGCTGTACGATTATTTATAATATTGTTTACATTATTAAATATGTTGCTATGAGATATTACATCAATTTCATAGTCATAAAATGAAAAAGATCGTAGACAATGGAATTATTCTAGGTCCGAAGAAATGTTTGATTTTCGAGTTATGGGGTTGGAAAGAAAGTTCGTAGCGTTTTCAAATTAAGGTATTTATTCATATGTTTAATCAACAAGAATAGAACAGAATGGAAAATATAATATGTTATTGAACAAATCCATGAATAAATATCTGAATTTTAGCTTTCAATTTTAATTTCCCAACGCTACGAGAACTTTCGTTTCAACCCAATAAAATAGCTCGGACTGCAGAGGGTTAAAATTTCATTGGAGCAAATTTCTGGTTTAGCAGACGAGAGGACAGCACCACAAGCGCGCCATAAACGAAAGGTTTTCGTTTCGAGTGAAGCTAGTGATGTACGACATGTGTACAGTGGCTGACGTAGTATGTGACGTTTAGAGGATCGTGTATCGGAGCGCTGTTTTTTCTCGATCGATAATAATCGGTACGATTTCACGAACGGGGGCAGAAGAGTCTGTTACAAAGCCACTCGATGGCCGTCGTTTGTGAACCTATCATCGGTTATGTATTATCGGAAACACGGTGATCGATGGGACGTCAGTTTGTTTGGAAGAGCGATGGATAGGAGATTAAAAACTCTCTGGGGATTAAGAAAGTTCCGATCCCTGTTCGGGCGCACTTCACTTCACCTCGCCTCGTCTTACCTCAGTGATTCATAACGGCGCCGTCCAAAGTTGCTTCCTTCGCAGTGTTGGTCAAACTCTAGTCCAGAGTAGGGCACAAAACAACTAATAATAAAAAATGACTAATACACTGGCCGAAATTTCTATAAAGTCAATGTGTTTTATAACGAATTCTTATTATTATACCATACCAATGAAAAATTTGTATTTGGTGGCAGTTCGGGATTACATAAAGAAAGCATACACACCGATTTCAAAACATAAGTATAACATTTATCGATAAAATGAAACAAAAATATAATTTTGCGCAGAACAATCTGCGAAATTTCTATAACGTCGCTTTCGTTTTACACGGATAAAGTTGAAATTAACGATTGTTTTTTTATTATTTCTATTTTAATATCTGGCGTAACCTCTATTTGTTTGAATTACATTAAAAATACGATTGGGCATCGACGAAACTAACTTTTGTAGCGTTTCTGTTTTAACAGACGCCCACGCTTCATTCACCGGATCCCTTAGTTCGCTAATAGAGTTGTATTGCTTGCAGTTTTTATAAACTTGTCGCGCAATGATACCCCAAACATTTTCAATAGGGTTTATATCAGGGGAACAAGCAGGCCATGGCAAAACATTGATGTTTCTGTCAAGAAACCGCTGCTTTGTGTGCTTCGACGCGCGTACCGCAGCGTTATCATGCTGATAAATAAAATTGTCATCTTCAATATTTTCTGTAAAGGGTATTAGAACCTTGTCTAACAAATCTGTATAATTTTCCGAATTCATTTTGTGATTTATGTAACACATTGGAGTTGTTTGTCAGCTATGAACGCAGCCCATATTATTAGCGAATCATCGCCAAAGTTACGACTCATTGTCATACTTTTCTCATTTCTCAGATCATGCCAATAATATTTACAGCCATCCGGCAAATCCAAATTAAATATTTTCTCATTTGAAAAAATGACAGACTCCCACTCTTTCGTCCAGGACATATGTACCCGTGCGAAATCAAGACGGGCCTGTTTATGTACTTCTTTTAGGCCTGGTTTACGTTGCATTTTCGTCCACACAAATTGTCCAGAAGAATTTAACAGTCGTTGCACGCGTCTTGTTGTTACTGGAAGCTTCAATCCAGCTCGAAATTGTGCTGCATTTTTCCTTTCTTTAGCCGCAGACCTCGTTAATAATAAAAGTTGTCTCTTTGACAATTTTTTATTACCACCTTTAAAATGATTTTTCCGCAATTTTTATGTAAATTGATATAATTATTAATTACAGTATACGAACGATTAATTCACTTAGCAATTGCACGATTAAAGCAACCCATATTTTTATAAGCATCGATCGATGCTTTTTCTTCGATTGTTAGCACTTTTCCTCTCGGCATTCTAATGCACGTGAATCAAATGATAAGAAACAGGATTTTTATGAGTTCTAAAACTAATACTTTTAGAATATTTCAAATTTTCCGTAGTTCTCTGCTCGGAATCCAGAGAAACGCTAAGTGACTTTATAGAAACTTCGCACTTGTATTCTGCATCGCGCACAAAAATATCAAAACAAACGTAAAAAGTGAACATAGCGCTCTAGAGTGCATAGTCGCTCTATCCGAGTGTTAACAAGGCACAACACCAGATACGATATACAACAAAAATGGTGATATTTTTCAAATATCTATGAATATAAAGATGACTTTATAGAAATTTCAGCCACTGTAGTCTGATTGATTGTTATTCAGCAAAATAGTCATTAGTTAAAACTTTTTGATCAGTTAATCATAACTACATGGCACTAGTTGGTCACAGCTCTAAGTAATCGTTAGTTATTGCTTGTTAGTTACGATTAATGATTAGTTAGTTTAAATGATCAGTCATCAAGTAATTAGTTATCAGTCACTATTGTACGATTAAGTTCTATGTAGTTATGACTAATACTATGTACTTCATATACTTTTTTGTAACTGAAGGCGTTTCGAATATTTGAAGATCAACTTAGTTTCTTTCTTAAATGGAATGCTATATTTTTTATGCCAAAACATCGAGGAGCGTTAAATTTTGAGTGAAAAAGTACTGACCTTTATTAGCCGTATACCTAATAGTTAACGAATGATTTCACTTTGTTTCTTGAAGAGGGTCTGTGCATAATATCAGGTCGATAAGTATGAAACTTGACAAATGTGTTTGAAATTTGTGTTTTATTTGTCAAGTTTCATACTTAACGACCTAATATCGAGTAACAGTTTCAATACCAGCAAAGATTTCCGTATGATCGCGGAGTTTACGTGACAATGTTTATCAACATTGAATCGTAATCGCCTATTCTGTTCGCGATTCGCTATTGAAGTTATCATCAACGTTTTGTACGTGACTGTCTCAGTAAGATAACAGCAAAAATGAAGGCTGCTCTTTACTTTACGGGACCAAAAATTTTTGCCTTTCTCCTATAAATTATTATGTATTTGGTATTATTATTTATTTATCTAATCCAGTAGATTTTAACGAAGAAAGCCAAACTAGAAGGACGGAGTCCTACGGAAATCTTTGCTGGTATTGAAACTGTTACTTGCTATCAAAGTAGGGCACAACTCATCTAATAATTAAAAATGACTAATAGTCTGATTGATTGTTAGTCATAGCAAAATAGTCATTAGTTAAAACTTTCTGAATAGTTAATCACAAGTTATTGCTTATTAGTAACGATTAATGATTAGTTTATTTAAATGATCAGTCATCAAATTTTTAGTCATCGGTCACTATTATGCGTTTTGTAAATTAAAATTGAAAGGTAAAATTCAGATATTCATTCATAGATTTATTCAGTAACATATTTTTCATTCTGTTCTATTACTTTTTGCCATTTTCGAGGTAACTTTTCGTATTGTTCAATAAACATATGAATAAATACCTTACTCTATCTTCGATTCTTAATTTGAAAACGCTACGAACTTTCTTTCCAAACAAATATAATGGTCTATCATAAATAGACTGTGTATCGGTATGCAAAATAAAAATTGTCTATGTCAATTTCAACCATAATAATCAAGTCAATTTACCATAATAATTTTAACCTTTCTATAGTTTTGAGTTGCATCTATCCATTTCTGCCATGAACGTATAAAATTCGCAGTCTAATTAAAATCAATGTTAATTCATTAACTTCGATCATTTATCATCACCATTGTTTTTTCTGTAAAAATCACTTCTTTCCTTTGACTTACTAATCACGTATCCATTATGTTTTAACGTTCTGTAACTATTTCAACCTCTAACAGATTAGTTCTCCTAAAACCTAGCATCGAATACGACTGACGTTAATATTTATGTTATAAATGGAAACGTGTAAATCTCTCCGCTTCCAGCAATTGGTCAAAGAGGAAAGATCATAAACGATAGTAGTAGCACAGGTCGTTCAGAAGCAGAAACACATTGTACCGGCTTACAGAGAAACACAGCAATGAGTTACTACGCACACATGACGTTATTAATTAACCGCAGGGTATAGCGGCTGGGTCGCGATTGGTCATGTTATGTAATCGACATTTGGAAACGACGGGGTCGCGTGTGCTTCTAATTATCCGCTTGTTCAGGGATGAATCGATTAACAATCGGGTACGCACCACTTAAGAAAGGGAGGGTAAGATTCGTGTTTCTCTTTTACGGCATAAGGGAAATTAATACAGCGACTCTTTAATTACTATACATATTAATCGATAGGTTCGGAATGTCTGTATCAGAAATTCTGCTACATTGGTCTAACACGTTAATTCGAGGTAGTAAAAGCTGCCAAGAGATAAACTTTTATTTGGGTAGGCGGTTACTTGCAGATCACAAATAATTATGCCATTATTCATTATTCATTATTAATTTCTTATCGCCCATCATTATATCGTAGAAGCTTGTGCAAACAATTTGTACAGGGAAATTCTGTTGTATACCAACGTCATTTCATTCTACATTCTACATAGATACCTACCTGGCTTCCTGTTTCTACTATGCAAACTCATGATTTCATCCTTGACTCATCCTCAAACTCTGCCGCCCCATCCTCGACCTCTGTCCTTGCCACATCATATTCGACCCATTTGCTTGGAACACGTCATCTTCAAAACTCTGACCTTATTACCCTAGCCCTTACAATTCCTGAACCCCCACCATTCAAGTTAGAACTAATATATAAATCTCCTTTTCCCTCAACACGAAGGTTATTTTTGCTCTCAGTTTCTCTCTCTGATTCGTTGTTCTCCTAAAATATTTATTGTAATGTACCATATATTGTCAACGTGTTAACGATTAAACTCCGTTGTACTTTACGAATAAAATACTAATTCACTGAATACAACAATTCAAAGAAATTGACATTAAACAAAATGTGTGATTACTAGATAGCGGATCTTTATGGAAAATAAGAAATTTATTTTGTCTCCTAATATCTTTAACAATGTAACCTAATGAATAATAATTTTCTGAAATTAAGAACAAGATAAAAGAACGTTGGATATTATTAAAGTTGTTGATTCCTTTACTTTATGCAGATTATTTATAATATTCACCTGATAAATACAATTCTAACTGTGCATATTACGTGTCTGTAGACCGACAAGTCTATTATCAAATAAATTTGATAGAGACCAACCATAATATTAAAGACGACCGTTTCAAGCTATTTCAAGAGCGAAAGTTACACGTTAGTGGAGTTAGAAACGTCTTCGACATATCGGAAATATTTGTCATGTAGAAATATTTGTCGTGTAGAAATATTCGCAGGAGTACGAAAAATTTCGTTTCTCGTATCGTGTCAGACCTGTTGCTTTCGATCATCGATAGCTAAAAATTGCGTACAATCGGTGCGACCCGACCCGACCAATGCAATCCGACGCGATGCGACGACGCTGAGAGCTGAGAGAGCGGTAACCAATCCATGGGAATCGATTAATTTTACGGTTGTCACGATCGTCCAGATGAATCTTGAAAGCCCTTTTGAAGCAGTGTCACGTAGAGTTTTGTGCGAGAAGCACAAAATTTCGGGTACATAATGGTCGGGACGGGGCAGAAAGACGAGACGAGACGGGTCCTGGAAAAGATCGGGATTTCCGAGGATATTCGAGAATCTCAATATATTCTAGAGCCTTAATGTGCTTGGGAATCCCGAATATTCTTGGACATAATCCCGAAAATTGTCGAAAATCCCGAAACATTCGAGAACCCGTTGAAGGAATGAGGAGTGCGTTGCATGTTCGTGCTCGAGGTCATCAATTTGACGATGATTGGAAATGAGCGAGAGAGGAGGAAGATAAAGGAAAGGGAGCTTTTCGTACTGGGCCTGCAAGAAGGCACAACAAAAAGTTAGGGCCGTATCGCCAGATTAATACAGTAAAGTCGCGTTATTTCTCAGCGACCGCCTAGCCAGAACTTGTCAAGTGCAGCGATGATTGATCTCGGCTTGGGTATATCGGTGCGAACCACTGCTAATCCAATTACAAAACTTCTTTAGTTTTCATTATTTTTTTATGGGACTTTCACCAACTTATTTCTGATTAAACTTTTCTGATTAAAATGACACCAAACACGATATAATTTAGTGGTTTAATCGACGATGAAAGTTTCAATCAAAGATTGAAAGACAGCATATGGAAAAGAAAGAGACGAGAGGACAGTTGCCGTCGTCGGCACAGTTCAAAGAATTTCCCACACGCTGTTCTTCGTTGCGTTCGAAACTTTCATCGTCGATTAAACCACTAAATACAGAAAAATTCCAGAAACAAGTTCGTGAAAGTCCCATAAGATAATAATGAAATCTAAAGAAGTTTTGTCATTGGATTAGTAGTGGTTCATTTACATGCTGTCCTTTTTTTTCTACGTTCGGCTTCGTTTGTACTTTCGGCTCGATCGGCGCAGTAGACGCAGTCACAAAAAAGAAGTGTTCCTACGCGTTACTTTTCCGTGCAGAACACAGCCGTTGGAGAAATATCGCGACTTTACTGTACTTGTTTCCCAACTCTACCTTCCCCTTCTATGTCACGGCTTGGTCACGTGACGCGTTTCGTCTCTGTCGTGCATATGCCACAATGTCACGCGACTAATCCGGTAATGACAGAGAGAGGATAACTTTTTCCCCTCGATTGATCGATCCCCCTCCACTGATCTAGCGATTCTGAATTGCACATCAACCTAATGTAGACTTTTGTAAGTAACCATAGCTTATAAATGCATTTTACAGACAGTCATATGGTATAAGATAAAGTCAATGTTTCTAGAAATTGTATTTATAGGATTGAAATACTTTACAGTAAGCTTCCGTGATCTTTAGAATTAGTGGCTTGAATATTAAATTGAATGATCCTTAGATTGTGGATGTTTGTGTAGTTATAAATTGATACAAACGGTTTTACGAAATTATCTATGACTATACTATGTTAAGAATAAAAATCTTGTTGAACTTTTCCAAGTATTTTATTATACCGAGATTCAGTATACGATTCAGGAACTTTTAAGTAAAAGTTTTTTAAATCAGAAATTTTTAATTAAAAATTCAAGATACTTATATAAATAACATAGTTTCCATTCTGTTCTATTACTTTTTGCCATTTTCGAGGTAACTTATCATGTTATTGAATAAACCTATGAATAAATGTATTAATCGTATCTCTGAATTTTTATTTAAAAACGATGCAAACTATCGTTTCAACGAAATACTACGATCAAGTGATCACAATTTAGAATCCTACAGGTCCTTGGCGACAATATTTTAAGAAACAGAAATGGAGATACATATTCTAATGTACCGTCGCAATCACATTTGTCGTGGTAGTCTACGGAGGACTTGTTTACATAATTTATTAACGTATTACCTAAGATTATATTTGAACCATATCAAGACTCGTATTTCACCGCAAAATTCTGTGTCAGCTTTCATGGGAAATTGATCTCGGTAATCTAGTCTGAAGCAAATGTATTGAGCTGGATGGCAATTAGCTAGACATTCGGCGTAATTCGATGCTTGTAATCATTAATCGAGTGATAAACTGTGTGTATTAATGTTCGCGCTTCAAATAATTATTAAAACAACGAGACAGGTAATTACCGAAATTAACTAGAATTCGACAACGGATTGAAGGGTAAATAACAGCGTAATAGTGAACTACGTAATTGAAATAATAAATCATGATTGAGGATCTATATAGTATATTAATGTGAATCTATATGACATAAAATTATACAAACATTTAGATCTTTCGCAGTTATTGTAAAATTATAGTATAGGTATGCTATTTTTGATTATTCGGCAATTTTCACAATTTTTAACCTATATAAATCTACAAGATGCATTGTTTAAATTTTCGTTATAGGCTCAAATAAAAAGTTGTACAAACCGATTTTTACTTTTTCACAATTCCGATCGAATGCAATTTTTCCAATGCAAATTTTCATCACACAATTTTCATTACACGTCGCCTAGTAATCTAATTCTTTCAGCATTGCAGTTAGAGTGCAACTTCACTCTTTTTTAAACTTGAGATTCTAGCTTTGCAGTTACCAATTAAAGTGTGTGTCATCGATTATGTGAGTTATTGTATAGATTACAATAATAAGATGTTACTGATCATATTAATGGTAGAAGATTTATGCACGATAGCTTGCAAGGTTAAAATTCATCGTTTAATCATCGATAATTACTAGACTGCGCATGTTTATGCAATTCGCAATTTTTGTAGACGAATTTGAAGAAACTCGAATCAGATAGAATGTTATTTTCCGTGGTAGTAGCATTTTTAAAACTGAAATATATTAAAATCGTTCTACATTCTGTCATACAGTGCCCGAAATTACCATAAAGCCATCTGATTTTTTGGTGAAGTCTTATGATTATGTCATGGTAATGAGAAGCTGATGCACGATAGCATTTTAGGATTAATAAAAGAAACCATTTGTAACTTGCAAATACTACTTATAACTAATAAATAACGTTGCAATGAGTCGTAACTTCGATGGTGGCTCATTAATGATTTAGGCTGCATTCAGATCCAATAAAAAAACACCAATCTGTCGAATTAATGATAAAATTGATACCATTTACAGAAGAAATTGAGACTGACAACTTCATTTTTCAACATGGTAACGCCTCAATTCATACATCAAGACAAAGAAAGGAGTGGTTAGACGACAAAAATATGAGAATTTTGACATGGCCAGCTTGTTTGCCAAATTTAAACTCACTTGAGAACCTTTGGGGAATTCTTGCAAGAAAAGTATACGTCAATTGTAAACAGTACAACTCTGTTTCTGAGTTATGGATTGCGGTGAACGAAGCGTGGGCATCCATCGAAACAGAAACTCTTCGTACTTTGATTTCATCAATGCCTAATCGAATTTTTTGACGTTATTCGAAGAAATGGAAATTATACTAAGCATTAATTTATAAATATAGAAGAAATTTTCGTTAATCTCGATGTTATCTACTTAAAAACCGTGTGGCTTTATGGAAATTTCGCAATTCGTTTTTTGTTAAACTATATAACTTTACGTTTTTCTGCAAATAAATAATATATCTTCGAATGTAATTCATGTAAATGGTTTCTTTGATTAATCCTGAAATGCTATCGTGCATCAACTTCTCATTACTATGACATAATTATAAGATTTCACCAAAACATCAGGTGGCTTTATGGTAATTTCAGGCACTGTATTTTATATCCTAGCACTGTGGTAGGCACTGTGTTAGGCACTGTGTTTTATCAACATTTTCAAGAGCCATAATTGCATAATGATCCGGAGTCTAATAATGACGTTGCTTACACACTATACATATCAAAATAAATATGAACATATTCCGCATCAGAAACGCTCGGTACTCCGCGAGCAGAAATTATACCGTGTGCATCAGTATCACAATTGATTAAACGATGGCTTAATTAACGAGGCCAGTTATTAGTGCATTCGGTAGTCACGAGCGTCCGATTGTACCCGATCATCCAATCCACTTAGGGTCCGCGTTTATGGTTCTGGTTCTGGTTCTGGTTCTGGTTCTGATTCTGTGTCGGCTATGTACAGGAACCCATGTGGGTAGTCGTCGACGCGTTGCAACGGCATTTTATGGGGTTGCGCAGCGGTAGCCTGGGTAGCGACGGTGTAGGGCGGTGTAGGTCGATACAGCAAGGGACCTTGTCATCATTCGTTCCCGTTCCTGATCCTGTTCCCGGCAACACGTCCTTCGTAAAACGCCCGGAGAAGAGCCACTCCAACTCGCTTCGGAAAGGAAACAAAGGGACAGGAAACTTGTTTTGGGATCGAGTACATCGGATTTCTCGTTGCGCATGCAACAGCAATCACTCGAAATCGCTAGACCACCGTCGACCATGGAAACGTACACGGAAATAATGTGGGTTGTCCGGAAAGTTCGTGCCGATTTTTAAGGAAAATTCAAACGCAGCACATTTAAATTTTGGTATACGTTTATTAAATTATATAGGTGCCATTCTGTTCCACAACCTTTCTCCATCTATCAGGTTTCTCGGCGAAAAACTTTTCTATATCATTTTTTATCTCGACCAAAAAGTTGAAGTATTCTCCATTAATCCTCCAGTAATTCTCCATTAATCCACTAATTCTCCAGTCATCACAGTACACTCACCGACCGCTAGACCACGTATACGTACACGAGGATTGCAAGAATCCGGAATTCCACTCCTGATTTCTTATTAACGCAAAGACGGGGTTTCTTAGTAGTCAAAATCGCTAGATGAAAGATCAATCTAGGACGCTATTTGCCTCAAAAGTCCTTCGTTTACGTTTACGACGCGTAATTCTCATTATTCGGCAGCATGTCGCGTAGCCGCGAGAAGCAATGGACAGGCGACGGTGCTGCCGCCTATCGTGGCTGTCAATATGCTGCCGAATAATGAGAATTGCGCGTCGTAAACGTAAAAGTAGGACTTTTGAGGCAAATAGCCCTCTAGATTGATCTTTCATCTAGCGATTTTGAATACTAAGAAACCCCGTCTTTGCATTATTGAGAAGTCAGGAGTGGAATCCCGGACCCTTGCAATCCTCTCGTACATATACGTGGTCTAGCGATGTATGAGTGTACTGTGGTGACTGTGTGCAGTCACGCGCGAGTGTCGTCTGTCTAAGAGACGCAGAAATAGGTGGAAATCTGAGTGCGCGAGGTCTGGTGAATATAGTGGATGGGGTAGAACACCCCAACCGAGCTCCAACAACTTTTGTCGAGTTGTCAAAGACACATGAGGTCGCGATCCATCGGATTTTTCTCCGTTAAATCGTAGGGGACCCATACATCAAAACGGTTTATGTAGCCAAGCTTCACAAAATGCTCGTCGATGGTGGATTTTGATATTTTTAACATTTCTGCTAATTCACGTGTCGTATAGCGTGGGTTATTCTCGATCAGTGTTTTAATGTGATCTTCATCTGTGATGGAGGGCCTAGCCGGGCGTTCTTGATCTTCAAGGTTGAAATCACTAGCTTTAAACCTAGCAAACTACTTCCGCACAGTTCTTTCAGATACAGCACCTTCGCCATGAACAGCTTATTTCTCGTTTACCGTTTGTGTGGCATTCTTGCCTTTCCGGTAAAAGAAAAGCATTAAATGCCTGTAATGCACTTTGTTTGCTTCCATATTGAAAGGCGTATGGAACTGACGTATCGTAATCAAATTTTTTTCCAAATATGCCTGAAGTATCGCCTTTTAGAATATGTACGCTTGTCATTTGTTTTCAATCATTCTAATATATTCAGACCTGTTCTTATGCCGCCTACCAAAAATCGGCGCGAACTTTCCGGACGACCCAATATATGCACTGTGAAAGTTTCATCTAAATCGGTTGTTGTGGGAAAAAACGACAGGCATTGAAAGATTTAAGAATCCTTAGATTCATTGCAGTTAGAGGCCGAAAATCGTGGCAATTTGCAATTTTTACGAATTTTTACGAATTTTTACGAATATTTTTGAGAACAAGTTTCTTTTACAAATGTCTACCGACCCAGAGATGTAGATTCGCCCCTATGACGGATGACCATTACTTTTTATACACCGTGTACAGTGACTTCCGTTCATATTTGTACTCTCTTAAAAAGATGACAAGTAGACAGCGGATCTTTATGCATTTATGAAGAAATCGGTTGGGTGAAATATAAATCAGTAAAGGATGAGAATAATTTAAGAATCACGTAATGTTGTTTTTAATGTAACAAAGTTATTAAGGGATGAAATCAATTTTTATTTTATTTCTGCTTCCCACAATCAATGTGTAATGATAAGATTTCTTAAATTTGTTACGGTTTCAGGCCGAAAATCGTGAAAAATAGCAAATTTCATCACCTTTAAATTTTGCGGTTCGATGCAACGTTAACTGATTTTCATGAAATTTTCAGAATATGCATAATTGACACAGACCCGCGTAAAAATGTAGTTAAAAACCTACTGTTAGTATTTTCTCTGTAATTCCGAACAATTGATATTTTTTCCGAATTTGTATGACGTCATGTAGTGAACTAATTGTTCTGACTTCTCCAAAAAATAAAATAATGAAAAAGTTATCGTCTTTTTAAGAGTATCCGAATATTAAACAGAGCTATTGTATGTGTACTCTGTCTATATTTGTAATAATACCTTTGTTAAACTAAAATCAGTAATTTACGAGCTATGTTGAAGACATAAGCGGCAATAAACAATTTGATAAAATATTTTGAAATAAGGAAAATAATGGTTGTATTTATGCGTTCTAAGGTTGAGCTTTTGGCTTATGTAGCCGTCGTAGATCGCTCTGCCGTATGATAACAAAATTTCGTTATCCTACCTGAGAAGAGCCAGCGGTTCCAATATCCGATTTTAATAGTCTCCGAAGGGGCTGCGTAGGGCAATTTATAAAGTTACAAGCCACATTATAGCGGGTAATGGATCGTTAGGTTCATGGCGGACGGTGAAATCACGTGGACGCTTGACGTTTATGGGGATTGACGACAGTTTCTGGCAAAACCACCCCTTTGTCTTAAAATTATTGACGGAACGATCAGTAAAAATTTACGATCTCTTGCATGGTCACACTTGTGTTACTATTGTACCACTTTCATAAAATTAAACTACAACATGAGTTTTACATGTTTAGTTATTATTAGACTGCGGGTCTCTATGCGTTTATAGAAAAATTGAGCATATGATATTCAAAATTGTTGAAAAACTTTTAAAATTGAAGATGTCAATATACATACAATTTATCCTCCATTAAAATCGTTACGGGAAGAAATAACATTCAATTTAGTTTCTATTTCTTGCAATCGATGCAGCCAATTTTTATTTTCCATAAAGATCCGCGTCTAGTTATTATATACTATATAAACACAAAAATATGGTAAATAAGATCTATAGAATTCAACAAAATTAAAGTTTCAAATTCTCTTAAATTAATCATTTATCGACACACATAGGTTAATACTTTTCTATGAATAATGACGAGTTCAATCGAATAGTGTGTAGAGAAATATGTTTCTATTTATACAAAATGAAGGTGATCTTGGCATCTTCCAAACTCGTTCACCTATGAAAGAATTGTTATTGTCATATTGTAGTCCTCTTTATACTGAAAACCTTTGGTTACGTAAAATTTTTGAATATTTTCAAAAACATCCTGTGTAGATAATTTAAAAACTTTAATATTTTTGCACAAACTCTTATCTTGAGACTCTAAATCGGTATAGTACTGAACAAAGAATGGATATTGAGAGTTGTTTTGTAATATTTTTAGAAAAACATTAAAAAATTGTTGAAAGAAATGCATAGATGTGTAGCCAGCTATCCGATTGGCTACGTATGGATTAAGAAATAAGAGCAATTAATTTAAGATCCCAAAACATTTTTGATACATTGTACTAATCTGTATATTGTACTAATTTGGATGTGCAGCGAGTTCCAACTAGTCGTAAACTCTTTGATGAAAAGGGGAAAGTTTAATAATATAACAATGTTTGAAAACTATAATAACCTTCCTTCTACAACGTGTTTTACTCTGACGCGACGAAACTCGCGCAATCAAAGCTACCTCCTTCCCTTAACTTCTGTCGAGAAAGTTACAAATGGGGATAAGTTAGACGACCATCAAACCGAAAGGTTCATAACAGATAATTGCATTCGTATCCCGGTTAATTCAATTCTAATGAAAATCACATTGTCCTCGGTGTAACGAACTACTATAATTCAAATCCTCGCTTCTCCGTAATGAATCTAAAAGTAAAAGGAGACGCGGGAACGCCCGGGACGAGCGATTACCATTTGAAATTTCTCTAGAAGTCGCGAACGTTTTTCCGTTGAACCATCGATCCACCATGATCGTAAACTCGGGCACGGTTTACGAGCTTCACTTTAATTCATCGCCTCGCTCGACGCGACGGTCTGCCCGCCGTTTCATTCGCGGAATGAACGTGTCCAGAAATTAAGAGAGGTGTGCTGTATTTCCGACAGAATAGAAGCGAGCCTCGGCTCCTTTTTCCAGTCTCGGAAAGCTGAAGAGATGGCGAGAGGGTCGATGGCGGAACGTTTGTCAGTCGGACGCGATATCCGAACTAGCAATCTTCATAGTCCTCCGCGAGACCTACGAGTGCCAATATCCAGTCTGGTGGACCTGCAATATCCACTCTATGACTCGAACCTACTATTTTCGCCGCTGTTAAAAATTTCCTTCGGTGTTTCTGTACCTCCGTTATTAAAATGCGTCCAGCTTCGACGCTGAATCGCGAATCCGAACATTTTCTTCGCCTACGGAACGGTCTCCGTTTCTTCCGCTGCAGATTTTTGCCGTTCAATACGGTTAACGGTCTGAATAATAAGGCTTCGGTATTGTTTTTTTTATTTGTACACCAGTGAGGTATTCTACTTCATCGAAAGTCGAGAGATTTTATGGCTTGCTTTGTGCGTTCCTAAACAATCTCTGAAACAGCATACATTCAACTGTTTTAAGGACATTGTGTAAATTCTTCCATTGCAGAAGCTTTTCAAATAGGCGTACAGAGTACATTCGTACAGATTTCATTTCGTTGTCATCTAAATTAGTATAGTTATTAATGTTTGAACGTGTTGCGACGGCAACACCGAAGTTCAACTGTACCTTACCGTTACTCTAAGCCTTAGAGTCTAAGAGACAAAACGCATGCAGATCGGCTGCGAACTGATCGATTAAATTCGTTTATGACCACCGCAATTCGACAATCTCGAACCGACAGACGGACTTATCACAATATACACGTCACTGACGATCAGAAGATAATACCGAGGAATTTCTTGACAGTGTCCCACTCCTCAACTTAAAAACTCCTCCCAATACACCCACGTCAAATTACAAAACGCTACATTTTTCCCACTTAAATCCACAACCAACCAATCCCGAAAAAACCGAAATGACGATGGACAGGACACGACGAGACAGAATCAGTACAAATCGAGAAAGCGCAAAGACGAGACTGACTATCTTATTCCGACCATACAAATCTTGAAATCGTGAACCATCATAGTGTAACGTTGACGATCCATCGTTGACGAAACATTCACTAGATTTGGATCGTAGATTTGATTTCGAGAACATCAAAATAATTGATGAAGAGGCTAATTTACAACAAAGGTTATTATTGGAAACAATTCATACGATTAAACATCATAGCGTAAATTTTAGGTATGAAACTCCTAAGATAAATGAATACTACGCAACGTTACCGAATCGGTAACGTTTAACGATGAAATTCTTTCCAACCTCGATAGCTTGTTAGTTATTTTCTCGAATCAATAAACAATCGCATATTACATACAATTATGTGTATAAAATTCTTCCAATAAAAGTTGAATGTCAATAATTGAATTTACCGTTTTTGGTATATTCACATTAATGGTCTAAAAGACGTATTATGTTTTTCAAATTTACCGCCTAATATTGATCGGGATAACCTTGATCGTTTCGAATGTATTCAGTGTCTTGACAACATGCATCGATGGCACACGTGTGTCACGATGCCCATTTTAAAGTATTAAATCACATAAAAAACATGTAAGTTGGTTTTATGAACAATATTGCAAACAAGTTTTTGTTATTACATTAAAACAGTTGAATATTACATTTTGAAAATTGTACAATAAATTTATACTTTTACAGACGCAAGGCAAATAATTACATCTTGAAAATGATTCAAACTAGAATCGAAACGTCGATGATTATTTGATAATCTGCAAAATTGTTTTTTGATTTATCAGTAGAAATTGATCGAAACCGTAGCGCCGAGAACATCAACATTTATTATAGTGTAAGATAGTGGAATAAAGAGTATATAACCAGAACAGTCTCACTACACAATCTGAACATTCACTTTACAAGGTACTCAATATTATTTATTACATATCGAGAGAAGGCAACAACATTCAAACACTCGCTGCCTTCGTATTCAGAACGTAATCAATAGACTGCGGATCTTTATGCAAAATAAAAAATGTGTGTATTGATTGCAGGACACAGGAGCAAAATAAAAATTGTATTCTTCTTTTAATTATCCTATGAAACTGAAACTAATATATTGATGTACTTAGATACTTTTAACGTGTCCATAAAATCCGCAGTCTAGCAATCAATCATTCTGTAAGTTTTATTACGATTATAACACTTCATTGACGATTGTTTTATACTATTGATATATTACTTATTCGATAAAGGTTTGTGATCATAGCGCAGAAGGAATTAGTCCCAGATTTGCACAGATTGAAGATTTATAACTATTTTAACTAGAAATGAGCATCAACAGCATTAATCTATATATTTACTTATTAAAAAGTTTCGTGATCTACATATTTACATGTAAAACTCATTTTTTTCAAGGTTTCCGATAATTCGACGAAAAAATGTTTCAAACGAAAGAGTTGAACAGTTTTTAAACATCTTCAAAAACAAACTTCCATATATAAAATTTCGGAAAGAAATCTTTTTTCGACACAAAATAGAAATCATTTTGATTTTTTGAATGTTAAAATTCTTTATTGATATAATAATGTTATAACTGACGTTAAAACGAATTCAACGGCCTACTATCTTATGACCTCGAGCCCATAAATAACGCTGAAATAGTCTTTTTCCGACTTTTCGGACCAAATACCCCACTGCGCGATGATTTGATTACTCACGATGTGTTGCGCATACTCAACTCTTTAAAAAACTATCGACGTAAACTATACAATTTAATAGTTTATGTAAACTACTGCGATCGGTAATGACCCTGGTGTTAATGCGACCTTTACAAATAAACAATGGTCTAAAAAAACGTTGATCCATTCGGATCTATGGTTGTATAAACGTTGAACCTTTGGCGATGTCGCTAGATTCGGTAAATCCTTCATGTTCTATTATCAAATTTTCGTCTTATATTATCATCTTTATCTCTTATCGAACACCTTGCATAGAATTTATTTGTAATTTGCACGTTTCTGTTAAAGACGGCCAGATAACAGTTTGTTTATTTGGAAAATATGGAAGACATAATCAGAGATTTTAAATTTAGACTCGATGAATTTGAGGAATCGAGATCAGCCTGTTCGAATCGGATCAAGGTAGTACGCATGAGTTCTATCGATTGCACTGTCGATTTTAATACAACTACGACAGCGTCCTAATTTTCTAGATTGTATGCTCCTTCCGGCATAGATGGATTGTGTTTGGAATAGTCCATGCGTGACGTCACAAACCGATTATTTGCGTTACTGTAATAGTTTATTTTTCGAATCGATAATGGTGTACGTATTGGTTCGTTCTTGAAATTGTTAGGCTTTGTAATTCATCCTATCACACATTGGTACCCGTTACGAAATTAAGACCTCGAATTTGTTCCTCCATCTTTCTTTCGTCCTTCCTCTCTTTTGTTGTACACTAACAACAATCTGTTTGTCATGAACATAATTAGAACTCTACAACAAAATGGAGATTCTGTATTACGAACTTCTATTACAAAGTTACAGGATATTTGGTTTGAATCCTAAATCCTGGAACGGAGATGTTATATTTCTTTAAGGGGTAGACTCGTTTCTAGGATTGCAAGGGCGCGGGATGCGTCTTCTCAATTCTCGATAATGCAAAGATTTTTCAGCAGTCAAAATTGCTAGATAAAAGATCTGTCTAGGCTGCAGTCGCTCCCAAATTTCCTATTTTTACGTTTACACTGGAGCGGGAAGTCTTTCATTTTCCAGGATTGCAATGGTGCGGGATACGCCTTCTTATTTCTCGATGGGGTTTTTCAATAGTCAAAAGCGCTAGATAAAACATCAATCTAGGCTGCAATCGCCCACAAAAATCCTATTTTTGCGTTTACATGGCGTAATTTGCATTATTCGGCAGCATGTGGCTGTCGCAGCTTTATGAAAATAGCTACATGCGCAGCTTTATGCTTCCGAATAATGCAAAATTCATACTAGGGGTGTGCGAGAACCCGATGGTCGGGTTAAGTCGGGAAGAAGTCGAGTCGGGTCGGGTTCCCGAAATTTTCGAGATTCCAGATCACTCTTGAAAAAAATTCGTGATGTACAACATTCTTTCAATGAAAAGCATTTTGTATATTAATTAAATATTATATTAAATCTATATTATATTAAATATATACGATATATTTATAAATATACAAGGTGAGTCGGGAGGAACGGATCAAACTTCGGAAGTGGATTGTACACAGGAAAATAATGTTAAAAAACTCATATGTTCTTATCCGATTTTCATTTGTATTCATGTTATAGCGTGATTACAATTACACAAAATTTTATACATTAACATTTCGGTTATCGTAGTCTTATTTTAATAAATGTTCGAAAATACCGCTATTCATCTCTAAACATTCTCGGCTTAGTCTACGAAGGACAGCTGTTGTTCTCCTGATTAAAAAAAAAATAAAATGAAAATCGGATAAGAACATATGAGTTTTTCACATTATTTTCTTGTGTAGAATTCACTCCCGGAGTTTGGTCCGTTCCTCCCGACTCACCCTGTATGAAGAATAAATTACGTCCCGATCCCAATATTTTGGGTTCTCGCGCATTCTTGCAAATGACGCTGCCAAATGATACAAATTATGCCTCGTAAACGTAAAAATAGGACTTTTGAGGGCGATTGCGGCCTGAATTGATCTTTTATCTAGCGCGTTTGGCTACGGAAAACCGCCATCGTTGCATTATCGAGAAATGGGAAGGCGCATCCCGCACCCTTGCAATCCTGGAAAACCGATTCCACCCCTTTAAATTTCTTTCTCTCCATTCCATCGAAAGAACAAAAGAAGCAACTGAGATTTCACTGAGCAAATCAAAATGAGAAAGCCAGGAGAAGCAACCGTTCACCGTTGCATCGATCCACTCGTGTTATTTCATCGTTGTATTTTCAAATTTATATTCCGATGAAACAGCCTGAAGACATGTTACATTATCCTCTGGAAAATGGCTTATCGTATAAAAATGTTTCTCCCTTTGAGAACAATGAAATCAGTGACATTACAAAACAGCCCTACTTTCGTAGAATACAATATCTGAAATGTATTGATAATGAATGTTAGACGGGTCTAGAACTAAAACAACGACAGTCTTACTTTCACACAGTTCAACTTGTTGAAATTATGGCACACGTTGAGCACTTTAGGAAAATTTTTAAAATATAGAAAGTTAGTCGGAGATTTGCCTAAAAAGACGAAATCTTCCTCAATGATTGCAAACAACGTGCCTAACATAAACACAACCGACAAAGATTCCAACAATGCGAGTGAAGCAAGTAGACTTATTCAGTTGTTTAGTGCACGAGTTAAGTTCATAGAAACCATGAAGAATATCGTTATTAATTTGTGTATAATTTTCTTACAATTTCTTAATGGCTTAACGAAACTTTCGTTTGTTTTCACTTGTTATCACTCGTTTTACACGTTCAAGCAGCAATCTTATCGTAAGCAAAACCTGCTTTAATTCAATGTATCGATTACACAATATATATAAATCCGAAATTAAAATTCTCTGCACGTGCCCGCTGGGAGGTTCATAAATATTAGCTTATTTATTAGTGATTCGGCTCTAAACAACAGCCACGCGTGAAATGATCCAAAAAATCCAATTACGCGAAAGAATTATGTATGCCGCGCGGAGTGTCGGTGTGCGTGAAAATTTACATTCGGCGAAAAACACCCGGAGGAAATGTTCCGGAATTATTCGTAACGGTTCGAAAAATGGCTGGGGGATAATGGGGTTTTTTTCGCCGCGAGAGCAATGAAATCAACGGCGATAGAGCCTGGAGACCTGGCCAGTCTGTCCCGAATGAAGATGCATCGGCCTCAGCGGACTGCACCGATGCGTCGAGTGTCGGCACACGATACCGAATATTCGAAATCAATACAGGTTACGGGAAGCTAGCCGACATCAGTAGTGTCTGTACACCAACACTTGCAGAAGCCTCGCATTTCGTCCCATCCCGTTCCATCCCGTTCCATCCCGTTCGATCCCATCCTATCACCATCCCATTCCACATCCACGTAGCCAGCCGTGTACGTAATGCGGTTTAATATAGACCGATTGTATACGGTGTTGGTTTCGGCGGAGAGTCCGACGGGATGCGACGCGGGGAGATAGTATCTCATAGTGACAGCCCATGCCCAGTCGAAGGAAAACATCTGACAGGCCACATGCGACTCGAGTGTCGAGTCATGTGAGACCAAGTGCGCCGGAAGCTGGATGCTAGAAGAGCCCCACAGTTCCCTTTCGATATAAGACGACATTTTAAAGACGACGATATTTTTTTCACAACAAGAAAATCTCTATCCCCTCTTCTTATTATCATTGCCCGAACGAGAGGGAACGTCGTATTCCATCATTCACCAACGAAAGATATCGCTGCTCGGTCGACCGCTTCGATTCTCTCCGTAACTGTCACGAAGATCTCTACCGCAGAGTTGTGCAGAATTACAATTGAATTACTCGAGGAATTATAATTACAAAGTAATTGAATTACATTGTAATTCAGTCATAATGTAATTTATAATTCAGATCATCATTCAATTAAATTACAATGTAATTCGTAATTGCAATTGGAGTACTATTATAAAGTAATTTGTAATTATATTACATTCATTAGGAATTACGAGGACGAGGAATAGAAATTACGCCGCATATACAGCAAAGAAGTATATGAAAGAAAAACATAAAAATATATCGCACCTCTTCAAAGTTCTGGACTATGATTTGGAGAGCTGTATTTTTTAATTATAATGTATTTCAATTACACATCTCCTTGAAATAATTAGTAATTGAATAAATTGAAAGGCTTGAATTATGTTATTCAGTTACGACGTAGTTGAATTACTATATAATTTAAATACAATGTAATTCATTTGTGTAATTGAATTAGCACAACTCTGCCGTCGTAGTATCAGCAGAGTTGTGCAGAATTACAATTGAATTACATTGTAATTCAGTCATAATGTAATTTATAATTCAGATCATCATACAATTAAATTACAATGTAATTCGTAATTGCAATTGGAGTACAATTATAAAGTAATTTGTAATTATATTACATTAATTATTAATTACGAGGACGAGGAATAGAAATTACGCCGCATATACAGCAAAAAAGTATATGAAAGAAAAACATAAAAATATATCGCACCTCATCAAAGTTCTGAACTATAATTTGGAGAGCTGTATTTTTTAATTATAATGTATTTTAATTACACATCTCATTGAAATAGTTAGCAATTGAATTAATTGAAAGATTTGAGTTATGTAATTCAAATACGACGTAATTGAATTACTACATAATTTAAATACAATGCAATTCATTTGTGTAATTGAATTAGCACAACTCTGCCGTCGGAGTATCAGCAGAGTTGTGCAGAATTACAATTGAATTACTCGAGGAATTATAATTACAAAGTAATTGAATTACATTGTAATTCAGTCATATTGTAATTTATAATTCAGATTTTCATTCAATTCAATTACAATGTAATTCGTAATTGCAATTGAAGTACAATTATAAAGTAATTTATAATTATATTACAGTAATTAGGAATTACGAGGACGAGGAATAGAAATTACGCCGCATATACAGCAAACAAGTATATGAAAGAAATTCATAAAAATATATCGCACCACTTCAAAGTTGTGGACTATAGTTTGGATAGTTGTATTATTTAATTATAATGTATTTTAATTACACATCTCATTGAAATAGTTAGCAATTGAATTAATTGAAAGATTTGAGTTATGTAATTCAGATACGACGTAGTTGGATTACTATATAATTTAAATACAATGTAATTCAATTGCGTAATTCAATTGCGTAATTCAATTACAATGTATTTGAATTAGTACGACTCTGTTCTACCGTAACTGTCCAAATTTTACCCTTGGAACCAGTCAAACGGCAAACACGCTCGACGACCGAGCCAACGAGGAGTGGCCTATCGGTTAGCCTCGCACTAATGCAAGTGAAGCAAAAGATTGAAACATTTCTAATGTTAGATTTTTCTTATGAAATTTTTACCATAGTATTCATTTCGTTTTTCTGACTAAAATAATACCGAACACTGTAATGCTACGATCATAAGTTAAGAACTCGTATAGCTTCATCGTTAATGTCAAGTCCGAAACTTTAATCGCTTGTTAAACGAGGAACTGTGATCTTGATTATATATCGTATTTCATGTAATTTTAATCAGGTAAACGAGACGAATACGATCGTAAAAGTTTTATTGTCGGAATACCAAGGAGAAGGAGTTTTGATTTTTAAATTTAAAAGGTACTTAGCTGAAACAAATCCTCTCTCTCTCTTTTTCTCTCTCTTTTTCTCTCTCTCTTTCTCTCTCTCTTTCTCTCTCTCTCTCTCTCTCACTACAAATAACGTATCACCACTACTAGAACTATCGCTCGACAGACCCGACGATGCAACAGTTACGGAGAGACTACTGCACTGTTTATCCATCGAAAACCTGTACCGTTATCATCATGTTTTTGTGTTAAGTTCCGTTGTATACACCTGATACATACATGCATTTTGGAATACGGTATTCCCAGATACACGAATAAGTTCCGTTGTATCCTATCAATAAAATACTTGTTAACGGAATATACCAGATCCACATATGCATTTTGGAATGTGTTATTCCAAGATACACGAATAAGTTCCGTTGTAACCTATCAATAAAATACTTGTTAACGGAATACACCAGATCCATATACCCATTTTGGAATGTGTTATTGCACGATACACGAATAAGCTCCGTTGTAACCTATCAATGAAATACTTGTTAACGGAATACACCAGATCCACATACGCATTTTGGAATGTGTTATTCCAAGATACACGAATAAGCTCCGTTGTATCCTATCAATAAAATACTTGTTAACGGAATACACCAGATCCTTACATGCAAAATACATGAATAATTTAAGTTTTGATACTATAAGTTAAGAAGCTATTCTGTTTCAATAGCTGGATCGAGATAGACCAAAATACCGACAGTCGAGGGTTAAGTCATTCGTTCGATTTAGCATTAGAAAACCACGATAGTTCAATCTCCGACTTGACAACCCTCGGCGAATCGTAAACTCACGTGTGTGCCTGAAACAAAGAAAGCGAGCAGAACGTGTCCTGGAATTCGATACATTAAGAAAATGGCTTTATAACTTTATCTATTTGTTTTGCGTACCTACTATGTTACATATAGGTGTACATCGGCCCTTCCAAGAGAGGACCGATTCAAGTTAATCTTGAATTTTCATCGAATTGAGGGGAACTTGAAGGGGGAATCTCGTCGATCTTAAAAATCATTTGAACAACATTCGTACATTTATTCGGCAACAATCAGTCTTACCGAGCAAACTCGAGCAGTTAATAATTCTTTATTCGATAAACCATAGAAAAACCTTTCTATTTAGATAAAACTGAAACGTAGAGGTTTCTGTGATTTAGTTGCAGTAAAGGATCAGGTTCCTGTTAGACTGGCTACCATGCAAATTAATTATTCGTATAATTATTCGGCAATAATCAGTTTTACCGTGCAAACTCGAGCAGTTAATAGTTCTTCATTCAATAAACCATAGAAAAACCTTTCTATTTAGATAAAACTGAAACGTAGAGGTTTCTGTGATTTAGTTGCAGTAAAGGATCAGGTTCCTCTTAGACTGGCTACCATGCAAATTAATTATTCGTATATTTATTCGGCAATAATCAGTTTTACCGTGCAAACTCGAGCAGTTAATAGTTCTTCATTCGATAAACCATAGAAAAGCCTTTCTATTTAGATAAAACTGAAACGTAGAGGTTTCTGTGATTTAGTTGCAGCAAAGGATCAGGTTCCTGTTAGACTGGTTACCATGCAAATTAATTATTCGTACATTTATTCGGCAATAATGAGTCTTATCGTGCAAACTCGAGCAGTTAATAGTTCTTCATTCGGTAAACCATAGAAAAACCTTTCTATTTAGATAAAACTGAAACGTAGAGGTTTCTGTGATTAGCTGCAGTAAAGGATTAGGTTCCTGTTAGACTGGCTACCATGCAAATTAGTTATTCGTACATTTATTCGGCAATAATGAGTCTTATCGTGCAAACTCGAGCAGTTAATAGTTCTTCATTCGATAAACCATAGAAAGGCCTTTCTATTTAGATAAAACTGAAACGTAGAGGTTTCTGTGATTTAGTTGCAGTAAAGGATCAGGTTCCTGTTAGACCGTTAACCATGCAGATCAATTATTGAACATTCGAGTATCGTTATGCTGATAAATAAAAAATAAATAAAAAGCAGTTTCCAAACCGTTCTGTCCCACTACTTGCAAACTGAGTGTAATATTCTGAATTTGAATCCCTCGGTCGAACTTAACGGATGGTATTGTCATCAAAAGAGACAAAATCGATCTCGCGAGAGTAAGTTCTCGGAGTAGACGGAAGACCAATTCTCAATTGCAACGACCACACTGCAATGCCGGTGCACAGTTTCTTCGCTCGTTTGACGGTGAAAGCTAATCTAATTGAAACAAGTATATTGCCTCGTGCCGTAGGCGTCTATTCTTACATGATCACTTCCATTATCACACATTATATACGACTATCTCGTGGTCCAGACGAGGAAAGATCGATTACTTTTATATGCGTTGTTATATCAAACTGTAACATATGATGTAATATTCGCAGAATTTATAATTTTGTCGTGTAACTACCACCTAGTTTATTTACAGACGATATAAATATTATTAACTCTCGCACACGGCAAGGTCCGTGTCACTTTTCGACCTATGCTTTAAACGTGCCGAGAAAGATGTTAACGTTGACACTTTCCTAAACAAACTCTATTCTTTTCTACATGTCAAATTAATAATGATGAAGACGTTGTTAATGAAATGTATTTAAAAACATCTTTCTTTATTCTAGTTGTTGTTTCAACCTTAAAGAATATATTAAAGGAAGGAACTAATACACCTGGTTAGTATGTTTAAGTTCGTTTAATAATTTATAGATTACCGTAATTTACCCGTTGCTTTTTTCAAATTTATTATTATTTTATATATCAATTATATTCCCGTCTAATATTTATAGAATGCGCTAATATGTCGGTCAAAGATCGGGTAAAGGAATCGTTCAAAGTAAATAGATATTCGATAATATATGTATATAGGTACATATACACACACACAATAATACAATACACATACACGCGTTAAACCGTTGAGTCCAGAGTGTTCTACTTGTAGTTGTAAAAATACGGCAGCTCTTGCAGTCTCCGATTATCTACAGACGAGGAAATGTTCGGGAAAGTTTTTAATATTTTTCAAGATTCTAGTTCAGTGTAGATGCAAATGTTAATAACTGTTTTACGACCGTAGATAGGTGAAACTTCAGAAACGCCCATAACGTTTGCAACAAAGATAAGCGGTGATCAGTGTTTTTATGTTCACAGTGGAAATTCTTGATCGCTTTACATCGCATACGAAATTTTCTTATCGTTTGTCATTGCTATCATTCAGTTACTCAGAAAAAAGCAAAATCGTTCTATTATTCATATCATTTTTAGTAAATTCATTCGAAAGCTATAATTATACAGAAAGATTAAGGTAAAAGCTGTTTCTCATATGTCTTTGCATTCGAAATTGAGCCGTTTCGTTCCATGGATTTTAAGATTATTTATGAATTTTATGAATTTTGAAGATTATTTTAAAAAATATATATAAAATACGGTAGATTCGATAAGTAAATTCTTTCTATCGCTTCCTAGTGAATTTGTGTAATGATGATCAAAATTAATTCTTTAATATCCAATCACTGCTTTGTTTAATAGTCGTGTCGAGACAGAGATGTTAGAGTATAATACTTAACTATCGACAAGAATCTTTTATGTAAAATATACAGTAGATTCGATAAATAAATTCTTTCTATTGCTTCCTAATGAATTTGTGTAATGATAATCAAAATTAATTCTTTAATATCCGATCACTGCTTCGTGTAACAGTTATATCGAAACAGATGTCAGAGTATAATACTTGACTGTACAAAAGTTATCTTTTACGTAAATTTGTTTTTTTATTGGCAGCCAATTGAATCAGAAGAATGATATGTAGGCAGTATTCTCAAAATCAAATTATACAGATTAATCGGTAACCTGATTTCTTCCTGGCCGAAGGAAGCTCAACTCTTCCTTAACTGGTTAATGCGATGCCTCCAGTTAGCGACCGCATCAACGTAGATCTGAAAATCAACTTCGATGGAGATAAGAGGAAGTCCCCCAGTAGACCTCTGTATTAGACGTTACGAATTCAAAGTTAGCAGTTTCGTTTCCCTAGGGACAATCCTTCGTGCGCTACATAATATTCATCAGCAGTTCTAACTAGAGAATTTGCCCAGATGGGCCTAGATATATACCTTGAATATACATATGCGGTAGGCATTATCGATGATTCCCGTCGAGATCTCCCGTCTCGTGAACTGCTAGAGACTTAACTTAAAAATAGCAAGCCACGTGAAACTTGTCGATATGGTCCGCCTGTCTTGTAGCTCTAATAAATTATTACAAGCTGATTGGTAGCCAGCCGTGATGAAACGAAAATTTTCGAGCAACGACACACAGTCTGATACGATTTGAGATACACGTCGAAAGATTTGATTCCGTTAGGCTGTTGCATTCTTTTCCGTAGTCAGACTTGGGACAGGTATCATCTTCCGACGCTAAACTAGCAAATCGATGTTTCTGAGAGTTTGACTTGTTGGACCAGGAAGATGAAGTAGGTCACCATTCATAACCATCTGTATCTTTCAACCTTTCTCAACTTGTTCGTTCGTTCAACCATAGATGGGTAACTCTATCTTCGGTTCCGCCAGTGTATTTATGTGACACTAAATTACGTCAAACACATTTACATTATACGATAATATTGATACACATTCGTTCGTCTCTACATAGGACAAACTTTCAGATTAACAAATGATTCAATTGATCAGTTTGGGATTGTAAGCATTCGAATCATATTTCGTTGTCTGCTGTACAAGCAGGGCTTCCCGAAAACGTTGAATTTCCTTGAAAAATCGTGTATTCCTCGGATCATTTGAAATAACTAGACTGCGGATTTTTATGCATTTATGAAGGAATTAAATGGGTGAAATTTAAAACAGTGAAAAATATAACAAAATCTAAGAATACTGTCATGTCGTTCTCAACGTAAAAAGACTATTAAAGAGTAAAATGAATTTTTATATTAATTACCGCTTCCTTCAATTGATGCAGAATATTTTTATTTTGCATAAAGATCCGCAGTCTAGAAATAACTTTTCCCTTTACGAAAACGTTCTCTGCTGCTTCGTTGAGGAGTTATTGTCGTAAAACACGAACCAATGCCAACGCCACGCTCAGCGAGGCCTGTCGTAGCTGATCTCTGATTGGCCCACGGTTTTTCGTTAATAACTCCTTAACAAACCTGCGGAGAATATTTCCATAAAGAAAAAAAATTGCTTGAAATGACGTCAGGAATCACCTCTTGCAAGGAAGTACAACATTATTGGGACACCCTGTATTCATATGTGTAATGCGTAATAAAAAGTAATTGAATTTGATCTTGCTTACCGTTGCAATTGTTATGAACGAATACACACGAATGTATTGTACATAATATTTGAATGGACATTTCTATCAGTATAAAATTAAACGGGACACGTTCGTGCTGTTACAGGATCGGGTGCACACAAAAATGACGCGACCGGAAATGGAAGGCCGGCTCCCCTTTTGGCAGAACCCAGATATGGCGCCGCGCCTCAGCCATACGGTAAGTTTTGCTCTAGGATTCGCCCTTTCCATTTATCCCTTTGATAGTGAAATTGAGCGAACCAATTGGCTCACCCGCCAGTGCCATTGATTACGAATTTTTTCACAACCACTCGTGAAATCAAGGACTGCCTAATAGCTTGCAAATCGAGGAAGTTAGCGAACAGTAATTTCACTTGTTAATGTCGTACGTGACTTTCCAGTAGGTATATCGAATAGATTTTTATCGATATTCTTCATCAGCCCAAGTATTTTTCGTGATTAAAGGAAATGTTTCACATCGAGATTGTAGGATTTATGGAAGACACACGTATTCGGAGATTGCAAGAACACTAGTATTTTTCCAAGTAGAATAACACGTATCGCATGCTTGCGACAAAAATAACACGACTCAGAAACATGCTCTTCAACCCTTTGCACTCTGAATTATTTTTCAATTTTCTTGCCAACAACTCCCTACTACTTTAAGTGTTTCGTTTGAAAACTTCAAAGGACAGTTTCTCGACTCCTGCTTACTTTAAACTAATTTTGTTTACTAATTATATTAAGTACAGCTCTCGAACTTTGTTGTAATTTATATTTGTGGAACTTATATCGATTTTGAACTAAAAAATACGACATAAATAAATAAAGGAAGAACCAAATACATATAAAAACACGTTTCATTTACATTTCCCTTTCTCCGATGTCGAGTCACACTCGACAAAGGAATGCAAAGGGTTAAGAGAGAGGAAAAATTGTTAGCAAATATAATTAAACAGTATCTTGTCAACCAAATTTATGAAAGAAGAGTAATGCACATGAAACAGGCTCAAGCACCAACATAATCATCAGGACATAAACCATAGTAAAACCTCATTTATAGTAGAGTAGGTTTATACTGTACCACACAAACCAAGAAGAGTAACATAACTGTTCTTCGTCAACTAAATTATGAAAATAAACAGATAAGATTTTCATAACTAGTCGAGGAGTGATTTTGCAACATGTCATAATAACAGACTGCGGATTTTTATGCAAAAAAAAATTTTTCTAAGTCAATTGTAAGAAATGGAAGCTACATAACAACGTATTTCATCTTTCAATAATCTTAACAAGTCGAAAATAATGTAACAACATTCTAAAATTGATCCAATGCATTTACAATTTTGTTTTTCACTCATTCATTTTTTTATAAATGCATCAAATCCGTAGTCTAAATACTGATGATTAAACATGTGCGTTTTCTCAGCAATCATAATTTTATAAACATTAATACTGTTAGTATGTTATAAACTGTGTACATTTTTTTACACAGTTTGGTAGACACAATAACTTCATGCAACTTTCGTTTCAAGATTTTCTTAATATTATTTGTTGTTCTCGAGATATTTCACGAAAAAGAAAATATTGGAATTTTTTCAAGTGCTGATTTCACCCCTTCGACGCGAAAAGTTGCACGAAAAAATATGGTTGTATTAGGCATAACTTACTCTAGATGTGTGCGAAGTTTCATAATTTTGTTGAATTTACGTGTTCGATAACTTCCCTTGTGAGTTTCCGAGATATTTCATAGTTTATCTCGATTCACCCTCTGCTCGGTTGCACCACCCTGTACATTGAATCGAGCTTCGTTCACAAAGTAATCGGAAGTTGTTGCCACGAATCACTGCGAAAAGTAACAAGACCAAAGAAATTTCGCAACAACTGCAATTATATATATTAAATAATGTTAAATGATTCGGCAAAAATTATATTCACCTGTTTATCAAAAACATGTCGTTTTGAAATATAATTTAAAGTCTGCCCTGCTCAATGCAATTTTAAATAGCTGCAGCATATTGACTGTTCAAAGGTAGCATAATCATTTGTCTTTTAATTAAGGGCTGGAATGAAAGGGACAATGAAATATAAACTGTTCCAATATTAATTTAAGTAAGAATGCTTAATTTTTTTTAAAGGACGATAAGACCCTATAGACTTTTATAATTTACATAAAATTTATCATTTTAGTCTACATGTGTGCAAAGTTTCATAATATTGTTGAATTTACGGGTTCGATAACTTCCCTTGTGAGTTTCCGAGATATTTCATAGTTTATCTCGAATCACCCTCTGTTCGGTTGCACCACCCTGTACATCGAATCGAGCTTCGGTTACAAAGTAATCGGAAGTTATTGCCACGAATCACTGCGAAAAGTAACAAGACCAAAGGAATTTCCGCAATAAATCAACGGTGTAATTGTAGTAGAGTTATGTCGCGTCCAAACTACTAGATCTATAACTGTAGACGAAATCCAATCCCGATGTTCGCGACGTTTGATTTAAAGAACGGTGGCCGATACTCCTGCAACGAACGATTCCTAATCGATCGTTTCGAGCCGGTTAACGACGAACACCTATTATAATAATCGAGCCTGTCTCGAGCACAGTTCTTGTAATGACGCGATGAAGATATATTAATTCCTGAAGTCATTACTAGACTGCGGATCTTTATCTATCTTCTATATAAATAAAAATGTAAATGTTCGTTTGTTCAAAATCTTAAATCTGCGAAAGTTCTTCACCGATTGCTTTGAAATGTTTACACAACGTTGCATTCGAATACGCGCGTGTTTTTATATACCTAATCTAT
>CM052204.1:12133243-12162910 GCA_028455805.1 Lasioglossum figueresi
GCGTAAATCGTAGGGGTGACCGGGGTTGGTTGACTAATCCATTCTAATTATAATACTATAAAGTACTCTACGTCCAACAAGAGATGGCAAAGAGAAACTTGTAGGTACAGTAAAGTCGACATTACTCTCCTTTGTTTATACTACGTTCAATGTCCAGTGCCTTCTCACTCCACTGGCGGCCGACGCCATTGATCTCGACTCGGGTATATCGGTGTAAACACCACACATTGACTCGAACGAATCGAAATGTTCAACTTTCTTAATTTTCATTATTTTTTTAATGAAATTTCACTATCGTATTTCTGGAATTTTTCTGATTAATATCAGACCAAACACGATATAATTCCAATTGTATTTAGTGGTTAAATCGACGATTCAAGTTTCGGTCGCAAGGAAGGACAGCGTATTGGAAAGGAAGAGACACTCATTCCTATTAATATTTTCGTGGTAAATCTAGATGCTCTCTAGGTATCAAATAGGCATCGAACATGTATCGATACTTTCGTTTTCATTTCGGTACAGTATTGAATTTGTGTTGAATGAAATCTGTATCGGTAATTGAAACGTATCGATGCTTCCTACTGAGTACTTTGGTATCGGATTGTATGTATCGAGTATCACCGATAGTATCGGTATCAATCCCATCGCTATCTACAACCGAATATGTCAATGTTTTCACCGTCAAGCTTCATTTCGAGATCCTCGCTTTGCAACGTCGTTCAATTTCCGCGCGCCATGCATACACGTTAGATAATAAAATACATAATTATCACTGATTGCTTTCATTCAAAAACATATAAATTCGATATTTCATTTTACATCGTGCGTAGATACTAATGATTAGACTGCGGATCTTTACTCAATTTATAGTAAAGTTGAGTGGATGAAATTCAAAATTGTTGAACTATTTTAAAACTTGAAGACGCCAATACCTGATATCTCCTTTGTTAAAGTCATTAAGGGGAGAAATAACATTCAATTTATTTCTATTTCTTGCAATCGATGTAGACAATTTTTATTTTGCATAAATATCCGCAGTCTACTAATGATTAATAATGACTAAGCATAAACTAAGTGACCGAGTTTTACTTTTAAGTAAATCGTTGACAAAGTGCCATTTTTCAATGCATTTTTCTAGCAAATAAAGATATCTAGGCTCGCTTTACGCTGCTGGCTTTCTTAACGACATCCGTGGTTGTATGTCGTTAATAAATAATAATAATAATAATAATAATTAGACTGCGGATCTTTATACATTTATACAGCAAAATTGAGTAGAAGAAATTTGAAATTGTTGAAAAATTTAACCATTCGCAATCCAGCCTAGTGACTCATATAGTACACCGACAATTATACAGGGTGTCTGAAAATTCCTTCAACATCCGGAAATGGAAGATTCCTGAGATCATTTGGTTAAGAAAGTTATTAACGAAAAACACGGACCAATCGGAGCGCGACCTAGACGCGTGTTGGACCTCTGATTGGTCTGTGTTTTTCGTTAATAACTCCTCAACAAAACCGCGGACACCATTTTTGCAAACGAAAATATTGCTTTAAACGATCTCACGAACCTCCCATTTCCGGATGTCAAAGGAGTTTTCAGACACCCTGTACAAAATACAAAAAAAATACGTTTACTGCAATAAAACAAAATATTTATTCCTCAGCTGCATTATATAAAACAAGTTCAAGTTTACAAATCTTCAACGAAATGAAAATTTTATGTTTTAAGTTCATATTGCAAATGTCGCATTATCGGCGATGTTACGTTCACGAAGTTGCTGAATCGCGAATGCTTCGGATCTGTGCCCGCCAAATTAATCTTGGGCAAGTAGTTCAAACGATAGGTACCGTATATAGACGCAAAAGACAATAATCGATTCGCACGACAATGAAACACGTTAAAAGAAGCGTTTCGTCCCGGACCTGCTAGCGGACTCGTCAGTAAGGCTGATCTAGCAGGTCCTGCCTTAGACGCTAGCGTTCGCGAGGGGTTTTCGATCGCTTATGTGACGCGGAATTTAGCGCGGTTGTCCCGATCGCTGGACAATGAACCACCGCAACGTAAAATCTCGAAACTTATCCGGTATGAATGACAATACAACGGCCGGTGCGTTGTACTTGTCTAACCGAGGATTAAGAGATGTTGTTTGTCCGAAAGCCAAAATGTAACTGTCGGAACTCGATTTCCTATTCGAACGCGACGAGAAAAAGATATACCGATTGGTTCCTGCCGAACGTTGCATTTACCAATCAGCATGCTTCGACTGTTTATCCTTCTCGTTGTTCTGAAGGAGCGTTGGGAAGGAGGCGCGACGGTTACCGGTAATTCGACACTGCCCGTGACGGCCCGGGCGGTCGTTCAAAAGGACCAATTCCATGGTACATTGCTCTTTAAGATATACGAATACGAGACATTTGCCAGATATCTCGAATGGTCGCCGAACGACCCTAATTTACGTCATCTTCGAGGAAGATGTTTAGTCACGAACGTCCCCTAAATATTGTTCCAACGAAAGCTATGAGTCGTGTTCCTGCGCGACGGAACAGGCGACAACGCAGTGCAAAGGGTTAAAAAATTGAAATCATTAAGGGAAGAAACAACATTCGATCTAGTTTCTGTTTCTTGCAATCGATGCAGACAATGTTTATTCTCTATAAAGATCCGCAGTCTAATAATAATAACACTGTCCAACAAATTTCAACTTTTTTTATGTTTCGCTATAACTGTTGGGTGTACCTTATAGAGTTTTTTGCGCTGATTCCGAATCTGGCCTTAATTTTTCTCCTACGCGTACAGTTTTTGAGAAACATGGCCTTGAAAAAAAAACCACATTTTTCAACTTTAAACAAATATTGTGATGTTATTATAAAAGATATGGAATTGTTCTTTGCGGCAAAAGATTCTGTAGACTTTCACTAGTAGAATGATATGCAATATTAATACGTTATGAATGTTCAAACATGTTTAAACAATCATTAAAGACGGAGAGACACCATTTTTGCACAGATTTTTGAGGATATTTTTCAATTTATCGGAAAAAGAAGGGTCCAGCGTAAAATTGAACTATATCACGCGATAGAGCAGACTTTCATCGTGAGAAACCCCCATTTGAAGTTTCCGACATCGATGTTTTTACCGAACCACAGTGCAAAATATCTACGCCCGACATGAGTTGCCGTCAGTGGTGCTCTGCCGCTAACGGCGATGCAGTGGCTATAAGCGCGCAATTATGTCAGCTTATTTAAATGTTATACTATTGTTATTTATTATTTATTAATATATTTAGTCTGTATAAATTATTTTATGTATTTTCTTAATGTTAGTCTCTTGTTCATAGTATATTTCATACTAAAAAGGCCTTTTGCAAGAAAAAAGCAGTTTATTCCCACACTACACTATTACATTATTTAATGCAAGATGAAAGTCTGCTCTATCGCGTGATATAGTTCAATTTTACGCTGGACCCTTATTTTTTGCGATAAATTGAAAAATATCCTCAAAAATCTGTGCAAAAATGGTGTCTCTCCGTCTTTAATGATTGTTTAAACATGTTTGAACATTCATAACGGATTAATATTGCATATCATTCTACTCGGGAAAGTCTACAGAATCTTTTGCTGCAAAGAACAATTCAATATCTTTTATAATAACATTACAATATTTGTTTAAAGTTGAAAAATGTGGTTTTCTTCAAGGCCATGTTTCTCAAAAACTGTACGCGTAGGAGAAAAATTAAGGCCAGATTCGGAATCAGCGCAAAAAACTCTATAAGGTACACCTTGTACACCAAAGGTAGTTATAGCGAAACAAATTTGGTGTTGGACAGTGTAATTGAAAATCACGTGACCTACCTGGAGATAGCACTTTGTTGAACAGTTCCACTGTAGAATTATTGGCTAAGAGAGATATTTATTAGAAAAAACTGTGAGGGCTTGCTTAAGCCGGTAGACGTGTGAAGCCGCCCCTCGTCTCTAAGTGATCCTCGATAACCCTCTCGGATCTTTTTTGCCGCAGGTCAAGTTTTTGAAGACGAAAGAGGGATGCGCCATGATCCAGATGGGTGACAGCATAGCCGTGGAACGGTGTTTACAGAATCTGAATAATGTCACAATCGGCACGGACGGCAGGTTGCAGTTGGGATTCTCGAAACAGGCTTTCCTCTCAGACGTAACCAACCCTTACATTCTGCCCGACAAGACAGCGAGTTTCAAGGATTTCACAGGAAGCAAGAATAACAGGTACAGTCGGGCGAAGTTAGCTGCTAGAACGTCCCAATTTCGTGGTCCACGTTTCTTTCTTCTATTTACGAATCAATCAATCTTCCGTTAACGTTTTTTATTCGCCTAGTCGTCGATCTTCTTTCTTTCTGTAGCCACCTCTTTGATCCCTTTAAATCCTTCGGGCGGATATTGGGTGTTCATCGAAGAACCAAGTGCTTTCCCGAAGTTGTATCGATCCATCGAGGTATTCCGACGCCATTCTAATCAGCCGTCGTAGACGCGTTTACCGGGCTTGAATGGACGTTAATGAGAAACTCGCGTTTTCTATCGGCGACATTTCTATACATATGCACACATAGAACGGAATTCCGATGCACAGCAATTGATGATGTTCTTCCTTCCGTAAGGTTCAAGCTCCATCCCATCCGCGGCTTGCGATATTTACTCGATGGAAACTTAATTGCGTCCGGGTTTTTGAATGTTTCTATTCGAACTGGCCCGCCTTCTGATTGCGAGGAATTAATTACCAGACCATAGAACCTTTGAAACGTGAAATGTGTGTCGGAAACGTTCTCATTCCGATTAAAATCATTCCCGTTTCGTCCATTTTCGAGAATACCACACTGATTCGGTGCTTCGCGTGAATTTCACCGCATTTGAAATCTCTCATTACTTTAAATTTTTCATTACTTAAAATTTCTCATACCAATTGTGAGAAATGAGTGTCAATCCCTTTTTTCCATTTCTTATTCGGAGATCGATAGAAACGTAGTAACTAACTTTCCTTTATGGTTCTTCTTTTGGATCATTTTGATACCGATTAAAATGATTCTCGAGAATAACACACTAGTTTGGTGTTTGACCCGAATTTCCCCGCATTTGAAATCTCTTATTACTTAAAATTTCTTATACTAATTTGTAAGAAATGAGTATCAACTCATTTTTCTATTTTTTATTCGGAGATCGATAGAAACGTAGTAACTAACTTTCCTTTATGGTTCTTCTTTTGGATGGTTCTGATTCCGATTAAAATCATTCTCGATTCGTTCATTTTCGAAAACACCACACTGATTTGGTGCTTGACGTGAATTTCCCGGCATTTGAAATCTCTCATACTAATTGTAAGAAATGTGTATTAACTCATTTTTCTATTTTTTGTTCGGAGATCGATAGAAACGTAGTACATAAGTAACTTCCCTTTATGGTCCTTCTTTTGGATCGTTCTGATTCCGATTAAAATCATTCTCGATTCGTCCACTTTCGAGAATACCACACTGATTCGGTGCTTGATATGAATTTCCCCGCATTTGAAATCTCTCATTACTTAAAATTTCTCATACTAACTGTAAGAAATGAGTATCAAGTCCTTCTTTCTATTTTTTATTCGCGGATTGTTAGAAACTAGGAAGTAACTTTCCTTTACGAATCTTCTTTTGGAACCTTTTCGCATTTCAATTCATATTTTGGGATTTTTTTGGCTGACTACTCGACTGCGGATTTTATGCATTTATGATAAAAATGGGTAGTCGCAGTTTAAAACAGTGGACAGATTCCAAAAATTTAAGAATATCTATGTACTGCTTACAGCTTATGAACATTATTAAAGAACAAAAAACATTATTATAATACTTGGCCCTTGTCTGTTGCAGTTGATGCAAACAATTTTTATCTTGCATAAAGTTCCGCAATCGACTTATGAATTCAAAATTACATGTTGTTCGTAGACGAGGCAACGTCTTCCAGTGGTCCGGATTCGTCAAAACTTAACTTAACTCCAAACACGATTATGCCAATATCATCTTAAATGTACACAGTAGGAGAAATCAGGGGACAGTGAACGCATTAAACAACATTTTTTTTGTAAAAACCAGTGTTTCGTATACACAAAGCACAACGATCATTTAAAAAGTTCTTAAGAACAAGATACATACAGGGTGTTATGAAATCGTAGTACAACTGGGCAGGGAGTGATTCTACATGCAAAAATAAGTCGAAAAAAAGGAATAACATTTTTTCGTTTGACAGCTCGTTTTCGAGAAAATCGAGTTTGAAAATGCACCGAATACACGTGGTATTGCATAGGAATCGTCTGACGCGTCTGACCATAATCAACCAATTCTACTTTCTGCATATATTAAAGCACGCGAACCTGGCGGAACTTTGAACTCGATTTTCTCGGAAACGAGCTGCCGAACGATTCAAATTTTAATTCATTTGAAAAGAAAGGCTCAAAATACATATTTGTTATACTTTGTTTACAATCTTCATGACAAGTGCGACTCGTTAAAATACGGCTAGGGGTTAAGAGTTAACTACCCCCTACAAATTTTCAACTAAACTTGAGTAATACTTCGATTTTTGGTCACGTTTCGTCGAATCCGGACCACTGTGCGTCTTCCAGAATATGTTGAAATTTCTATTAACCCTTAGCACTTCGAATTATTTTCCAAATTTGTTGACAACGAACTTACTTTAAACTAATTTTGTTTACTAATTATATTAAATATAGCTCTCAATCTTTGTTGTAAAATATATTTGTGGAACTTATATTTGGTTCTAACTAAAAAATGTAAATAAAGGAAGAAGCAAATGCGTATAAGAACCCGTTTTATTTACATTTTTCTTTCTCTGATGTCGAGTCACACTCAAGAAAGGAGTGCCAAGGGTTAATTACATAATTATGTGAATATGAAAACGATGAAACTATTTATCTAACCCGTATCGTTATTTCTCAATTGCAGGTTCCTAAACCCAGCAATGGCTAACAAGAATAGAATACAACCACCTTCGAAGATAGTTCACTTTTTCAACACCCCTCCAGATTTAACCGAGGAAACAGTACACCGCGTGTTCGTCGAGCGTGGTATTGAGGCGCCAACGACGGTGAAACTGTTTCCCCTCAAGTCGGAACGATCGTCGTCTGGCCTTATAGAGTTCAGTAGCGTTGGGGTCGCGGTCGCCGCCATTATGGAATGCAATCACACAGCCCTGGAAAATAGCAGTAAGTATCCACATTTTTCGCTAAAAGGGTATCACGACTTTTAAGGACTGCGTCTCCTAGACAGACGACACTCGCGCGTGACTGCACAAGTCACACCACAGTAGACTCGCACACCATTACACCACGTATACTTACGCGAGGATTGCAAGAGCCCGGGATTCCGACTTCTGATTAATCAATAATGCAAAGACGGGGTTTCTCGGTAGTCAAAATCGCTAGATGAAACATCAATCTAGGATGCTATTTGCCTCAAAAGTCCTACTTTTACGTTTACGACGCGTAATTCTCATTATTCGGCAGCATTTCGCGGAACAGCGAGAAGCAATGGACAGGCGACGGTGCTGCCGCCTATCGTGGCTATCGATATGCTGCCGAATAATGAGAATTGCGCGTCGTAAACGTAAAAGTAGGAGTTTTGAGGCAAATTGCCCCTTAGATTGATCTTTCATCTAACGATTTTGACTACTAAGAAACCCCGTCTTTGCATTATTGAGTAATCAGGAGTGGAATCCCGGACCCTTGCAATCCTCGCGTACGTATACGTGGTCTAGCGGTGTGTGAGTCTACTTATAAGTCTAAGCCTTTCGTTAGTACAATGGCAATGATAATCTCCGAATAGGGAATATACTCTGAATCTTGAAATTACCCTATCTTTCATCCTACCGATGAATGTCTCGTGTGCGTATAGCAAAATTGTATCCACGAGTGCACATCTTCGTGGTAAAGCGATTCGGATCATCAACTCAAAGAACCTTGAGCGTAGCTTAACCCAGTATCGCCATATGAGGGGAATCGACTCAAATTAAGGGGAATACAGTTACCCTCTCTCTGCCAGTACTGGACTAGTCACGTTCCACTGTGATAGGGGAGCTAATATTGAGATATGAGAGTGTACAGCTACCGTAGCCATCGGTAAAAATTATGGCTGACATTTAGATGACTGAATACTGGTGGATGGATAGGAGCGCATTGGCCGAGTTTGTTTAAATAGAGTTTCGTTGTATTTGTTTCAGACGGCAAGTTTCCGTACATCATGAAGCTGTGTTTCTCGTCGTCGCGTACCATACCTACCAGTTTCCCGCCAAGCAGCGGCAGCACAGCGAGCAATTCCGCCGGTAATGGCCACGTCAAAATGCAGCAGGACTCGGAATAGAACGGCGAGGTCCAGGGCCAGCAGCGTCAGCGTCAGCGCCAGCGTCCCTCTCTCGCCCTGCACCCGTTGTGTGCCCCGACGGGCACGGCCCTGCACCCAGCCGCAGCGATTACACTATCCCCGGTTTTGCCACCGCCCGTGCCGCCGCCTTTGCCGCCCGCCTGCGTCCTGATCGCCACTCCGACACTATATCCGACCGTGCCGCCGCCACCACCGCCACCGCTGCCTACGTTCTGGCCGTATTGAAACGGGGAGGAGAACCGGGCCTATCCGGTGAACGACAGCATCGTTCGCGAAACGACGAAACGACTATCGTCTCACCAACACTTCATCATCTGCTGCTCCCCGTTTCGTTTCGTAACCATCCGTCAAGGATCAGACGCTGGTCGCTGGATGAGAAACGGTCTCGAGATCGGTTGGACCGACACAGAGATATCTCGACCATTTTCTTTTACTTCTCACAGAGTCGAGGACCAACGAGAATCGTCTGGCGCGGTGCTCGAAGACTCGCCGTGAGACCGATGATCGGTGCATCGGTAGGATGATGATTATATCGCTAATCGTCGACAGGGTGGTAGATACGCATCACACAAGCATCACGGGTTAGGCTGCTCGATGGTCATTGAGGATCGTCCGCTAGCCGAGTGGAGAGTCAGGCGAAAACCGAGAGGCAGCGATGTTTCTGATTACATTATACACTGCTCCGTGTGTCTACTTGTCTTTTTTCTTTTTCTCTTCTTTCATTTTTCTTTCCTCTTCTTCTTTTTCTAACCTTTGTTCTTCTTCTACTTCTACTTCTACTTCTTGTTCTGGTTGTTTTCGGCGAGGTCCGGGTATACGTGCTTCACTCCGCGCGGTTATCCCGGTCTAGGTTCCGTGACGGTGTCGTCTCGAACCCGTTCATGCGTAAGTTAGCGTCAGTATTATGTCTCGATGCGAGATCCTCTTCGCCCAGATACGTACCAAGTCCGCGCGAACGACAAAGACGGAACAGTCGGGAGTTCGCGAGAGGAACCCGAGAGAAAGAAAGTGAGAGAGTACGTGAGAGAAAGAGAGAGATAGCGCGAAAGATTAGTGAGAGCCAGAGAAGGGGAGAAGAAGAAGAGGATTCGCCTTGTCGTCGTTCTTCGCGGAAGCTTCTCTCCTTCGGTGGAACGCGAAGATCGATCGTGTGAGGGATTGTCTTGTAAATAATAGCCGAGGAGTGGGCGTCTAATGGAAATCTGCCGTCGTCGGGCATGGATTACATATCAAGGGCCGCCAGGAAGCGGAAGCAAGATTCGAGAGAAACCTTCGAAATCGCTTTCACCAGTCGTCGTTCCTCTCGGACAAGTCGAACAGTGCACTGCGGATCGATGATTTTCTCGCGGATCATGCGTCGGTTGTCCTGCTAACGGCCCAGCGTACGAGACGTTTTTCACAGTTTCACATATGATCGCGGACATGTCCTCATTTCAATGATTCTTATTCGTTTTTCGTCGCGACACGCGCGCCGCCTGGTTCATACGCGTACAATGACGCATGCACGTACACGCCATTATGCACACGACACATTTACCGCGTGTAAAAAAAAAAAAAAAGACACCGAAGGCACCCACAACGGTTTCAAAAGCGACTGCGTTCCTCGTTGACCATTTCACAATGTGGGATCCAAATAAATCGGAGGTTCCTTACTGACCATTAGAAACTATACATGCTGGATACAAGTTTTAAAAGAGGGAGAGAGAATGAGCAAGAGAGATAGAGAGAGAGAGACAGACAGATTGAGAGTGTGTAAGTGTTTGCGTGTGTGTGAGAGAGAGAAAGAAAGAGAGCGAGAGAGACAGAACGAGAGAAAGAGAAATAGCGAGAGCAAGAGAGCATAAAGAGGATTCTGATCGATTATGCTCCTAGAAGATTTTACTCGGCAACTACTCCCTACCCCTCCAAGTAATCGCTATTCACTGCTGTTCCACATCACGATTCAATTACTCGGGAAAGTCTTTTGCTCCCGAGCAACTATGAGATTCTTCGGCCCAATATGGCTACGTTATTTTATATACATATACTCGATGTGTATATAACCCAGCGCGTACACGTACATATACATGTATGGATATATTTACCTTTAAAGGTAGATACAAATATATGTATATGCCCCGCGTGAGATCTATTTGTTTCAACGGGTCGCTCTGGTTTAATTTGCGAACTACCGATTTTCGTGACTCGAGGGAGAAAGAGAGAGAGGGACCGATCGAGAGGAGGATGTCGACTCTTCTCGGTTTTGTCCGCGCGAAGAAACGTCTCCCGAGACAAAGCGTACGATTACAGACGATCCCTTTTGTTGTTCCCTCTCGCTTATTCGTCGAGAAAAAGAAAGAGGGAGAGAAAGATTATTAAGAAACGGAAAACTAATAAGAAGGTTAATCCCCCTCCCTACCTTACCCCCGTTATAAGCGCTGTAGTGTTCAGGTTGCGACGACTCTTGCTTGCATAAAGGACAATTATATGCGACAGGGATTTCACGGAACCGGTGGAAACTTCTAATGAAAAGAAAAGAAAAGACATAAACGACTGGACGTTAAATATCTCATCCTCGAGCCAGTCGTACACCATAGATCAGATCGCGGTCCATGAATTAAATTTTATATGCGAACGACGATGAAGTCGACAACACACACTCTGTGGCATACATACTCTGTACACGCATACACACATATACATGGACGCGTGCGGATGCGCGCACGCGCGCAAGTGTGCAGCGAACACACGCCCACGCAGATACACACACACACGGACATTATACACCTAGGCACGCATGCACTTGGACAAACGTATGCATATATTCATACTCGCTTACACGTACACACGATATATTAGCGCGTCCCTCGGCAATATTTTGTCGGGCCGCGGGGACGTTTTTATAATGAAAACGGTTTTAGATCTCCGATTTAAAAATGCCAAAAAAAAAAATACAACAAATACATATAATAATAATGATAATGAATAATAATGAAGTAACGTAAAATAATGATAAATAAAAGAGCAAGTGAACGTTGTGTTTTTCGATGCGAACCAAATGAAACTTAATTAACATAGAGATTCGTGACTCGGCCATACGTAACGTAAGATAATAAGACAAAAGGGCTACGTCACCCATCCCCGACTCATCCTCTTTGAAAGAAACCAAATATAAGAGAGAACTCTCTACTAAGATGCGTGAGAATTCTGTATAATTCGCCACCAATTTGTCCATTTGATGATTGGTGAAAAAGGAAGAGAGAGAAAGAGAGAGAGAACGAAAGAAAGAGAGAGAGAGAACATGATTGTATGTGTGTGAGAGAGAGAGAAAGAGCGAAAGAGAGAACGAGAGAGAGAGAGAGAGAGAGAGAGAGAGAGAGAGAGAGAGAGAAAGAGCGAACAAGAGGGAGAGGGAGAGACTCGAGTAAGCATATGAGATATAATTCTGAAATAAGCGAACGAATGATAAAATTGAAAGAGACAGAAAGAGAGAGAGAGAGAGAGAGAGAGAGAGAGAGCGAGAGAGCGAGAGAGAGAGTAAGAAATGTTTTTACTCGAGGCAATATTTGTTACAATACAACTAAATAGACGATAAGTTGTATATCATATTAAGGGGCTCAGTAAATAAAATCGTGAATCCTTTGTCGATCGCCGGAACAAGAGTGAGAGTAATGAAAGAGTAATAAAAGCAGGAGTAAATAAGTAAATGAATTTTGAGCCCACGTGTACACGAGGGAAAGAAAAAAGGTATGATCTGTGTACCGATGGAATAATTCTACACGTTGTGTGTTGTTGCTGACGTTGTGTCTATTTAAATCGAGGCTTTTTATCGATTGTGAAACAGGTGATAATACGTCGGCGCAAGATGAAACAATGGTACTAAGCTAAGGAATTAAGGAACAAAGTAACTTTTAAAGGAAGTATAAGAGTAACGCGAATTAAGGATGAAGGTGGATATTCGAAGAGGGAAGAATGCTCTCTGAATCGATGTGCTCGATGATTGTTAACGTTCTATCGTTCGTTGCGTTGTGTTCGATACGTCGTTCACGAGTTCTTTTCTGTTACGCGGTGTCCAGGTTTAATTCGCCACTCGTTTCCTTATTTCGTTCGGTTAACCCTAAGTACTGGGAAATTCTTTCCGCATCACATCTTCACAATTTTTCTAGTATCGATAATATTATTTAAACAGAAGGCTAGTATTTTTACGTTAATTATTATACTACCGACATACTATTATTTTACCACTATTTTCATTAGGTTACGAATCGATATGACATATACATATATTCATGTATATACAATTTGACGGTATAACGTTTAACAATACATCACGTTTTATTTAACGAACCGTTGGAGAATTTAATTTTATTCTTATCTAGCGAGCAGGACCTAACGCGTAAGGCAAAGCAACAAAAAAAAGGAACACTGAGAAAAGATGTAGGGTTAAATTTAAGCAGCTAGAACCTTGTAATCGTATCATAAAGTTTTTTGTAGATAATATTATATGTGATCTGCTGAGTACGGTGTCTAAAACAAGAGTTTTCTCGCCTCGTAATCGTCCCGCGCGTTGAAACACGACGAACGAAGAAAAGGAAAAAGAAGAACGTGCACGGCAGAGGGATTTTCGTTGAAGCGTGAGTTCGGTGTACATTTTCTTCTTGTTCGCGTTTGATAAAATTCTTTTCCCCTTCCTTTCTCGTGTAACGGAAACGGGTAAAATGCTTCGGCTGAAATGTAATTCTTTGAGAACGAATTTGCAACCGACAGAGGTGTGCTCGTTTTATTTTCTAATTTCCAAGCGCAGCGAATTAGACATCGATTTTCAACTTTCATATATGCTTCGACGTACGCACGCGATTCTATAAACGTATACGTAATACCATTCGGTTGCAACAAAAAGAGACGAACCGTAGACAGCAGAGAAACGATGGTACGTAAAGCTGAAAGGCACAAAGACGAAGAGACGGATCAACACGAATATCAGAGATACAGAGAGTTCATTAAAGTGGCGATGAAATGCACCTTCGTTTTCGAGGAATTATATACATACATACGTTGTGGACATCTTGTTTCATTAGGAATTTAGAGCTGATGCCCTCCTAATGAAAATTACTCGCTTCAACGTGTGATGTACGTCAGCGTGTGCCCAGTGTGAATGAAAGAGAGGAGAGCTAGAATTATGAGAAACGCGCATATGCGTTCGAGTGGTCAAGCACGCATGCCAGACTGTCGCTTATTTTCTGACGCTTTACCTGTACCATTTTTGACTGTGGTTGAGCAAAACAAGTTACACATGAAATGTAGTACACGTTACAACGAACCACACTTCGAGAAACACGTTCCCCCCACCCGGGCTCTTGTATCCCGACACGGGACAAAACTCGTCTCGAGCAATGTTCCGCTAATTTTATCCGTTCTGGGTCCCAACATTTTCTTCGCGACAATAGCTCACTATACACCGTTACATTTTACCTCTTTCCACCGTCGCTTGTCCTCTTCGTACCAATCACATGCGTGGGTCTTCAAATTTCAGATCGAATCTAAAGATGTCGAGTGTTCGTTTAATTCGCGGAACCGATTCCAACTTGATCCTACGAACCCATCGCGAAAGAGGCAGATGGTTGCAGCAAAATAAATTAGCTATTCAAGCGCCAAGGTTTTACATTCCTAAAACGTTCGTTTCGAAATTTCATAGGAAACAGAACTGCTGTGCATTCAGTAAATTCTTCCATTAAAGTTCTCACACAAATGTTTTTCATACTTTTGAACCCACGTCTCTAGCATACTCGCGATTACATAATCATTTTCGGCCTAATCGTTTCTTTGTTTAAAGGCGTTCCTTCCATCTGAGCATTGTTTCGAATGCACGGTCCAACACGAAGACCACAGAAAAGTGAATGGATGTGCCGAGTGATAAGTAGCAGCGTACTTGAACAGTAAGTTACGTTTGCCGCAACTATATCCTCTCTCGCGGAGAAAACAATAATTCCAAAAGCGATAGCCGTTCATCTTTATGAAAGACGTTGCGCCTAGAACGACCGACGGCGGAAAGATGAAATTTAAAGACGCGTCCAAGTGAAATCCCCGAGCGCTGTGCCATCGGAGGATGACGGTCCTTCGTGTCGTCGGAGGCTCGGCAGGACGCCGCGCGTTCTTATATGTTGGTATTCCGATTCCGGTCGATTAGGGTCGCGCAAGATACGGTAGTCTTGCATCTTTCTATTCGGTCCCGCTGTATATAGCTTGTTCTCTGTTCGGCGCGTGAACCTGGAAGCGAGATTCGCTGTTTCCGTGGCTAAACATCAGCATCGTTCAATGGAACGAAACGATAACGTGACAGAAAAATGGGAGCTCTCTCGAACCGGAAATAATGTACAAACGAGACAGCTGAATGATTTATCGGCGACCAGGAATGAATCAGCGACGCGCGCGCTCGTCCTCCGATAGCGACAGAGAGATTCTTCTATGTACAAAAATCAAATTGTAATTGTAGCATGTAGAGAAAGAGAGTCTGTAACGAGTACAGTATTCCAGGTAGTGTCTAGCACAGCGTAAACACACGATAATTAAGCATTATATCACTGAAGAACATACAAACAAACTCGAGGTTGTAAAGTAAACAAAAAAAAAAAAAGGAGCCATCTGTGTCGATAACTAATTATATAAAAGGAGAAAAGAAAAATGAAAAGAAAAAGAAAACTGGAGTGTGTAGCGAGACGTTTGTTTAAATTTTAAACCATGAAATACATATCCCATCTATATGTATATATTTGCAGTCACATGAGAATTTCGATTATATTAATGATTGATTGTGTAATTATGATTATTAGTATTATTGCGACGATAACGACGAAGACGATCACGATGATGATAATGATGATGATAATGATGATGATGATGATGATGATATGATGATGATGATGATGATGATGATAATGATGATGGCGATGATGATGACCATGATGATGACGATGAAGATTATTATTATTGTTGTTGTTGTTATTATTATTATTATTATTATTATTATTACTACTACGATTATTATTACTATTATTATTATTATTACTATTAGTTGCTATGAAAATATTATTATTTATAGTCCCGATTTTGTAAAAGTCGGGACTTTTAAGTATGTTACGGATATTGATATTGCGTTTAAAGCGTTAGGTTTAATGTTTGTAGTTAGGTAATTAGGTAGATCGGAGAGTAGGTACATATCGTTAATATTGTTATTGATTAATAGTATTGCGGAAAAGATGTTACTGCCGGTGCGCTTTGGTTTCTTTTGCGTGTTGTCGGGTATCGTGTGCTCCAACTCGATGATCCTCGGGGTCGTATCTCGATCCTGTTTTCTATCGAGGCCGGATCAAAGAAATTTAGTTCGTTCAGTGCTTTTTGGCCGAAGAAAACGAAAAGTGAAAAGTACCTGTCCCAATCTCGATTTCTCGAATTAATCTCGAGATTAATTCGCTTTTTCGAACGTCGCGCGTCGTTCCCTCGGCAAGTATATTTTTATGCGATCAATTGCGGCGACGCCAAACGTGTACTCGACGTCTGAATTCGCAAGCGAAAGAAAATCTTCCCTAAACGATACAAAATCTTTTTAATATACGAGAATAATCACAACTACCAACACCGTCGTCGCGAGACGTTCGAATCCGATGCGTCGGTGTTGGTACGTTGAACAGTTTGGAGGAAAACCGAGCCGAGCAAAATGAACCGAAGCGCAGTAACCTTTTTAGCGATCGCTCCTTCCCTTCTAAGTATTACCACGTAACATATACCTGCCCCCACATATCAGATCTTACGTATCCCAAGCACCACCATGCGTCATATCAATGTTTCTAAGCGTTAGTCCTGTAATGTACCCTTTTACTAATCATTTTTAGCCCCCAATTCCCTCTAAAAGGTTCACTTTTTTGCCTGCCTTTCGGCGAGTCCCTAAAAAAATTCAAATCAATTCTCCCGTTGTATCTTGCGTCCTCATCCCCCTGCAAAAATGATTGAACAACCCTCTATATCCCCGTCTCATTGTCCCTGTTCATCCGCCACTTCCCTAATCCGCTCCTAAGAATTCCTCCACCTCGTTATTGTACATCTGAGCCAGAAGGGTCTCTATGCTCTGTCTTCCCATCGCTGCGTCAAAAGACAAACTAGATGTAATAAGATTTGTTGACTGTATACATTATTATACATTGATTGTACACGCATCAGCAACGCAACACTACACTGATAATACACCCTCCACATCTCGACACGACACATACATTACATTGCGAACATACAACACCCGGCGAGAAGCAAACACCTGACCAATATACATATACCAGCCAGCCATCGCGTCAAGATAGTCCAAGATGGATCGGCAATGCTAACAAGACCCCGAGATCAGTCCACGCTGCCGGTAGATATACGATCGTCACGATTACCACGATCGATACCAACACGTGGTAGCTGCTCCAATTAATTTCAATCTATATTTCATTGCTCTATTTAAACTTACCAATGTATTTTTCTATCCCTTGGCTAATACAGGGCCTCTCGAAAGTCCTTCAACATCCGGAAATAGGAGGTTCTTGAGACCATTTGAAGAGACATTTTCCTTTGCAAAAATGGCGTCCGCGGCTTCGTTTGGGAGTTATTAACGAGAAACACGGTCCAATCAGAGCGCGGCTGCGGCGAATTGATTCTGGCTCGACCAACGATCCGTATTTTCCGGTGATTGGTCCGTATTTTTCGTTGATAACTCCTAAACGAAACCGCGGACGACATTTTCGCAACGGAAAATGTCGCTTCCGGATGTCGAAGGAATTTTTAGACACCCTGTGTATTCGTAATATCGATCAGTAAACTGCGGATCTTTACGCATTTGTGGCTTCTGAAAATGTTCAAAAAATGCAAGAATACATCCTTCGACAGGGTTTAATCAAATTTTGATACACTTCGGATCTACAAAGGCTACTTCCACTGAAAATAATCATTTTTTGGTTCCCGTTTTTAAGAATCGTCTCGAAAAATTGCAAACAAACTTCCGCAGTCTATCGATTAGTAATAGTTAGACTGCGGATCTTTATGCAAAATAAAAAATGTTTGCACTGATTGCAAGACACAGGAGCCACATAAAAATATCATTCTTCTTTTGATGATCTTGTTAAGATCAAACTAATACACTGGTGGCCTTAAATCTTTTTAATACCTCCACCGTTTTAAATTGTACGTACTCATTTTTGTCAGAAATGCATAAAATCCGCAGTCCGGTAATAGTAATTCTCTTCAAATTGATCGAATTCGATAAACAAGGATTTGAATTTTAACCCTTAGCGCTCGAACGGTGACTCTGGAGCGCCGCTAAAAATTTCTATACCATTACTAAAAATATTATTTACATTATTAACAGAGGTGTTACGCCGATATTTCATATCCATAAAATTTCAAAGATCATAGGGAATGGAAATATTCTAGGTCGAAAGAATTGTTTCATTTTCGAGCTAAAATAGCTTCGAGTGCAAAGGGTTAAATAGTACGTTCAATTTGCGTATTGGCCAATGTTATATTGTTGGAACATTTGTATATTGTAGTTGTTAGAAACGTTTCCTACCACGTGTATCGATCCGAAATCGAGAAAGGCTGATCGACCACTGCATAGAAGGACTGGAAACGAAAGAAGTGTCTTGAGAAACGACTTGTTTGTCTTTTTTTGACTATCGATCATCCTCGGAGTCGACACGAGCATTGGCCATCCATAATTAGCTTGTGGTGTCGCGCTGGCGTCATTCATTCGTGACATCATCACCTCGGACATCAAATATCACACGTAGAGATGATCGTAGACGAAAACACATCCAGCGTCCAGTGGAAGACTGGAGAAGTCACGTACACACACCCCTCACACCGAGCCATGCTAAACAGAAGACATACATACATTCGAAAACCAATGTTTACTCTACGAAACGAAAACAAAACAAACAGAAAAAAAAAAGATTAATAATAATAATAATTAATGATGTAATGTGTATATTAATACTGTATGTCGTACGCTCTAATGTTGTTTGAAGAGTTATTTGCGAGTCAATTATCTGTGCCTAGCAGCCCTGTGCACCCTATCAAATGTACCACCGTTCAGATGAGAAAATTAAAATAATAATAATGGGAAAAACGATGAAAAATACTGATTGAACCAAAGTAAATAAATATAAAGAAAAACAAACATTTAACGGAACGAATACGAACGACATCATAATATAATATATCACACTCACACACATATACGCAAAGGAGAAAAGAAGAAACGAGTATACAATATATATATGTATGTATATATATATATATATTATCTACCATATATACAACTGTACACATTATTCGAGCAGTCTACGAGTACACACGTGTGTTTCTCACGATCTGACACAACCACAATAAAACAAAAACAGCAAACAACAATAACAGAACAGCTACAACAACATTCATTGAAAAGAAAAAGCGAACAAAGCGAACGAAAAAAAAAACCAAAAAAAAAAGAGTATAATAACGGTAAACAAGAGAGAGAGAGAGCGAGAGAGAGATTGAGAGAGAGAGAAAAAAAAATTTGTTTAGACGAAACGAAACGATTAAAAGAGAAAAACAAAAAATACTTGCACCCTGTATACATAGTTCGCACAATGATCTGTTCCTATTTTGGAATCAGTTTTTTCGAATTTGCCAAGAATGTATATCTACAGATTCTATATTAAAAAAAAGAACAAAAAATATATATATATAAAAATATAGAAAAACTGATTATGAAATATAAGTATTGAAATCCAATAGTTCTGGAATTGTTACCCTTTGTCGAATACCATTCTTCGGTTGTCCAATCGTGTGTGCACCGGTCATTGTCTCGCTCCTTTGATTTTCGAAGGAGCGAGAAACTGTGAGCGAGAGAGAAAGAGAGAGAGAGAGAGAGAGAGAGAGAGAGAATGAGAGCGTGCCTGTGCGTGCGTGTGTACGTGTTGAGAGAAAAAGTAAGAGAGAAAACGCGTGTAATTCGTAAACTCGCTTTTCTGTTGCAAACTAGAAGCCTAGTTGTACACCATTAACCGCGTCCCTCTTTGTTTTCGCACCTGAATAGAATTAGAAATGTGAAACGCGGTAGCGTCGCATGCTCGAGCGATCGAGATGCATTGTAATCGAGCTCTCGACGCCCGCCGACACGGTTGTTTCTAATCGACAAATCCAAGAGACCAGAAGTAATAGCGTTTTAAAGAAAGCAACAGGCTGAAACTAAGAAGTAAACGGAAATGAAATTGTGAGAAATGGTAAGAAAGAAAACTTGTTGGTTAGCGACAATAGGACGGTCTGCAACGTTCGTCGTTGCGAATCAGCCCTTTCGAGAGGTAATACTTTGTACGTTACCCCGTAAGCGCATAGCGCGTCGCGCTGAGAAAATTCCGAGATTCGCGCGTAGGTAGATGAAACGACGTAACGCTGGATATCGTGTTGCGAGATCAATCGGTGTACATTGATACGCGTAAGGGTTGAACGGGGTTGATCGATCCGTCGACTTTTGTCGCGTTGATCTTTCAATTCTGCGCGCAACGAACGGACGTGAATACGATATGCGAAACAGTTGATGTTAGAGCGAAACTAAAAAGTAGCAAAAACACTTCTAGAACTTATCTGTTCTAGAACTGCAACGAACAGAACAGAAATGGGAATAAAGAAAAAGGTAAACGAAAACAAGAGTAGACTAAAAAAACAGCACGAAAAAGAGAAAGTAAATAATTAATATATATACATATATATATATATATATACATATATAAAATAAACATATACGTAGACCGTCTCACACTGAACACAACAGCACAACCACCTACGATCCACGCACATCCATATTTATACACGACTTATTGTATGTATATTTGTGTATAAAAACGTACGACAGAGAGGTAAACGCCACTCACTCATTCTCAATGTGCAACATTCGGCACACGGCTCGATCAAAACCACAACACTCTCACCCCTTAGAACTATATGGGACGCTTGTATGTGTGTGTCTAAAAGAAGCGAAAACGCAAGAAATTCAAATGACCGCTTCGAGCTCTCTGTTCACGAAACGCGAACGAACCAGTCGGTTGCGATCGTATAAATCATCCCCCACCCCTCTTCATCCTCTTCAGGATTTCAACCCGCTGATATCCTTTTGTCGAACCTCGATGTAAGAAAGACGAACGAAGAACTCGTCTGTATCGTTTTTATATCGTCGTTTCTTTCCGATTTTGCAAGGCAAAGAAAAACGAAATAACGCGCTTAGATCGCTCGTATCCGATACACGTCCGAGGCCGTGATTATACAGAGAGCGACGAGCGACGATCTGCGACGGCGTTGCTGTATTGGCTTATTTCATATAATTTAATCTGTTTGATTCATTCTGTGCCGCATCGTCGTCAATTCTCTGGTTGTCAGGAAAAACGCCGCATGTGACAATTTCAAAAAAATTTTAGTTTACGTGTTGATTGAACTTCATAGAATTTACGTATTCGCCAGAAAAGAAATGAAAATAAATTCGAGGGGCCGGAGAAAATAATGCAGTTTAACCGATGTCCTATGTCGAAGCATTAGTGATGAAAATTTTAAGGGAGTAGACTCATTTTTCCTGATTTCTCGATATTATTATTTGTATTAACAATAATGGGGGTTTTCAGTAGTCAAACACGCTAGATGAAAGATCAATCTAGGCCGCGATCGTCCTCGAAAGTTCTACTGTTACGTTTACAAGGCGTAAATTGTATTATTCGACAGCATGTAGCTGTCGCAGCTTTATGAAGATTTCTACATGGGCAATTGTATGCTTCCGAATATTGCAAATTACGCGGCCGAATAATGCAAATTACATCTCGTAAACGAAAAAGTAGGACTTTTGAGGACGCTAGCGCTCTAGATCGATCTTTTATCTAGCGTTTTCGACTACCGAAAAACCCCATTTTTGTATTATCGAGAAACGCGGATCCCGCACCCTTGCAATCGTGGAAACGAGTCTATCGCCTTAAACGGAAATATCTCGAAAATGATGCGGCGTTCTTCGTTGCAACCATAGAATTATGTGTTCGCTCTTGACGCACGTCAATCTCTGTATAATTAAGACCGGAGGGTGCGTGAGGGAACTCTTGAGATTGAACTTTCTTCGTGGTCGATGCTGCGACACCGGGAATACGAGACGGTGGCGTGCGTGGACAAGTAGTGGACAGAGACGTGAAGCGAATTAGAGTGTGTGAATCCGTTGATGTTTGTCGAAGCGATAGGTTGCAAGGAACACGATAAAATGGCAGGCAAAAACTACGGGAGAAACAGATAAACAAATGGGTACGAAACGAAAACCGAACACAGAGGTATAGTAATTTACACGTTAGAAGGGACAAGAAGGGTGAGGATGGGGAAAGCATGAAAGGCAGAAATAAATAGAAAGAGAGAAAGAGAAAGAGAGAGAGAAAGGGAGAGAGAGAATGAGAGTGAGAGAAAGGGGTTTATAAGATTGAGAAAAGAGGTGAATAATGAAACAGAAAATAAACGGAAACACACTCACTGAGCGCCGCTAGTAAAAGACATGGTAGGCTATTATTATCGCTAAATAGTCGCTAGACGATAGTGATGTAGTTTACCCTTTAGAGTTATTTTAAGTTCTTAATTATAATGGTTACTATTAAATTTATTATCGTATCACAATACACACTGTAACACATCTATTATAATAACAAGGAAAAATATTTACCTGTGCATATTGACATATTGTGGAGTCACATCATTAAAAACATATACTACTCAATAATATTCAGCGTCAACGACTCGATTCATTGACACCCACACCATACCATGCATGTACAGTGTACACGCGCTTAAATGACACCGTCAAATATTTTGTAGCAAATTATCGAGCATACGAACAACACGTTTATACAGGGTGAATCACGAATCGTGATCAGTAGAGATATTACTCTGCTATTAGCTGTCCGATCGAAAATGTTTTTATCGCATATACATGGTTTCGAAAGAACTTTCACGTGGTTATAGCAAATATTTTGTAAAAATAAAATTAAAGAAGCAATCTTTTGTAAGTTTTTTTGCAATTTTTTTAAATGTTATGACACGTTTCCGAATTCACCTTGACATTCTCTAGCAAGTAGACGTAAAAAAATTATAGGTATATTTGCAAAACATTGAAGGTGACCTTGAAAAAACATAGAAAAAAAGAGTTCATGAAAAATTTGCTATAATCACGTGAAAGCTCTCTTGAAACCATGCTTTACTTGATAAAAATATTTTCAAAGTCTCAAAGTTAGGCAACGGCATGAGAAAAGCATACTTACCGATGAAAATCAATCGTTTTGTTTACAGTATTCATTTGAAAGATGCATGTGCAGTAAGGTGGCTCCTAGTTTCGACTTCTGAATTTCATTTACGCTATACCCTAGAGAATGTTCCAAATAATTGAAAAACATGCAAATAGCAAATATTTTATAAAAAATATTTGAAAAAATCAATTTCTTGCAATTCTTTTTGCAATGTTTTTTAATGTTGTGACACGTTTACGAATTCGCCTTAAAATTCTCTAACAAATAGACGTAAAAAAATTATAGGTATATTTGCAAAAAATTGAAGGTGACTCTGAAAAATCCTAGAAAAAAAGAGTTCATGAAAAATTTGCTATAATCACGTGGAAGCACTCTTAAAACCATGCCTGATAAAAACATTTTCAAAGTCTCAAAGTTAGGCAACGGCATGAGGAAAGCATACTTACCGATGAAAATCAACTGTTTTGTTTACAGTATTCATTTGAAAGATGCATGTACAGTAAGGTGGCTCCTAGTTTCGACTTCTGAATTTCATTTACGGTACCCCAGGGAATGTTCTAAATAATTGAAAACAAATCTGTGCAAAGTTTGAGCGCCCACAGATAACGGAAAAACTCATATTGAATAAGTAATACGACATAAAAGATGCAGCCTGTCCAGATCTACAGGTTTTGTTTAACATATTTTTTGATACGGTAAATAATTTACAGGATATCCGAGAAAAGCCATTGCATGAGCATTTAATTAATTATTTTAATGTTTAAGGGCATTGGAACAATTCTGGGGAGTGCGTTAATGAAAGTTAAATGTCGGAAATAAGAGCCAGCCTAATCCCCACAGAAATAAATTACACAATGATAAATTCTTCGATGCATTACGATTTCACAATCTTTTTGTAAAATAAAGCATTATAGCGTAGCACTCTTCTCTTAAGTTTTTAAATTAATTCCAATTTAAAGTTATTAGTAATAACCCGACTAGAATTTCAGTTAGGCATGCCTAAAAACGAATGTGGGCCTAATGCGGAAAGAATGGTGCACGCCTAAGTTGGGCATTCCTAACAGGTGCCATATATGGTCCGAATGAGGATGGCCGAGCGCACGCCGAAGTTGGGCATTCCTAATAGTAGCCATACGTGGTCCAAATTGGGATGGGCGAGCGCAAGCCTAGGTTGGATATTCCTAACAGATGCCATACATGGTCCCAATGGGGATGGGCGAGGGTGAGATTTCATTAATGTCTCCTAACGAGGGCCTAATAAGGCTATCCTAATGTTGTTTAATGCGGTTTGCCGCATTGGATACTCATTGGGAATAGCTAATGTGGCCCTAACGCGGGTTTCCTAATTCGGGCCTCATACGGCATTCCCAATTAGGCAGTCATGGATACTCCGCGTTACATGCCGCATGCCTGCCCAATGGGGCTGCCCCACTAGGGCCTAACAGCCAAATTAGGCTAGCCTAATGCGGGCCTATAGGTCTGCCTAACTGAAATTCTAGTCGGGAACTAGACTGCGGATCTTTATGCAAAATAAAAATGTTTTGCATTGATTGTGAAAAGCAGGAATAACATAAAAATTGATTTTATCCCTTAACGACTTTGTTACATTAAAAGCAACATTACAACACTCCCGAATTTTTAAAATCTTTTACCGTTTTATATTTCGCACAACCAATTTCTTGATAAATGCATAAAGATCCGCAGTCTAGTAATAACTTATTACTGTGTTAGATTTGATAACATCTTTCGTGGTATAGTTTTCATCTTTAAGAAACTCACCCCCAACAAATTCACATACGCCATGGTTTTTGTTATCTTATCTGTAATTCTGCATTCGCAATATCTTGAAAATCAGTCAAAATCAACTGTACATAAATTTGAAAGATTACTCAATTTTTATTAAAATGCAGTCTTAGCTTTTTAATTATTCTTTTAATTACTTTTTAATTACTCACATACAGTACATGCAAATTCGAAACTTTAAATTTAGTGTTTCAAGCATAAACAAAAGTATCGACCATACCTAGCAAATAATCATTTTCCATCAAAGTAGTTATTTCATTGGATAAAAATTTATTTATGTTGTATTTCCATGGTACCAGTTATGTGAAAGTGGAGTGCGAGTGACTGAAGGTTAAATGCCATCCAAAGATGTAACAAGAAATATATACAGGGTGTCCCAAAAATGTTCTACTTCCTTGAGGGAGATTATTTCCGAGGTCATACGAAGTAACTTTTTTCTGTGCAGAAATGTTCCCCGCAACTTTGTTAAGGGGGTAGACTCATTTCCAGGATTGCAAGGGTACGGGATGCACCTTCTCATTTCTCTTTAACCCTTTCGGTCACGAATCATTTTTTTTTAACATGAGGAGAACGTTTACGAACAATACAATTTACCGAATACTTTACTTAATTAGATACATCAAGCATTTATTTCAAAAGAAAACAAAATCATCTTTGTGAACAGGTGTGCTTCCACATATCATTTATTATAATTTTCATATAAACGTTTGTTCGTATCTCCAATATTTTACAAGATACTTGTCCTCTCACTTAAACACAGGTACACTGTATACCACGCCTGAACAATTGGTGCTCTGAGAGTCGATGACGTGGAATCGGTTACCCCCACTATCGCACCAGCGGGAGGGGAATACAAGCTCGTCGTAAGACAAATAAGGCGAGTTCGTATTCCCCTCTCGCGCTGGCCGGCCGGGTGGGGATAGCCGATTCTACGTCATCGACTGTTGGAGCATCAATTGCTCAGATGTGCTGTATACCTACTCCACGATATAATACATTCGATCCTACGAAGACTGGACAACCACCGCAGATGGGTATAGATTGCTTTTAGTTACTTCTTTTCCTTTCACTTTCTACTCTGTTTATTTGTTTTTCCTTTCTGATTGGCGAATTAACCCGTAGCACTCTGTACCATTATTCAAAATATTGTTTACATTATTAAATATGTTGGTATCTATTCGATTACTAAACATTTCAGTATTGCATGAGGTACTATAATATATCAATTTCATATTCGTACAAAAACAAAAATTAATAAACAGCAAAGTCGCGATTTGTTTCCCATCGCTTATTCCGGGCAGGGAGAAAAATCGCGTAGGGACACTATTTTTTTATGACTGTACACTGTACAGAGAAAGCCGAACGTATAAAACGACACCATGTAAACACGGCTCGCACGATCGAAGCTTATCGGTGTGAACCACTACTAATCTAATTACAAAACTTCTTTATTTTTTATGGCACTTTCACCAACTTATTTGTGGCATTTTTCTGATTAAAATGACACCAAACAAGATACAATTTGACCTATATTTACTGTACATGTGAAGCGTAGCTTAGTTACTCCATACCGTCAATTAAACTACTAAATACAATTGAAATTATATCGTGTTTAGCGTCATTTTAATCAGAAAAACGCCAGCAATAAGTTGATGAAAGTCCCATAAAAAAATAAGTAATAATAAAATAGTTTTTAATTAGCATTACATTGTGAGGACCCGCAGGCCATACGCTGTTCTTCCTTGCACCCGAAACTGTCATCGTCAATTAACTCTCCGAGTGCTGTGTCGAAGTCATTTTTGACCGTGAACATTCAAATTGTCATTTAAGTACTAAATTTGTGGCAATTAAACTAACTGAATAGCTGAATAGTTTACACGAGATATCATCAAAAGTAAATTTAAAATTATTAATTAGAGCTGTGAACGATCCTAAGCATCGCCAATTATTTAGCTGTAAAAATCGTCCATTGTACGAGGGTTAAATCACTAAATACAGTTGAAATTATATCGTCTTTAGTGTCATTTTAATCAGAAAAATGCCGCAAATAAGTTAGTGAAAGTCCCATAAAAAAATAATGAAAAATAAAGAAGTTTTGTAATTGGATTAATAGTGGTTCACACCGATATACCCGAGCCGAGATCGGATTACGCGGCATCTTTACACTCCTCGGAGACCGGGGCAGCTCCGAACTTCGCGATCCCTGCGGAGTTGCCCCTCAGTGGAGTCGGTAGGCAAGGGAGAATTATCGTGGAGACTCTCAGAGATAAGAATCGCGACTTTCCTGGAGAATAGAATTATTCTAGCTAGGACGAAATATTTAATTTTCGAGTTAAAATAGCTTCGAGTGCATAGGGTTAAATTGAAGAGATCGCCATAGATACATCCTTGACAAACAGATTTCCTGATGATAATCGTTTGTATAAATTTGTTTAACCCTCGTCTGTCCCTTATTTCACGAACTGAATCTGGCACTCGGTGTTAATTTGACACAGTGATGAAAGATCGATGAAATAACAAGGTAAACAGTTATTTTTCGATGTTCTTTTATTCAAATTGATGTGTTAACATTTATATCTGAAGTTTTTCGGTTATGTGTTGACAGCGGATTTTATGCATTTATGACAAAAATGTGTAGGTTTAATTTAAAACAATAAAAACATTAGAAGAACTTAAAAATATTTGTTATATTTTTTCAAAGTATTGAACATATTATGAAAGAAAATAAATTTCTATACACTCCAGTTCGGTGCAAATTAGGTAGAAAATTTTTATTTTGTATAAATATCTGTTGTCTCGTTATGTGTTTCGCATTAAAAAAAATAAAATTCTCGAAGTTTCGGGCAAAATCTACAAACAACAGAACAGCATAACTTATTTAGAGAAAAGTGTGTCAAATTGATACGAGGAATCGATGAGGGTTAATCATTTTTTATATTTAGTTTCATCGCAGTGGAAAGATAATCTAGGTAACGTGGTTTATGTGAAATTACAATAATTGTAGAAAATGAATCATCGATTTTATTCATAGTTTATACTCCCGTTGTGAGACATTTTTCTCATGTTATTTCACTGCGAGAGAGACTCCCTTTTTGAATTTAGATTCTACGTACAGTCATTGTAAAAGGTTTTCGTACACCCTTTAAAAACGAATAACTTCTTCAAAATTGTACTCGACAGCTTGAGTTTTTCTGAGATGTTAGAAAGATTAAATAACTACTTGTTTTTCATTTCTATCGTTTGCAGTTTCAAAGAAAAAAGTAAAGGTCTCAATTTTTTAATTTTTTGTCTGTGTGTGTAATGAAAATTTAGAAGGTGTGTTTGGTAAGTCTAAGTAAGTTCTATACATGTACAATGTTTCATCGAAATTGATCAAGGTTGTTATAAAATATAATTGATTGAAAATAGCAAAAATTGTAAGAACCTAAATTCAAAGATTTTCACATCTTACAATGTCTATAGTTCTTTTATACGCCAACTGATTTCGATGAAACTTTGTATTTGTACATAACTTACTTAGATTTACAAAATACGTGTTTTAAATTTTCATAACAGGCGCCGATAAAAAATTTAAAGATCATGACCTTTACTATTTCCTTCGCGATTGGGACCAATAAAGATTTCAAAATTTACACATTAGTTAGTTAACTAATTCTTCTGACGTCTGAAAAAATTCAAGCCGATTGGTCCACATTTTAAAAAATCATTCGTTTTTAGAGGGTGTACTAATAATTTTTACACTGACTGTACATACATATCAGATGATTGCATAAGTTCGTGATCAATTTGAAAATTAAATATCAATGGTTAAATTTTAAACAATACCGTTTTATTAATCTTATATTAATTTTTTTCTTCTATTAAGTTTATGTAGTCACCATTCTTTTCTAATTTTTGAAAATAAATGTAGGTAATATATGAATATATTTCTAATTGTACAGGGTGAGTCGGGAGAAACGGACCAAACTCCAGGAGTGGATTGTACACAGGAAAATAATGTAAAAAAAACTCATATGTTCTTATCCTCGTCCTCTTAACTCGTTATTAATGTAATTTAATTACAAACAATTTTATAATTGTACTCCAATTGCAATTATGAATTACGTTGTATTTAATTGAATGAAGATCTGAATTATTACATCGTAATTCAATCATATTGTAATTATAATTCCTACAGTAATTTAATTGTAATTCTGCACAACTCTGGTTTGTACCTACGGGGAAAACAGTCAATACTTTTTGCTTGGAAGTGCTCGAAAGTCTGATACACTAAAATTACTATAATTAACATATCTCCTTAACTAATGGTTTTTCGATATTAATAGATTAATACTTTTTTGTAGAGAATATGAAACTTCATCGTTTGTCGCAGAGAAAGACATACGATCAAATTTAAAAAAAATACTGATGACCTTCGTATCTCTTCTACGCGTCCACCTACAAAAAAAACTCACAACACCTGAGTATGCATCTCTCGAAACCATTCAACCTTATATAAACATTCTTCGCTACGAATAATAATAATGACGAAAATTGAGGTGGTAATATCTGGTGAACCAGGCTGTAGAGTGGAATTATTCTAGGTCGGAAGGAATGTTTAATTTTCGAATTAAAATAGTTCCGAATGGAAAGGGTTAAAATCGCACAGCTAACAAGAAAAGAAGCAGTTGTACCTCACAAAAGCCGGACCATTCCATATCCGAATATGGTTAAACATTATCACAGATGGCGACAGTTCATTATCAGGTGAGCAGTGAAACGCTATGAGAAGCTACATGCTCGATGCAGGTGCTCCGATGAAACAAAAATAAACAGGATCTTGATAGGCACTGCCTGAAATAGAGTCACTTGAGCATGCAATCGATTCGCGCTAGGTGTTATTAGTAATTCTCTCCAAATCCTACTCTAAACATGTACATGCTGTAACAATAAGTATTTTTATTTATTTTTTCAAATTTCTTATATACAGGGTGCGGCACCTAAAACAGGTCACCTGAATAAATCGCTTGCTTTTGAAGATAGAAAAAAAAAGATCAGGCCAAACTTACTTGATATCGAGGGGCTCGTAATCTGATGTCATTAATTTATTTATAGGTGGAGACGTCAAGGAGATACGAAGGTCAACTCTGTTTTTTTTAAATGGAACGGTATGGTTTTTT
>CM052204.1:12163010-12214079 GCA_028455805.1 Lasioglossum figueresi
TTTTTTATTTACATTCCGATAGTGTATTTCAAGACGAATACAATGACTTATTACGAAGGTCATTCAAGGTCACGCAAGGTCAACATCAGAGATGCCGTAGACAACATTACCGAATCGTGGAAGGAATTAAAATCAGACCCCCAATGAACCATGTTTGGAAAAAAAATTGATTCGTTATACGGCCAAAAAGAGTCGAAATCGATGGAGAAATCTTCGATAAAACAGTTTTTGGAAAGACTACAACATCAGAGATGCCGTAGACAACATTAGCGAATCGTGGAAGGAATTAAAAATCAACCCACAATGATCCATGGTTCGAAAAAAATTGATTCGTTATACGGCCAAGAACAATCGAAATCGATGGTGAAATCTTCGATAAAACAGTTTTGGAAAGACTACAACATCAGAGATGCCGTAGACAAGATTAGCGAATCGTGGAAGGAATTAAAATCAACCCACTATGAACCATGTTTCGAAAAAAAATTGATTCGTTATACGGCCAGAAAGAATCGAAACCGATGGTAAAATCTTCGATTATACAGTTTTGGAAAAACTACATCAGAGATGCCGTAGACAACATTAGCGAATCGTGGAAGGAATTAAAAATCAACCCACAATGATCCATGTTTGGAAAAAAAATTGATTCGTTATACGGCCAAAAAGAATCGAAACCAATGGTGAAATCTTCGATTATACAGTTTTGAAAAAACTACACCATCAGGGATGCTGTAGACAACATTAGCGAATCGTGGAAGAAATTAAAATCAACCCACAATGAACCATGTTTGGAAAAAAATTGATTCGTTATACGGCCAAGAAGAATCGAAATCGATGGAGAAATCTTCGATAAAACAGTTTTTGGAAAGACTACAACATCAGAGATGCCGTAGACAACATTAGCGAATCGTGGAAGGAATTAAAAATCAACCCACAATGAACCATGTTTGGAAAAAAAATTGATTCGTTATACGACCAAGAAGAATCGAAATCGATGGTGAAATCTTCGATAAAACAGTTTTGGAAAGACTACAACATCAGAGATGTCGTAGACAACATTAGCGAATCGTGGAAGGAATTAAAATCAACCCACAATGAACCATGTTTGGAAAAAAAAATTGACTCGTTATAAGTCTTTTTGGTTTACTGCCAACTTTTCCGGAACGTATCTAGGCTGTAAAGCAAGTTATGGGTGTAGCTACAGTTGTTCACGAATAATGTATCTCGCAAACTATTCATTTGCGCCAAAAATGACTACATTTCGTATTCAGCATGGCTAAACGAATAGAATGACGTTTGTCCTGTTTTGAAAGGACGGGGAGGCGGGGTCCGAATTCTTACAAATAAATCACTTTTAACAGCTTTATTATACACTACACCGTTTACTTTTAGTAACCTTCTAGCGGTGAAACCTTCTAGCCGTCGAGCGGTCGAACGACTCAGCACTCAACGGTGTCACTTCCACCGTACATTCGAATTATTCAAAGTTCAGTGGCGAATGCCGCACATAAGTCTGGAAGAAGTAACCAAATTGTCGTTACTGCGCATTCTCGAGAGAAGACAAATGACATCTATGAGTTTTCGCTCTTGGGATGGATGAATTAGAGTTCTTATCGCGGGGCTCATTTGTGGTCATAGACTACTCTCGTCAAAACGAGTCTGTTAAAAGTGCAAACCATTGATGTGCGCATAGATTTTAAGTGCAGAGAATTTATAAATACATGATATATTTAATATAAATGTATATATTTAATTATTATACATTTATATTTATAATATATATTATAAATATCTATTTATATGTATACATATTTAATAGTAAATAAAATGTATTATAAAATGATATATATGTTATTAATATATAATTAATTTTATATATATAAATTATTTATATATATATTTAATGCTTAACCATTTATTAAAAAATAAATCAAACAAAGTTTATAAAAATATTCTTTGAACTGTCCTACCTTGCGTCCGAAACTCTCATCGTCGATTGAACCACTAAATACAGTTGAAATTATATCGTGGTTGGTGTCATTTTATCAGAAAAGTGACTGAAATAAGTTGGCGAAAGTCCGATAAAATAATAATTAACAATAAAGAAGTTTTGTAATTCGATTAGTAGCGATTCACACCGATACGCTTCGGCTGCGCAATCCGTATTTACATGCTGTGCTTTTCTACGTTCGGCTTTCGTTTGTACTCTTGTTCCTTACAATTCTTTATGCAACAAGTCTGCACCATTTTTCCAAATTTTTACGAAATAATGCACAAATATACTTGTGTACCTCGCTTTTCCATGCGTAGCTGCTTTCCTTTGCTTGTTACTTGTAATTGTAACGCTTCTACCGTAACACGTGCTTCGTCTCATACACTGTCCACCATTTTGAATGATCTCGAGGCGTGACTCTTATATCTTGGAACGCTATGCATATCCTATGCCGGATCTACATATTGTACAAAGAAAGTTGGTATTGGGATTAGGATTTGCTTGCGGGGATTGTAATAATAGATGAAGAAAACAAGTTTTGCTTTATTTATTTAACTAATTGTCTTTATGGATTTATTAAAACTATGTTGTCTGGAGACAGTGATTGAGGATTTAAGATCTTCTGAAGAGGAGGAAGAATTAGACTGCGCCCAAACATCTTTATGCAAAATAAAAACTTTCTATTTGAATAGTAATAAACTGATAATTATAGCTTTCTATCGATCGTATTTGTTGTTAATAAAATTGTTAATGCTTCCGACGCAAGGGTTCGATCTATGATCTTATACGTTCTTGCCTAATGTTTACTGTTTACCTCAGTGTCTCGATAACCGGCATGCATTCAACAAGTATTACAGTTTCACGTCGAATTTATTCATTTTCATCGCAAAGCTAGCGAGTAGTTTTATTACCAGCATTTTTCCCTTTCTCTGTTATGTATTCTTAAATTTCAAAATATTCTTAATTTGTTAAAAAAAAAATTTTTCACAGACGCAATTCTAGTAACCCTTGAAGATGATCTGAATGAAGATCGAAACGTCGGAATTACTTTAGTAATTTGCAAAATTGCTTTGTAAATTAAGTAAAAAATGATCGAACCCTTGCGCCGAAAGCATTAACAATTTGATTTATATAGATAAACTGGTGTGAAATAAAAATTGAATTTCTTTCTTAATATGTTTAACAGATTGGTAATAATACGAAAGTATCTTTAAACTCTTCGAATGCATAAACTCCGCAGTCTAGTCGTTAGATCGGCTTACGACGTTCAAAAGTGTCGGGTAAAACACGAAAAACAGTAATTAGATTAAAAACCGATGTAAGTAATATATTTTCATATTTACAAGGACTTTTAGTTATAAGGTTTAGTAATCGGATAGTTGAATATATGGATGTATGTATACATAATATGTGTGTTGCGCTTGTAAAAATATAAAGTGCGTTTTTCCAAAACGTATTTATTTCGTCGACGTGGAAAAAGCCTTCGGTGAAACGAAGAGGCACGTACAATTTCTACCGCAGACATTAGCGTTGCTCTCGATTTCTCAACAATGCCGCGTCGACCGCCCGAGAAAAAAGGAAAAACGAAAATAAATAACAGATCGACGTAACCAGTACATTTTGAAAGAACGCCACGGATAGGTATGCTTTCACTGAAAGCGATTAATTTTCCAAGAACTTCCTTGCGTTCCTTGGTACAGCGAACCGCTGCAGCATCGGTTGAAGTTACATTTTTCTCAACAAACAACTCTCCTGTTCGTTGATTCGTGAAAATCCCCGTAAACCTTGCACTCCTGCACCAAAATCGATTACGCGGATAATTCACATTGAACTTTTCCAAACCTTTTTGATTCTCTCTGTTCCTTCAAACAAATTTGATTTCGGACTGCAAAACCTCTCGACCTTCTTCAAAAGGAATCCACGTGGTCGCGGACTCGTAATAAATCACAGAAACTTTTCATCCTGTTTGGAAATTGTTTCGAGTATTCTCATCGAGTATTTTCATCGAGTATTTTCATCGAGTGTTCGTCGGATAATTTGTTACAAATTTTCACTGATAGAATTATTGATCTTTCCGTTAACCCCGCAGTAAGGCGTTCACAAACTGTAAAAGGACCGATAGATTTCTTTTCGAAATGTCTTCGGAATTGTGGATCTGCGAGCGCGAAAAACATGATCCGTGTTCGCGGCGTTTCAGAAGGCACGTAGTGAAGAATCATAGTCGAATGATATAAAAATGCTTTCCCAAGGAGTCTAGGACGAAGATGGTTACGGTTCCGATTATCGAGCTCGTTCCATTCCCCTTAAAGCTTGACTCGGTACACCGGGGGGCAGTACCGTGGATTCCCCGCCCCTGGCTTCCGGGTCATTGCTGGCTGCTTCGGAAGCCTTGAATCGTTTGTATTTCCCTGAAATAAACAGTATCGTTTCTTTCAAACCGCACAACAAATACCGGAACAACTGCTACAAAAATAAAATATTATACATACACCCCCGCTCAAAAGTATGCGGACACATATCGTTGAAATTTATTAACTATTTGATTGTTATCAGACGATATTTATTGTTAACAGAGCTGGGTAGAATTGAATTTGAAATAGCAAATGATTACAGTATGCGTACCACTGAAAATGTTTTGAATTATTGTAAGTATTTTAAGGGAGGCTTGTGTGTGCGTAACTTCAGTGAAAAAGTGATTTTTAACGCTAGATTTACCGGCAATTAAAATATACCATAAATTAATTGATCATTAAAATATACAGTGACTCGGATTAATATTCGGATGCTCTAAAAAAGACGACAACTATACGATTTGTACATTATTCTGAATGAATCTATCAGTGATTTGATAAATGAAGTTAGCTAGTGAAATCAATATAATTGATGGTACTTACTAGCTAGACGGACCAAAGTGACACCCCACCAAATACTCCAACCCCATCCGACCAGGCAGAATAAAACGGTGAACAATTGGCCCACCCCAACCACCAGATTCACCACGAACGCACCTAGCCTCGATTTTATTCCAGCGACCGCCGAGAATCTCGGTTGACCTGAGCACAGGTTGAAAATACCGCTCCAAACGGTGCCTGAAAACAACAATACTGTTTAAATCGGTCAAATAGTTATTATTAAACTGCGGATCTTCATGCAAAATAAAAATTGTCTGCATCGATTGCAAGAAAATTGAATGTTATTTCTTCCCTTAATGATTTTACTAAAGGAGAAATCATATATTTACATCATCAATTGTAAAAATTTTCCAACAATCTTGAATTTCATCTACCCAATTTTGTTATAAATTGCATAAAGATCCGCAGTCTGATTACTATAAAAAATAAACCATCTAACTCTCCGAGTGCTTAATTCGCCCTATACGATTTTTGCACAGCTAGTACCCATTCCCCAATCGAATAAAACTCAAACGTTTGTGTTTCTTAATCTTCTCAGAATATTGTATGTACTATTTCCATAATATCATAATTAGTATTAGGATAAATGTACCAATTACTACGGGTGTACGTTTTACTGCGGTATTTTTTCGCAATGAGATTAAAATACGTAAACATAAATGTTTTGCCCTGAATAAATTTGTACAGTTCAATGAGAATGTATTCTCGTTGGCGAGGCAAACAATATTGACAATCGTTCATCATATTTTTATAAGCTCAGGATTTGAAAAAACATTCTTCATAAAGAATAAAAATAAGACCATTTTTCTATTGTTTACATGATTGTACAGGTTTACAATTATCAATATTAGATAGCTACTTCGATAAAATAAAAATATTGAAATACGCTTCTCTTGCCTTTTTAGTAAACAAATTAAGCCCTCAGTGTCACGTACATTAAAGTGAATCAGGAGCTCATTACTGCGGCACGAAAATCACTAGATACGTTCCTAATACTGCGGTGTGAATTGCTTCGAGCTTCGCTTCAGCCTAACGTTTTAGGTTAGGTATCTATTTGACACACGTAAGTAGGTACGATACGATTTTAGATAAAGAGTAATGTAGATAAAATAAGAAGATATGGCAAAAATTAAATCGAAAAGTAATGAAACATACTGTAACAAAAATAAAGAACAAAGTAAAGTGAAATGCAAGAAAAGATCTATTTATGGAACTGAAAACTTATGAAACAAAGAAAGAATGAGGATTTTAAGAAATAAAAAGGAAGAAGAATTGAAAAAGACAAAGGAGTTTACATTGTAATTTTAATTCTTAATTTAAACCAGCCTCAAACTAAAGGTATTAAATATTACTCAAATATTTGTTGAAAGAATACATTTAGTTACTTATGTGATTAAAATTAATAAAAGGTTTATTCATTTAAAATGTAATTCAATGTATACCTAAATAGGTAGTTTGTTTCCGTATGCTCGTATATTTCGAATTCTAATCCGCAGCAATGGGTACGCAGTAATTGGTACGTAGCTCTTTTTCTTCCGCAATAAAACGTACAAAATGTTTTCGATTTTATTTTTTAATATTTCCTTGCGTTGTATTCAGTTTTGAGGGCAACCAATTTTTTTGTATTCGGAACACATCATTGTTCCAGATAATGCTTACACATATTATTATTTCATGATAAATTAGGAATAATATTACAATAAAGTACGATCGAAGCATGATACCGCAGTAACCGGTACAGTTACCCTACATAATAATATTTTGCATAATAAGTGAAGTAGATTTACCAGAACCGGGCAGTAAAACGTTCCAAACTAAACAAAACCAAGCGAGAGGAACTGGTAAACACGGAATGGCGCCACGCATTAGAGAATTGTGCTCCACCAGAACGTCCGGTATCTTAGCCTTCGGTTCCTGTTGTTAAATATAAAGATTTTTAGTTAATAATAATTCAATTTAAATATGTTGCATATCTATACTTATCGTTAGTACAAAAACATGGAATGTAGAAACTATTCACAATATGAAAGCGTGAAATACTCGGTAAACGTAATAAAAGAACATCGGTAAATTGTGTTCAAAAAATCAATACAGTTCTCTTTCGGTATAAAACGATGATGTTTTTTTCGAAAAAATTTAAAAATTCCCGTAAATTCAAAAAATTATGCAAATTGGCACACGCGTAAAGTAAGTTATGCCTAATACAACCCTATTTTGTGTGCTACTTCTCGCAAAAAAAGATGAAGTCAGACCTTGATAAAAATTTCAATATTTTCTTTTTCGCGAAATACCTCAAGAAACAACAAATAATATTTAAAAAAATGTTGAAACGAAAGTTGCATGATGTTATTGTGTCTAACAAACTGCGTAAAAAAAATTTTTTGTAAAATGCATTCTTAGAAAATTCTCTTCGTCTTTATAGTATACAGTATAATAAATTATATTCTTATTATTGAATAGCTATTGTATTATTTTCGTTATTATTATTATTTATTGTACCGCTATTATATTGCATCTAATATGAAGTATAGTCGAGCGCGAATATTAAATTTTACTATAGAATTGCAACATCGAATAGAAGACACTGATATACAATCACACAATACGTTATGTGTCACTGCTACAATAATTGGATCTTCTTTCTCTTAAACAATTTCATGAGCAATGGGAGAAACAATTAAATTTACATTTATTTTAGTGCACAATCATGACTAACAACACAATATCATTTTATTTCAATAGATTTTGTGTGAAATTTTTATTGCCAATTTGATTCGATATTGTATGACAATGTTAAGATTACTTTGATAGGGCATACTATGATATATTTAATTATTTTGAGTGGTACGTTGTCACGAACAAAATAGAACTTACTTATATCACCTGCAAAAATATTTGTTTCTCGAATAATCTTTTATTCTGAGCAGCGAGTACTGCATGCTTTCAGAGTATAGTATTTTGTTAGACTCTACACATAAGAGACATGTACTCAATTTGGTTCACCTCTGATAATGGGGGTGGTGCGACGCTGGTAAGACTGTGCTTGGCACGTATACTTCTTGTGCGTTCTGCTTCAGCCTTTTGCTTGCAGCACTTGCAACTGTCGAACAAACGACGACAAATCGCGCCGAATCTTCTTTCAGGAGGACAACAGACAGCTGCCTCAGCGGGCGCGATCCTTGATCTTCTTGAGCAACACTTAATTTCCCTGAGTCTTGTGCACCTGCAATAAGTAGACAATTGTACAGGTTTTTCACTCCAAATTCACCCTTTTGCAAATCTATTTCACCCTTTTGCAAATCCATTTCACCCTTTTGCAAATCCATTTCACCATTTTTCAAATTCATTTCACCATTTTTCAAATCCATTTCACCCTTTTGCAAATCTATTTCACCCTTTTGCAAATCAATTTCAACCTTTTGCAAATAAAGTACAGTTAGGACCTTGATTAACGGCTTGATCGGGAAACAAACAGCCCGGATAAATTAAGGCCCGATTGATAATCGAGACCCGAGGGACATAATTGAAATGTACATTATATTCCAAAATAAATGATCTATTTTTGAAAATTTATGTCCCTTCATAATATAATCATATTTAACACTAGATTTACGGGACCCGTCAAAATGACGGGTTCTAATATTCTTAATTTGCGATTATTAAGATTGTAAAAGTGCTTTCCTGAGGAATTATTTACCAAATTTATTTCTTTGGGTATATATTATTGGAAAAATGGCCAAAAATTTGGATAGACACATCCTTGTTATGTTTATAAAGTAATGTGAAATAGTTATTGTTACAGCTCCGTAAACCTAGTGTTAAACGCATATTTGTTTATAATCGGGATCCGGTTAACCTCTTAACTGCGGAATTTAGTTTTAAAAATCCCCGACTGAGTGCGGAATTAAAATCAAGCAATGACAAGTATATTCGTCGAACGCAGAGCAAATGGTCTTATTATAAATTTTACGAAAAACGAGGAAGGATTACATTTTTAGTTGATCAAAAATTAACAATTCATTCTTGAAAAGGGTATTGTTATTGCACCGCAATAGAGTTCTGGATTGACGTGTAGTATACACGTCGAACGCGGTTAACTGGTTAATCGAGATCCTACTGCATTTTTAAATATATTTTTATAAAAAAAATCAAATAAAAGGTAAATTAATTGATAAGAAATTTGAAATCTTATTTATTACAAAGATGCACATCAAATACTTATTTAACAGTAATTACCAATTAATTTACTTTATAATGTGTGAAAACTATGTGTAGATATGTATATTCATTGTATCCATTTTCTGATTAGTAAATTTTTTAAATGAAGATATATATGTATTTCTTGAAGCGTAATGATTATTGAGTTTTATGTTTCCCTCGCAACAATGACACCGTTCACGTGTGTCTAAATAAATATATAATTTAATCTAAATAAATAGATAATTAATTTTAAATATTTTTAATACGCGAAATTGCTTTGCAAGAGGTTGAATTTGATTTGCAAAAAGGTGAAATTGATTTACAAAAAGGTGAAATTGGTTTGCTTAAGGTTGAATTTGACTTGCAAAAGGGTGATTTTGACTTGCAAAAGCTTGATTTTGACTTGCAAAAGGGTGATTTTGACTTTCAAAAGGGTGATTTTGACTTGCAAAAGGGTGAAATTGATTTGCAAAAGGGTGAACTTGGAGTGTATAACCTGTATCAGTAAGAATTTCTGGTGAGTAATTCCCTTCGTGGAATTGAATCTGACGTGGTTCGTGAACCAAATTTCCTGTGAATGTTCCATCGCTTTCCCTAAACTAAATAAACAGTGACTCACTAATCAATTTCTCGAAGTAATAAACGTAGAAAGCGTGAAATAATAATTAGTGTTAATGTGTCGATAAAACATTCATCGTGACTATCACGAAAACATAATCTGTGTTCTAGGTGAAAGTCGATACCATCGGCGCGTAATCTTTTCAAATTAGAACACTACAGGGTGCCCAAAAATGTTGTATTTAATAAATTTATAATATGAAAGTGCATATGTATTTATTGAATCGTATCGAATATTGAGTCTTTCGTTTCCCTTACAATAATGTGACCCTTCACGTGTGTCTAAATAAATATGCATATAATTTAATCGAAATAAGTAAATAATTAATTTTAACTATTCTTAAACCTTTGCATTCCTTTGTAGAGTGTGACTCGACATCGGAGAAAGAAAAATGTAAATAAGACGAGTTTTTATATGTATTTGGTTCTTCATTTATTTATTTAATTGTCTTATTTTTTAGTTAAAACAAATATAAGTTCCACAAATATAAATTACAACAAAGTTCGAGAGCTATATTTAACATAATTAGTTAACAAAATTATTTAAAATAAGTAGCAGTCAAGGAACTGTCTTTTGAAGTAAATGTCAAATGAAACGTTTAAAATAGCAGGGAGTTGTTGGCAATAAAATTGAAAAATAATTCGGAGCGCAAAGGGTTAATGGGTGAAATTAATTTGCGAAAGGATGAATTTGGAGTGCAAAACCTATGTATATGAAAAAACTGTGTGTAGATTAAAAATAAAAGTACATATAAATTTATTGAAGCGTATTGAGTATTTATTGAGTGTTACGTTTCCCTCTCAGTAATGACACCGTCCACTTGTGTCTAAATAAATATATAATTTAATCTAAAGAAATAGATAATTAATTTTAAATAATCTTAACAGGTGAAATTGTTTTCCAAAAGGATGAATTTGGAGTGCAAAACCTATGTATATGAAAAAACTGTGTGTAGATTAAAAATGAAAGTACATATAAATTTATTGAAGCGTATTGAGTATTTATCGAGTGTTACGTTTCCCTCTCAGAAATGACACCGTCCACTTGTGTCTAAATAAATATATAATTTAATCTAAAGAAATAGATAATTTATTTTAAATAATCTTAACAGGTGAAATTGTTTTTCAAAAATATGTATTTGGAGTGCAAAACGTATGTATATGAAAAAACTTTGTGTAGATTAAAAATGAAAGTACATTATATTTATTGAAGCGTATTGAGTATTTATTGAGTGTTACGTTTCCCTCTCAGAAATGACACCGTCCACTTGTGTCTAAATAAATATATAATTTAATCTAAAGAAATAGATAATTAATTTTAAATATCCTCGATAGGAGAAATTGATTTGCAAAAGGATGAATTTGGAGTGTACAACTTATGTGTATGAGAAAACTGTGTGTAGATTAAAAATGAAAGTACATATATATTTATTGAAGCGTATTAAGTATTTATTGAGTGTTACGTTCCCATCGCAGTAATGACATCGTTCACGTGTGTCTAAATAAATATATAATTTAATCTAAATAAATAGATAATTAATTTTAAGTATCCTCAATAGGAGAAATTGATTTGCAAAAGGATGAATGTGGAGTGCAAAACCTATACATAAGAAAAAACTTTGTGTAGATTAAAAATGAAAGTACATATGTATTTATTGAAGCGTATTAAGTATTTATTGAGTGTTACGTTTCCGTCGCAGTAACGACACCGTTCACGTGTGTCTAAATAAATATATAATTTAATCTAAATAAATAGATAATTAATGATGTGAAAATGATTTGCAAAAGAAAAAAAAAGGGTGAATTTGTAGTGCGAAGCCTATAAATGCATAATAAATGCATAATAAATGCATAGAAAGAAATCCGCTGTCTAACAATAATAAATAAATCAATCAAATTGAGTCTACGAGGACTACATTTTCAATACATACCTGCATCTATTCTTGAATTTAGGCCAGCAGCCAGCAGACCCGCTGTCGGTCGTTGCAGCAGGTTGTTGTTCAGTCTCGTTGCTTGTCGTCACCATGGTGGTCCTGGTATTGTTCCTGGGCCAGGCGAGCCCTTTCGGGTGGGTGCGACAAGCAAGACACCTCATGCTCGGACAACGTTGGCAACACCGACTCAAGGATCTTTTCCAGCGCGTGAAAAATCTCTCGGGTGGCCGTTCGCTAACGCCGTTCGCCGCTACCAACACCCTGCAATCGAAGGGCGGCCGCACCCCGACCATGCTGTTAGTATTATTAAAAAACGCCTACTCGGCCTCCTTGATCGATCGACTTCACGATAAAGGAGCCTTCGGCTAAGAAAGAATGGAACGACAGGCGTCAATGAAAGGAGCAATAACTATGCCATTAATACAGTATTGATACAGGATGATTCAAGGACATTACTGGCTCCATAATGTATTCCATCATCATTTATCTGAGAGCATTCAAATATCTCGAAAATCTTTAGACACGCGACAAAATCGTGTTAATGTGATAATTATATAGTAAATATCTTTTTTATGAATGGTATTGTAAAAGATATTTCAAGGTCTACCACCGTTCTTTTTTTTCGATCGATTATAGGGCAAATCGATATACAGAGTGACTTGCGTAACTTTGATACCTATGTAGCACTGCACTATTTACATATACGGCAATTCCGCGCGAAATCGAACACTTTTCGGAGTACTGTTTCGAATTTTATCCAGATTTGGAAATACAAGGTGTCCCAAAAGTTTGCTGCTTCCTTGAAAGGAGTGATTCCCAAGGTCATTCGAAGTACAACATTTTTTGGAGTACCTGTATAGTAGATTTTGGTGACATATAAACGTAAAGGATTTTTCGAAATTTTAAAAATTGTTAGTTTTAAAGATGTGTAAAATTAAGTCTCAAGTTTTTTTTTTATTAAATTATAACGGCTGAACTACGTAACAAACTTATAGCGAAGACACCGGAGTATCTACTCAAAATTATTTCAATTGAGAAACAATTTATTTTGCGATTGTTTTTGAATTATTGGGAATACTCGCGCTTTGTCAATAACGTTAACGTCTTTTTAAAACTGTTCAAATATTACTGTGACAGACTGTATAATAATAAAAAAAATAATTGATTATTTTATACATTCTATAGATATTTTGATAAATGTTGTAGCCATTTTACAAACATATCATCCTTGAATTTGATACATTTTATCTTGATCGCAATTACTCGTATTTGCACACAATGTCCTTTAGTCTAATACAAGAAAATATATTTTATACCGTGACTATAAATTCTTTCGGATTTAATGAAATAAACATTTTTTACAAAAGGTAGTACTGCGACACAAATATTACAATAACTACTGCATGTTTCTAACATGTTGCTACTCAAAAGAAATATTTAGGACTACGTATCGTGACATTTGCGTGATTAACCGAATTGGTGCACGTAACTACGAATAATTATGTTTATAGCTCGTTCCATTTTAACCGCAACACTATTTAGTTTTTAAATCATAAATTACATGATTAACGGGTTCCGAAAATTTATATAAACTTACTCTTTTTCAGAGTAAATCAAAAATAAAATGAAACTATTCAATTTTATTATATCTTTATCATTTTTAGAACATTTTTTCCATATAATATATAGATAAGTGCATAAAGTTAGAAACATTCTTATAGCATGGTTTTTTGAATAAAAACCCAAACAATTATTTGATCAAATTTGAACAAATTTGCACAAAGATACGCAATTAATTTATTAGTTTAAGAGGATCTTTATTGATAATTTACTAATGCTACATTCTGTTACACCTTCTTCTTCAATATTATTGTACTTATAATCCGATTTTCGCTCAAACTCTAACAAAAATTCGTTTAAAATGGCGATGACTTTGACAACATATTTCAAGGTTATCAATGAGGAATCGCTGAAGTATATAATTACCGAAACGTTTTATAATACCTATGCGGTTGCTGTTCAGGCAAAATTATTATTATCATCATTGTATAGACTTCCTCAAGAAGATAATATAAATGAATATTAGCACGTAACTGAATATTCGTATAAATCTGCACACAAGTAACAAATACATTTACAGATTCGTGTTTGGTGTACAAACCTCGGTAGACAAATATCGAGCTACAACAGCCGACCGGAGACGATTAACACTTTCGACAATATTAAAAGACACCCAGGCAATCTAAGGAATTAGATAGCCATTAAATCTCGTAGCCGCCAAGGCCCGATACACGCTGATCGGTAATTAATCACCGAAAATGGTCGCGCAACCAATCACCGTTATCTAAATAGAAGCCCGTGTGACGGTGATCGTGGTACCAATTGAATCGTATCGATTCGTGCGTCGTCGCCGCATAAATCCAGCCTGTCCCCACTCCTGTCCGGTGTGAATTCGCAGAACAAAATGTCGGGGATACGGAGAAATGTCGCGTAGAAATCGTATCGATCGTCGTTAGAGAGCAACGTGCAACAAAATTTTCCCCACGTGTGTGTCGGCCTGTTGCCCGGTCACGAACCTAACCCTTCCTTCCGAGTGTCTTCGGCGATTGGTGTCCGCTTCGTGTTCGATGAGCGAACGCTCGATCGGAAAAATCTTACCTTTCGACCCCAGATGTTGAAGAGCCGAGACGAGAATGGCCTCACGGTCGTTTGGCGAAACGAGGAACCAACGAAACACGAAGACGCGAAGACGCGATGAAGTCGATGAAGTCGATGAAGCGGGGACACGCACGGTGAACGGAAATCACACAAGTTGCGGAGGATGATCGTCGGACAGCTGATCGATTCGAGGTGTTCGTAGACGAGAAGAAATCGTAACTGTTCAGAGGGTGGCGAGCGAGCATCGCGGCTCTGCTCGTGTCGTACGAAGATTGCAGGTGCCGCAGTCCACAGGGGTTGGCCGGACCTCGGTGGACGTAGGGCGGTGAAACGAAGAGGGTGGTCGGCCGAGGAACCGGTCACGCAAAGATTTTCTCCTTCGGCCAGCCTGCACACACGTAGAACAAGGCTTTCTTCGGTTGACCACGAAATCGATACGCCTGAAGTTCTTTACCTTAACACCGGCGCTTTTTCAACACTGCCCAGTGGACCTACTAAACTTCCTATCCCTTCGCCACACGAGCTACACATTTTTCTTCCTCCCACGTTTACTCAACCCGCGCGAGACCAATTACGCAGAAAAAAAGATGAAAATTTACAGGAAACTCGTTTAGATTCTCCGGTGAACAAACGGCCTTCCATTTTCTAGAAGCAGTTTTCTAAGAAGTAGTCGATGTTTTTGAAATTTTTGAAAAGGAATTCAAATTTTCAGGAAAATCGTTTAGATCTTCCTAGAGTATGAGCAGCCTCCTATTTTCTGTATTTTCAAGTAGAACCTTATTCTTCCATTTTGTTATTTTCATCTTGAAGAAGTAGTCGATGTTTTTGAATTACGCATAATGGTAAAAAATTATGAAAATGTACACGAAACTCATTTAGATCCTCCTAGAAGATAAGAGGCCTCCCATTTTCTATATTTTCAAGTAGAACCTTATTCTTCCATTTTGTTATTCTCATCGTGAAGAAGTGGTCGATGTTTTTGAATGACGCAGAATGGTAAAAAAAATTATGAAAATGTACACGAAACTCATTTAGATCCTCCTAGAGGATAAGCGGCCTCCCATTTTCTATATTTTCAAGTAGAACCTTATTCTTCCATTTTGTTATTCTCATCGTGAAGAAGTAGTCGATGTTTTTGAATGACGCATAATGGTAAAAAAATTATGAAAATGTACACGAAACTCATTTAGATCCTCCTAGAGGATAAGCGGCCTCCCATTTTCTATATTTTCAAGTAGAACCTTATTCTTCCATTTTGTTATTCTCATCGTGAAGAAGTAGTCGATGTTTTTGAATTACGCAGAATGGTAAAAAAAATGATGAAAATGTACACGAAACTCATTTAGATCCTCCTAGAGGATAAGCAGCCTCCCATTTTCTATATTTTCAAGTGGACCCTTATTCTCCCATTTTCTTATTGCCATCAATAAGAAGTAATCGATGTTTTTGAATTACGCAGAATGGTCAAAACAAGATGAAAATTTACAGGAATTTTCCGGCAATCTTCAAGTTGCGTAGACAAGTTTGAAGAAAGTGGGGCCGAATAAAATACTATTTTCATTGGTAATAGCATTTGTAGAGATGGAAATTAAATAAAAATCATACTAAACTCAAAGTAAGTCACTTTGACGGAATACTAAATCTATTGTTAATAAGTCCCATGTATGATCAAAAAGTAAGGTGACTTTTTGAATTTCGTGGAATACCTACATTCGATTTTTCTTTTCTTTTTTTTCTTATGCTGGTACACTCGTCCCGAACATATGTTCACAGTTTCAGCTATATAGCATTTTTTGTTTGTTTGCGAGAAGCATAAAGATTAGAAGTGTTTTGCGTGTTCGGCGATTTTCTGCTGTTGAAAAAAATGGATCAAAGAATTTGCATCAAATTTTGTGTAAAAAATGGAATTAAGTGCTCCAAAACACTTGAAATGTTGACAGTGGCATACGGTGATTGTGTACTCTGAGTAAAAAAAATGTTTATAAGCGGTACAAGCTGTTCCAAAAAGGCCGAGAAGATGTTAATGACGAAGCTCGCACTGGACGCCCCAGCACGTCAACAACCGATGAAAACGTTGAAGAAGCGAAGAAAATAGTGTTAGGGAATCGTCGAATTACCATTAGAGAAGTTGCTGATGATTTCGCAATCTCGTTTGGTTCGTGCCAAGCAATTTTAACGGAATTTTGGAAACACAATTCATGGATTTTACATCACGATAATGCACCTGCTCACGCATCGTTGCTTGCGAGTAATTTTTTGGCCAGAAACAACACCACAATCATGCCTCAGCCACCATATTCACCGGTTTTAGCCCCCTGCGACTTTTTTCTGTTCTCAAAACTGAAGAGACCCATGAAAAGACGGAGATTTGCAACGATCGAGGAGATAAAGACTTCATCGCTGGAAGAGCTCAAAGCTATATCAAAAAGTGCTTATCAGAAGTGCTTCGAGGATTGGAAAAAGCGCTGGCACAAGTGTATTATATCTGAGGGGGATTACTTTGAAGAGGAAAATAAAAAGTCACCTTACTTTTTGATCACACCTCGTAGTTTCGTGTATAAGAATCATTACGAAGTTAATTAATTTCGAAGCTACATATGTTTGGAAACTTGCAGTTGCATGACACTGTGTAATCCTTAAAAGGAGACTATTTTATTATCACTCGTAGAAACGCTATTTTATCGTTTATACACATTTGACTGCGTACATTTGTCTGCCACTTGGGTGTTTTTTGAAAAGTTAGAACAATCATTTTTTACTACATAAATCGAAGATGTAATTTTACAACAGTTTAAATTGATCAGAATTACAGAGAAATACTAAAAGTCGTTTTTACAACTTTTTCAGAAATCTAACTTATAAAAAAATCCAAATCACGTATGGCCGGTATTAAGAAAGTCATCGTCGTTTTAAAAATGCCGCAATATCACTGTGACAGACTGCAGATGCCGTCTTTCTTCAATAAATATAAATGAACATAAATATTCTTAGAATGTTTAATTTCCAAACTTCATTTCTATAAAAGCGATACGAAATACAAATAAGTAGACTGAGAATCGTTAACAAAGAAAGTGAAATTTTCTATCAAGATATTACGAAAATATAAAATTGGATAAACATTCATTAATAACCGAACAAGTATGAATTTAACGTATAACCGTATAAAGAGAACACGATTTTTCGTTAACTGTTAAAAATTAATTTTTGTCGTGATACAGAGTTTAAAAAGTGATCACTAAACAGCGAGATGTATGCGTTTATGACAAAAATGGGTGAGTATAATTTCAAACAATGGAAAGATTATCAGAATTAGAGAGTATGTATCAATACATTTCTTACAACTGGATAAAACCACTGAACAGAGAAATAAATTTCTATTTGGTTCCTATGTATTGCAATTAATATATACAATTTTTATTTTATCGCCGTAATGTAATTGAATTCTGCAGATTTGGTCTCGTTAATTGAATCACTTTGATCTGATCAAACTTTTTAGGTCGGTATTTCTTTTGCGAAGTATTTCTTGGTTAACGTGTCAGTTAGAAATCGCGTATAAAGTAAATATGCCATTTTTTAAACTGATATAAAATGATCAACCGTATAAAACGGTAGTAGATATAGTGAATTGATGAAGAACTGCCCTTACGATTTACATATTGCCCTTGGGTTTCGTATATCGGTGACCATTAATGCGGTGAATATTTATCAAATCGATACGTTGTCGGAAAATAATGTATGCTGACCGTTTTACACAGAACTTTGTTTGGCGCTCAATTGACATTCAAATATCGTATATATCACATCGTTGAAATCGTCTTAACATTATAGTTCGTCAAAAATTTAATCAACGATTGACGAATAAATTTCTACTTAAATCGTTAATCGCAATTAACAATTAAACTCCTACTTTAGTCGTTAATTGCGGTTAACGATTACATTCTTTTCAATTGTAATCGTCAATCGGATAATTGATTAATGACACTGTGCAACAAATTTCAACTTTTTGTATTTTTCCCAATTACTGTTAGGTGGTTTTTATAGATTTTTTTCTTAATTTTTCTCCTACACGCACAGTTTTTGAGAAACATGACTTTGAAAAAACATGTTTAAACAATCATAATGTATTAGTATTGGATATCACTGGATTCGGCAAAGTCTGCAGAATCGTTTGCTGTAAAGAACAATTCAATATCTCTTATAATAACATTACAATATTTGTTTAAAGTCGAAAAATACGCTCTTTTTTCAAAGTCATGTTTCTCAAAAACTGTGCGTGTAGGAGAAAAATTAAGGGCAGATTCGGAATCAGCGCAAAAAAACTCTATAATAACCACCCAACAGTAATTGGGAAACAAATTTGGTGTTGGACAGTGTAATTAACTGCTGAAATTTCGAAATGAAATACGGAATCAGAACTGTATGCATACTGAAAAAAATGTAAACTGAGTTTTTATTGAGATGTATTTCTGTCAATTCTCCATCTCCGCTCTCTGTCTCTCTCTCTCTCCCTCCTTATTACAATTTATGGATAGACCGTGTGGCGATTAACTTCAACAATTGATTAAATCGGTCTCCGATTTTTCGATAATTTCTTTTTTAATGAACGATTGACGATTAACTTCATCGATCGATTGAATCAATCGTCCATTTTTCAATAATTACCTTTATTAATCGTTCACATTAATCAATCAATCTTAGTTAAAATTTTAATTGATTAATGCCCAACTCTGCTTGACATCAACTACAACACTATGAAATTAAAAATATATGGTGCCACTTAATAATCATCGATGAATTTCAAAAGACCTTTGAAACGGCAACAATCGGAACAATTTTTTATATCACCATACTTATTTACCGCCTTTAACGGTACAACTTTTCTCTTCAACATTTGATGTTCTGTTTCTCGTGAATCACCCGGTATACATAGTATAAATATGTACATATATAGTTTTTTAATACTTAGATTCGTACCCTAGAATTCTGGAGTTCAAATCTCACACGAGATAATATTGGATTGGCAAGAAAGTAATTTCGGTATTTTAAGGTGAAATAGAGCCCAATTTTTTTACTCAAGCAATGAACTTTAATGAATAAGATATTTTCCATATTGTTCGATGATCTTTTGCAAAGAAGAATAAACAAGAAAATATTTTATTGATTAAAGTTCATCGTTTGAACAAAGAAATTCGGTTTTGTTTGACCTTAAAATACCGAAATTACTTGCCCAATATTTGTTTCTTTTTCATTCCTTTTCTGATTTTGACATATTTATTTCGGAATCTATTTGTCTTCTGATTCATTTGTTTATTATGCAGCGTGTTATTATGCAGACCAGACGGATGGTACAATTCGGCAAGGGATGATTCTGCATGTAAAAATAAATTTAAAAAAAGGAATAACATCATCTCGTTTTCGAGAAAATCGATCTTATAGATCTGTCGGGTTCGCGCGATTCAGTACACGCACGCAGTAGAATTAGTTGGTTATGATCAGACGCGTCAGACGGTTTCCATCAATGGCACGTGTATTCACTGCATTTTCAAAATCGGCTTTCTCGAAAATGAGGCGTCAAACAAAAAATGTTATTCTTTCATTTCGACTTATTTTTACATGTAGGATCATCCTCTGCCCGGTTATACTACAACAAGTTCGATCACACCTTGTATACTGTATACAAAGAAATCGAAAAATTATATGTATGTTAAATATCTTCGTAAAAAGTGAGCATTGGCAAGAAAGCTCGGACACGTGTCTGCTGATTTTGTTTCTACAATCATCACGAAAAATTTCATTAAAATCGGCCTCTTCTTATAAGTTTGAAAACGTATTGCCAGCGTAAACTAGACTGCGGATTTAATGCATTTAAGACAAAACTGGAGAGGTGTAATTTAAAACAGTGAAAACATTAGCGAAACAATAAAAACATTCTACTTGAATTGCAACAAACTGGGGCGAAATAGAAATTTATTATTACCACGTTTTTATTAGCTCGCTTTCTTGTTTGTTTGTCTGTCTGTCTGTCTGTTCGGTGGCAAATTTTGCAATTGATTTTAAACTAACTTCCTGATGAGCTAGATACTTGAAATTAAATACATGGCTCAGAACTGGATGACAATGCATTATTAAAAAAAAAAATTTTTTAAAAGTCTATCTGTTTCAGAGCAAAGAACAATTAAATATTTACCTTTTCATCCCCCCGCGAACTACGTCATCGCGTTCAGCGATCCCCACTTCGCTCGACAATGCTCTCTACTTTACTATGCGTGCTCACTCTGACTCGTCCCCACTCTACGGACCCACTTCGCCCCGACGAAGTTCAGTATATTTGACGGAGGGGAGCATGTATAATATATGTTATAGACACAACTTTATTTTCACCCGTCAAAACAGTTCGTTTATTCGTAAAGTACCTTATTAAGTCGAGTAGGAAAAGATCCTGAAATATTCGCTTCGCCGCTATTTATACAGTTCTCCTACTCTTATCAACTACCTGAGATTCGTGGAAAAAATGGCTAGAGCAATTGCTCAGTGTTCATTTACTATAACCGCCGTCCCAGGTATATAAATTCCTGAGCTCGTCCTTGCATGCCACCAACATGCGTAATGACTTTCGCTAGACGGTTAATTTCTATTAAATTTACAAGCACACTTTTTCTCGTTTTCCGAACCTCGCGACCCATTGTAGCCTGGCGGCCCCGGATTTACCTTTCGGTTTTTTCCGTGCTCGCTAATAAACCTTCATGCGAGAAAAACTCCGAAATCGAGGTTTTTTGCGGCCTAAGGTAGACACATTGTATCTACCTTTACACGCTATCGGCTTGAATGCAACAAACGCTTTCGCGCAGTCGCCTGGTGTCAACGAGATTCGGATGTTTGAACTTTGAACTATGCACAATTTCATAACAAATCGAGTAACAATAGCCATCTTCCACTGGTCTCTTACAATTTCGCGTATCATACTTCGCGTATATTTCGCATACATGTGTCTAAACGCAACATATAACATAAACGCATTCCTATCCGTAACAATATAGGTAATAATAAAATATCGAGTACGAGATTAGAATTTAAAGAGTCTGTGTTTGAAAGTGTCAGAAATAAAGTCTACAAAAAAAAATGAGCAGTTCGTTAATGAGGATTTTCACAGGGAAGCCACCAAATCACCAGGTATGTCATTGAATATTTTGCGTTAAATATTTTTCCTTGAAAAAGTTACAAAATTTGTTGAAAGTATTATATCATCAACGCGCAGCCATCCATTTGAATATGTTTAAAAATTGAACTGTATCGGTTACAGTCAACTGGAACTTTGAGAATATTAGTAAAACGTTAGACTGAATTTTTTTAGTAGTAGTTACATATTTATTAGAAACTAAGTGAAGTTATTGCTTATAATATAAATACGTACATTATTTTTTTCAGTGAATTCTACTATTCCGAGTAAATCGCCGCGCTGCTCATCGATGACGTCACAGCGAAGCTGTTTAGCTTTGTTCTATAGGTAGTGTTGTGTTTATAAAGTATTATACTAATATTTGTTTACCGAGCGAAAAAGAACCGTTACTCCGAGATTCTCCGTCGAACCTTTATGTTGGACATTTTATTAAGGCGTTTGTTTTCGATACGTATTACACTAATGTTTGTTTAGCAAGCGAAAGAACTGTTACACCGAGATTCTCCGTCGAACCTTTATATGGACATTTGGGGTATAATATTTTTTCAGCCAAAAATTGTGCTTCTTTACATATAGGTGTCCTGATTACCCTATTTAATATTTAACGCTGTTAGTTGAGGATGTTTGCTCGCAATGTATTAAATAATTAATAAATAATGAAATTAATAAAATATACTTTCTCTGAATTTGCAAGTTATATCTTTTATTTAACAATATTCCTACCGACACTTCAAGTATACCTATTCCTACCGCGACCGGTCAAATGACCGGTCTTTAGCACAACTTATATTTTTTAATATAGAATGAAGATAGTAGACAATTTGACAGTATAAATAAAACAAGATTAATTTTTTAAAAAATACCACGTTTTTAAAACGGTCTAAAAAGTATAAAATAATTTTTAAAAACGGACTGAAAAGTATAAAATAATTTGAAAATAAAAATAAAAATTTGAAATTGTGAATTTTAAATAGCTGTGAAAATACTTGTAAGATTTAAAACGAAAAACGTGGGGCGCATGCAATAGATAATTGATGCATGAATAGTTCACCTAAATTACTAAAAATTTTATTGCTTCGCAAATGATATGAACTGTTGCGCGAGATTTCTCAACGGCTGCTACTCTCTACACTCCTTATCTTGCGCCCCACGTTTTTCGTTTTAAATCTTGCAAGTATTTTCACAGCTATTTAAAATTCACAATTTCAAATTTTTATTTTTATTTTCAAATTATTTTATACTTTTCAGTCCGTTTTTTAAAAATTATTTTATACTTTTTAGTCCATTTTATTTTTATTTTTTTTCAAATTATTTTATACTTTTTAGACCGTTTTAAAAACGTGGTATTTTTTTAAATTTTCTTCCTTAATACGCTCCTCAAAAGAATTAAGCGATCACCTCTGCGAACTCGAAAAATTGCTACCAGTGTGTAAAACTATAAAAGTTCACTGTTTATCCAGTTTCTAGATTGTTTCTGGAAACCTGTAATTATAGACAGCACTTGAAGTGTTAAAGTCAACATATGTGTTGGTAGTTATTTACCGTCGTATCAGTGGCTTCCCTACAAAACAACTTTCGCGATGGCCGAAATGAGTGCTCATAGTTGCTGAACCGTCGCTTCAAAGCGTGTTAAACAAAACCATTAAAAGTTGCCGTGCAGCGTGTCTAAAAGTTGGTACATTGTGGCAACAGTACAATTTCCGTGGCGATTATAGCACGGATCCGCCAAAATCATGCAGTTAGGAGTTCACCTAGTGCGGAAAGCGGCCATTAGTCGACAGAATGCGGGTGTAACAATTACTAACTGTGTCATTACATCGTCATTACATCGTAATTACTTTCATTGGACCGCAAAATGTTAATTTTCAATATTTAAACAATTCAAATGTCATCGATCAAATTTAATGATCGAAGTTGTTTTACACGCAGGGGCTATTTATTAACACGCTCGTGACCGACATTAACTTTCAGCAATAATCTTCATCGTTACAATATTCTATTAAATGCAATTGTTAATTAAATATGCACTCGTAAAAGATGGAAACAGACATCGTCACATAACAGTGACGAGTTCTCCAAATGTCATATGCTATGCGTTAGAAATATAAGTATTTAACAACATGCACAAAATTAATTGATAAGTACTAATCGAACGTCTTAAGTATAGAATAAAAGAACCTTATCGATAGATTGCGGATCTTTATGCAATTTATAGAAAAATTGAGTTGATGAAATTGAAAATTGTTGGAAAATTTTTAAAATTAATAATGTCAATATATGATCCCTCCTCTATTAAAATCATTAAGGGAAGACATAACATTCAATTTGATTTCTACTTCTTGCAATCGATGCAGACAATTTTTATTTTGCATAAAAATCTGCAGTCTACTTATTAGAATTATAAGTGGGTGAACTTGTAGAAAAGGGTCCTATGTTTACGAGATATTTGCAAAAAACTTTACTTGTAAATGCATGGATTAGGTCTAGATTAAGTTCCCAAACCTAATCAAAACCCAGTTTGTATTATTTCAGTTAGTATTATACTAAGCGTACAATATTTGTGCATGAAGCGGTGTTCGCTATCAAGAATTAATTTAATTAAGATTTAAGTAAAGTTTCTTACAAATATTAGTTTGTTTTATTTCAGTTTGTATTATACTAAGGGTACAATGTTTGTGCACGCAGCAGTGTTCGCTATATCAAGAATTAATTTAATTAAGATTTAAGTAAAGTTTCTTGCAAATATTAGTTTGTATTATTTCAGTTTGTATTATACTAAGCGTACAATGTTTGTGAGCGAAGCGGTGTTCGCTATATCAAGAATTAATTTAATTAAGATTTAAGTAAAGTTTTTTCTTGCAAATACATCTCGTAAACTAAAGCCGACCGACAAAGACTTTAAAGGGAAATGTTGTTCAGAATGGAGACCTTGACAACATACATATCTAAAGCTTATTGAAATCTGTGGGAATAACCCTTTTCTACAAGTTCACTATAATTGCCATAAATTGCCATCAATGGCTGTTGTAGACTTTCGATTCCCATATTGTGAAGCGTATTTTAGAAATATTTTTAGACCATCGTTCTTACATTTTTATTATCAGAATACAGTAAATTCGAATTAGAACTAGACAGTTTGAAATTTTTGAATCATTCGATTTAAGTCTCTGTGCTTTATATTTTATATACAAAATATTATTTATATACAATTATTACACGAATAATATAAATTAAATCAATTATAGAAAGCATGTCTTTATTATTCTGTGAACTCAGTTTCAAAGGCATCTTATAATTCTTGTTAACTTATAATTAAACATATAATTGATTCTTGTGAATCCACATAATACCTATCTTATGGAACGAATTTATTTCTACCAAGTATTATTACAATTAATAGTAATTAAATTGGAAGTGGATTATATTTTCGTTCTAGCGGATCAATATACAGCGAGTCTTTATGCAAAATAAAAATATTCTACTTCTATTGCAACATACTGGAATGAAATAGAAATTTATTTTCAGTCTTAATATGTTTAGTAGGTTAAAAATAATGTAACAGTATTTTTAAATTCATCTAATGTTTTTACCGTTTCAAATTACACCTACTCATTTGTGTCATAAATGCATAAAATCCGCTGACCAGTGATCAGAGAGACAAATTTTGCAAAATATTTACTATAACTATTATTTCAAAACTCTATTATTTGCTATAGCGTTTCTAGCAATTTCGCGAATGTAAGTAGCTTTGCTTTCTCTCGCAATTGCTTTCTTATCTGGGACGCTCGAATTACGGTGCCACGAATAAAATAATTACAGTAGTAATTAGACAGAGATTCGGCGGCAGATAAAAGATAAACACTAGCATTGCATTGTGAAACAGACTACTTTCTCGATGTTCTCTATAATTGTTCCGCTTCTTTATTAACTTTACGTAACCGTGTTTTCGTGGTTACACGGTTTGTTAAAGAAGGCAAGTATTTTTCATTACATTCGTATCGAGGAAAATATATCTTGGACTTGCATTTAATCAACATAATTTTAAGTTACACGATCTACCGATTACTGGAGCTAAAACCTCGTCGCATTGCAAATTCAAGCAATAATTCATCAATCTGCAGTACCGTGTTAAAATATTTGATTTCGATTTCTTTCTATAGGAATTATCAGATGAGATTTCTACAAAAGCAAGACATGCTGTTTTTTTGAAATTTAAAATCGTAAAAGTTACATAATTCTCGATGCATTGAAATATTGTTGCAAAAATTGTTGGGTAATTAATGGTTACAAAGATACGAGTATCCATTTATTCGAAACAAACTGTCCGGGGATTAAACATTTATTAACAGTTATCGCAGATGCTTCAAAACGATTACAGTTTATTGCAAATTGCAATATAGTATAAAGGATTGATACAATTTAAACGATCGCAAACGTTTTCTTCGAAAAATATTAATAGTTTAAAGGATCGGTAAACAGTTGCTAGATGCAAAGACTAAAAATATGTCCTAAAAAGTTTTATTCTGTTTCTTATTGATTTGTTTTCAAGTGAAAATTTATTGATCGTGAGAAAATTTAATATATCCAATTTGCTGGAAATTTAATGTAGTTTAAATGTGCAAAAAGAATTGTGCACCTATCGCGAGGTGAGTTTTTTTTTTTTTTGTGTTTCGTAAAATTTTTCTTGCCGAAAACATTGTCTTGAGAAAATTGGCTATAACTTTTTATCCGTCAACACTATCATTATACTTTGTGCAGCGAAAATTTAGCTGGCAACTATACCTTTCCAACGATAAATATCTTTTTGCTTAATTCTCATCCTATGCAATTTTATAGCTGAAAAACGAAACGTGCCCTAACCTATACAACACTCCCTTAATTATAAGAACACGCTTGATTCTTAATGTCTTCGCGTCACGTTGCGGATACAGTGGCGCTTGTATCACTAATATCACTATACATAATAGATCGTCACGCGCGCCACGCTGCTGTCTTGCTTCGGTACGGTTGTCTCTAATTCCCGAGATGTCTGAACGATTTGTCATTAAGAGACAGTAAATGATAGTTGGTAAAGATCGATCACTTGAGTTGAAACAGAGCCGATCTTTTCTTAAGGGAGTAGAGACTCGTTTCCAAGATTGAAAGGGTGCGGGATACGCCTTCTCATTTCTCGATAATTCAAAGATGGGGTTTTTCAGTAGTCCAAAACGCTAGATAAAAGGTCAATCTAGGGCGCTATCGCCCTGAAAAGTCCTATTTTTTCGTTCACGAGACGTAATTTGCATTATTCGGAACATACAATTGCGCATGTCGATATCTTCATAGCTACATGCTGCCGAATAATGCAAATTACGCCTCGTAAACGAAAAAATAGAACTTTTGAGGGCGATCGCGCTCTAGATCGATCTTTTATCTAACGTTTTTGATTAGCGAAAGAACAGATTTTTGTATTATCGAGAACTGAGAACGCGAATCCCGGAAACAGTTTTTCCAGGATTGAAAGGGTGCGGGTACGCTTTCTCATTTCTTTATAATTCAAAGATGGGATTTTTAACAGTAGTCCAAAACGCTAGATAAAAGATCAATCTAGGGCGCTATCGCCCTGAAAAGTTCTACTTTTTCGTTTACGAGGGGTAATTTGTATTATTCGGCAGCATGTAGCTGTCGCAGCTTTATGAAAATTTCTACACGCGCAGTTGTATGCTTCCGAATAATGCAAATTATGCCTCGTAAACGTAAAAATACGACTTTTGAGGAGACTTTTTTTTATCTGACGCTTTTGACTACTGAAAGAGCTCATCTTTGCATTATCGACAAATGAAAAGGCGCATCACGCACCCTTGCAATTCTAGAAAAACGAGTCTCCCCCCTTAACGGGCCATCTATCAGCAGTATTTTATCTGCTTCGGTTAAATACATCATTACGTTAACCTCAGGTTGTCCTTAATTATGATGGCCAATAATGTGTGGTTACGCCACATGCAACCTCACTCTTCGATTCAGCATAACTTTCTTCATTTATTACTACTCGCATCATATTTACGACATCGTTGTTTATTATACGTCTGTGTTACAAACGTTTAGAAACGTTGAACTGTATTTTCTTTAGCAACATTAAAAACACTGCACAAATACGTATCGACTATAATATTGGATATAAACAATAATAATAACGGTTCTGGCATAAATTATACGAGCTGAACTAATACTCACTAGGATTGAACAGACAGTTACTTTTACAATTAACTAACAACACATAATGCAAATATTCAATCGACAAAATAATCTGGACTCATTCCATAAAAGTTGCTTCTTACGTTGTGATGCATTACAACATTGTACTGGATCGCATGTACATTATCAGATATCTATAGAACGAACATTCATAAACTACAAGAAACATGAAACTACCTATGCGATACTCGCCATAATTCATTAAAACCTGTGGAAATGTACAGTCCATTACGAAAGTCTGCATACACGTGTATAGAATAATTTCAAAGAGTTTCTATTTAAAAAAAGGAATTTTTTGGTTTTTTATGAATATTCACTAATTCGGCAGATAAAAGTGAACAGATTCTATAATCACAAAGATATTTGTTATATGTACGAGTATATATGTACAGAAAAACGAAGGTGAAACTATTTAGCAAAAATCCACTGAAATTGGTTAATAGAGGAACTATAATAAACGTAATGGCAAATGTTTTTTTAGCATAATTTACAGCACATTTCATAATTTGGTGTTCTCAACGCATATTTATGTTTTCCGATAAACAAGTATAATAATTAGACAGCGGATCTTTATGCAAAATAAAAATTGTCTACCTGAATTGCAACAAACTGGAGTGACATAGAAATTTATTTTCTCTCTTAATATGATTAATAGGTTGAAAATAATGTCACAGTAATTTTAAATTCTTCTAATGTTTTTACTGTTTTAAATTACACCTACTTATTTTTGTTATGAATGCATAAAATCCGCAGTCTAATAATAAACATCCTTATCCTTGCAGAATGTATGTAGCTATAGTAACAGATAAATCATGAATTATTACCCACAAAATATTCGGAACCTGGGTTTTGATATTCCAAACTTTGTACGCTCCTCAAGTTAAAAATCACGAAAGCTCTCTTTTACATGCTGTACAATTTTGTATTTCTCTATAGTTACGTTGTGATTTGGTGCGTTTATTTATAATATGAGATTATGAATGGAACATAATTGATCGAATTAAAGTACAAAACTTATTTAAATTTCACACAATTTTGATAACAGTATGTGATTGGACGCATTGACGGATTGCATCTTTGTAATTTCAGAGTTATGCAATAAAAAATATGAAACCGATCAATCGACCGCTCGTGGTACGGTTAGTGTTAATTATTTACAAAATAGCAGCATTTCGAAGTCAAATGATGGATTTTTAAAATATTTTTCGATCTTCACTACGATAGAAAAATAAGATAAAATGTGGGTTCTTGCGACAACAGAGTAAGTACTTATGTGTTGAAAATTCTTTCAAAATTTCAAGTTAATTGGTCAATTAGAACTGGAATCGTGGTAACTGTTTCGAGAAAAGTGGTTCCAAGAAAAACGCATTGAAGATTCAACTATCAATATTCAACTAGCAAACAGAGAAAAATCGATATTTTGTAGATTAAAAACCAAAATATCCCATTAAGGTTGTTAGAATCTACATATAAGTCTAAAGCAGTGGTTCATAACCGGTGTTCCGCAAGCTTGTTGCAAGTCTTCCACGAAATACATTAAATATATTTAATAATATATTTTCTAAAATATATTAAATATATTTAATAATGTATTTTCTAAAATATATTTATTTCTACGCGGGATGTTTTTGTTTGTTTTTTGAATCATTAATTCTGGTGTTCCGCAAATTTTTCATATAATCAAAAGTGTTCCCCGACTTCAAAATAGTTAAGTACCACTGGTCTAAAGTTTCATCTTGCATTCAAATGTGGAAAAGTCTACATTGGTTTGTTTTGGTTGAAAATAGCCGATCTGCAAAGAGTTAACGTGGAATCGTTCGTACAACTATTTTTGTGGAGCGTGGGAGGGTTAGACTTGGCTAGTTTAAGTGCTATATCGACTTTTGCAACCGTAGACGAAAATGACTCACGACTTTCGCATTAGTTTCATTAGTCACCGTTAAGGTATCATTTGATTCATTTTGAAATGTTGCAGAACATCTGGAAAAAGAAGAGAACACAATTCACCCCAACGCCTCCGTAATCGATTGGAATCCAACATCGCGTCGATGTCGATTCGCACAATGGGCCAGGATCCCGCTTTTTGTGGCCAAAATTATTGTAACGTTATTTCAAGGTTTAATGTTATGTTATTATATGTCCTCGAATTCGTATCGATACCAGTTAGAATATTATGAAGTAAAAAATATATGTTAACATTTAAGAAAATGACGTGACCTTTAGTTTTTATCAAAAAAAATTTTCTTTCAATTTGTTATATCAACATTTGTAGAGAAGTGAATACTGATCTACTGTTGTTGAAAAATAATTGTATTAACAATGCTCTGAATGGGTCAAAAACGTCGCAGTAATTATACAGGAATGCAGAGCAATTCCAACAGATACCTTCAAAAATGTTCGTTCAGAATTTGAGAATCGTCTGTATCATTGTTTCGAAAACAACGGAGAACGTTTTGAAAATTTGTTACAGTTATAAAGAAATTACAAACTTTCTCGCAGTATAAGCATGACTCGCACTACTTCTTTTTAAATATCTCCGAAACTAGTGCGCAGATAAAGAAAAGTATCCTACAAAAATTGCTGGTCTTTTTACGTACAATAAAATCCCATAATAAAAAATTTAGGTCTACAATTGAAAAAACACAGTTGACCTTCAAATAACCTTGAAACCGCCATCCAAATAGAAAACTGATACTACCCTCCTCTTTTCCTCTCGAAATCCTTGGACACGTGTTTTACACTTTTTTAATATCTTTCATACTTCTCGAGATATTCGGCTGGAAAGTTTTCAAATGAACACCCTGTGTATTCCCTTTTTACATATATCTATATCTATGTATTCTATATCTATTCTGTATCTATATATTGTGCACCGGGCACTGACAAGCTGACATAAAGAGTAATCGCGGCGGAGTAACACGATCCAGCATCGGCCGCAAGCTTGGACAAATAAAAGTCCCGCAACTTAATGGTTTTATAAACGGCAAGTTTGACGTCAATGTCGCGGAAAACTGGGCCAAACACGAAGGGCTAGTTCATCCCGGGTGCCGGTGCACCGTCAGCCGCCCCTTGTCACGCAACCCTTCGGCCAGCAGCCCTCGAGGAACCGCGATTCAACTACGAAAAATCCAACAGTTTCGCCGCGTTGCGTCGCGTTGGAAGTTCCTACGGACGAAAAGCAAGATCGAGGCAAAGCGAGGGTTCGCTCGAAACCGGATAGAGGAGCTACGCGAAGAAACGAGAAACAACCTGGCAGTCTGGCAGCTGAGTGAAATACAGGGGTGGTCGTGGTCCGACCTTGGCCGCACGCGACGCTGACGACTCGTCGGTCAGTCCACGTAGCCAAGTTACGTCGATTTTCGGTCATGCTTCACACACGTGTACACATGCGCGCACCTATGTACACGAATTGACCGCCGCGACGCGATGCGACGTTATCTACATCGGATATCGAAGGATTGGTTTTACCGAGATCATCCGTCAACCACACCGATCGGAATTCAAAATGCTCTCGTCGATCTAGATTATTCGATCATTTGCCCAAGCTCAATCTTCGCACGCTTCTTTAGTAAACACTAAAACATTCTGTTTTCAAATTTGATGACTTTGTCGAAATTACTAAAAAGAATTACCACAGTTACGCACGTAATTGATCAATCTTCGCACGCTTCTTTAGTAAACACTAAACCATTCTGTTTTCAAATTTGATGATTTTGTCGGAATTACTAAAAAGAATTACCACAGTTACGCACGTAATTGATCAATCCTTGCACGCTTCTTTAGTAAACACTAAACCATTCTGTTTTAAAATTTCATGATTTTGTCGAAATTAATAAAAAGAATTACCACAGTTACGCACGTAATTGATCAATCCTTGCACGCTTCTTTAGTAAACACTAAACCATTCTGTTTTAAAATTTCATGATTTTGTCGAAATTAATAAAAAGAATTACCACAGTTACGCGCGTAATTGATCAATCTTCGCACGCTTCTTTAGTAAACACTAAACCATTCTGTTTTAAAATTTGATAATTTTGTCGAAATTACTAAAAAGAATTACCACAGTTACGCGCGTAATTGATCAATCTTCGCACGCTTCTTTAGTAAACACTAAACCATTCTGTTTTCAAATTTGATGATTTTGTCGAAATTACTAAAAAGAATTACCACAGTTACGCACGTAATTGATCAATCTTCGCACGCTTCTTTAGTAAACACTAAACCATTCTGTTTTAAAATTTGATGATTTTGTCGAAATTACAAAAAGAATTACCACAGTTACGCGCGTAATTGATCAATCTTCGCACGCTTCTTTAGTAAACACTAAACCAATCTGTTTTAAAATTTGATGATTTTGTCGAAATTACTAAAAAGAATTACCACAGTTATGCGTGTAATTGATCAATCCTTGCACGCTTCTTTAGTAAACACTAAACCTTTCTGTTTTAAAGTTTGATGATTTTGTCGAAATTACAAAAAGAATTACCACAGTTACGCACGTAATTGATTACACACACTTTAAATAGGAATTACTTTTTTATGAATTGACCATAAAACTTCAATTCCTCTGTAAGGTTGGAACAATTAGTTTAGCAAATGACGTTTAATAAATATGTTGAGAAAATGCATTTGTTCGGAATTGTGAAGAACAATAGTAAAAATTGAGTTTTACAACTTTTTTAGCTGGGCCAATAACGAAAATTTAAAAGATGTGTTGTGTAAATTCGTATAAATAATATACTTACTGAAAATTTCATTGAAATTGGTTAATTGGTTTACAAATTATAAACGATCCAAAGTGGTAAAAATGGCAGTTGTAGGCCGAAAATCATGTAAAATTGCAATTTTTAAAGACGTCATTTACTAAATTAATTCTTCTAGACTTACAGAGAAATTGAAGTCGTTTGGTCGATTTAAATTTATAAAAAAGTTAGTCTAATTTAAAGTGTGTGATAAATTATGTTATGATCAATAGATGAACGAAAGTGTATGAATACGAAGTTAATTCATTTTAGTGTAAACATTCTTGGCATTGAAAAATTAAACCAAAAATTCTACGGCTATTGCACACTGCACACCTGTCTGTTTCTCGCTCGGCTTCCCCGAGTTTTCCCGAATAGCGTTTCACCTCGGACCGTGACGGATCAGACTCATTCACTCATTCAGTGCTCAGCAATTGTGCACGCGATGCGCCTTACGAAGTTTTCACTTCAAAAAATAAAGATGAACCTTTTTTACCGTGACAAGTGAAACAAACAGTTGTGTGTGCGTTACAGTGTTCTCTTCGTACCTGTCGCAAAAATGTCTACCGTAATCGTCAACATTTTATCCCCACCACTGAGGGATTCGTCTTGGAAACAATCGAAGCAAATGATAATAAGCGAATCAAATGATTGCAACTTTACCAATTTTTTATTTATTTTTATGAAACTTTTACCATCGTATTCATCTCGTTTTTGAAATTAAAATAACCCCAAACAAGATATAAATACGATTATAATTACTTGTGTAACAAACGAAGTGAAGAATTCGTGTTCCTCTACCTTAAATGTCACGTCCGAAACGTTAATCATTTGTTACATAAGTAATTATTATCGTAACTATATCGTGTTTGGTCTCACTTTTGTTATCGATATATTGTTGAGATATCGATAACAATTGTATGTATTGATAAATATAGTTTATCGATATATTATTGATAATCGTATCGTTAAATGCATCTCTACGACACAAATGAAAAAATGCATAGATCTTTACAAATACAATTAACACATTCATATTGAGCCTTCATTAAAATAATGTTAATATAAAAAAATGTTTAGAAGGAATGTCAATTTTTGTTGAAAAATCTTTTTTGATGGAAATCTGTATTATTTTATTTTTAAAACTAAAGTCTACACCTGCATGTTACATTAGTAATAAACAGACAGCGGATCTTTATGCAAAATAAAAATTTTCCAGCTGAATTGCAACAAACTGAAGTGAAATAGAAATTTATTTTCTTTCTTAACCATTTGCACTCCTTTATCGAGTGTGACTCGACATCGGAGAAAGGTAAATGTAAATGAAACGTGTTTTTACATGTATGTAATTGGTCCTTCCTTGATTTATTTAAGCCGTATTTTTTAGTTAAGAGCAGATATAAGTTCCACAAATATAAATGACAACAAAGTTTGAGTGCTATATTTAATATAATTAGTAAACGAAATTGTTTAAAATAAGTAGCAGTCAAGGAACTGTCCTTTCAAGTAAAATGAAACACTTCAAATAGCAGAGAGTTGTTGGCAAGAAAATTGAAAAATAATTCGGAGTGCAAAAGGTTAATATGTTTAATAGGTTGAAAATAATATAACAGTATTCTCAAATTCTTCTAACGTCGTTTTCTGTTTTAAATAACACCTACCTATTTTGTCATAAATGCATCAAATCCGTTGTCTAGCAATAAAACATTAGTATTCTTATTATTGTTACGAATGTTTTCTTAGCACTTCTGAATCAATTTCAATTTCGTCCAAAATGAACGTGTCCAATTCACGCCTTTCCCATTCGATGATTGAACCAAGTGATCGTAAAGATATTGTAAGCACGAAACGAGAGCCGAACCATTTTTAGCACAGATAAAAATCACAGCGATAAAAGTACATACTTGGACAGAAGTCGCACCGATAAAAATACATAAACCGAAATGATCACGGCGGAATTTAGTTGGATAGAAGTAGAGCAAGTTTGCCGGAAACGCTCCCAAACAGCTGAAGAATCCGTTCCGATGAACGTATCTCGGCTACCGTTGCATTGGAGACGCGTTGTGTGTCACGGGGATGTTAGGAATTCCTGAAAGATACACGCGACTAAGAAACATGGAATCTCAGTAATTCTGAAACGACTTGGATGTCGATCTTCGTTTACGGTGTCGCTCGTGTTTAACAAGGGGCGGACGATGAGAGTAATGCGGATACGTGCACGTCTTGAAATTTCTCGGGGTGCAAAAAGCTCGATAAAACAGACTGTAATGTTGCGTATTCACTTTGAATCAGACTCGTGCAAATAGAAACGACGGATAGTAGAAACTTAGACCAATTACCGGATATTTAGTGACGACTTGGAAGTTTTTTATTAATTTGAAGACATCCTGTAATTTATTTTGCATTCTGTACTTTATTTTGTATTCTGTAATTTATTTTGCATTATTTGTGATAAACTATGATTGTGATTGATTATCAACCTTTTTTCTGTATCGTCAAATTTTTCTCGACCATTTCGTTCAAAACTAAAAGAAATATTAACGAAGTTTTATAGCGAAGTTTTGGTCCTATTTACCGGACAAAGAAATTTGTGATAACAAAATTAGTTAATCTTTTTTATGCCGTAGCACAATAAAATCATTCTTTTTGTTATTCTCTTGTGTATCGCAGTTTTTTAGCATTTTCTATAAACGGAAACGAAAAATTGCGTTGTCTCAGGGAATAAGGTTCTTATCTAATGTTTTCTATATCTTAAACAGAAATTATTGTAATACTTTTTACTTCATGTTATTTTGATTAATTTCTACAAAGTTTGTTTTGTGTCCGATAACCGGTTCAGGCACGGTAACTGGTACCGTTACCCTACATGTTCACTGTAGAATAGTTTTTATAGCAATATTCATAAGAAACAAGTTACTTTATTTTATTTGTATCGTAGATAATGCAGTCATCCTAACGCGATGCTTAATGTTCGATTGAGGTATTAACATACTTACTTGTCTAAGCATAAAATCACATCGCATACACAGATGTCTTCTCTATTGTGAATTTCAGGGTAATGATATGTGTATTGCCGGAACATTGTACGCATGTGAATCGCAGTGATATTCGGACGATAATTGTTTTAACATCGGACCATACGACTTGGATTTTTCTGAGAAGTTAGAGCAATTAGTTTACTACTAAAAATAATTTTTAAAAAATAAAAAAATAAAAATACTAAAATTGTTGTTCACAATTTTTTTAAATGGATATATTGTAAATCTAACAAATACATTTAGTATTTGATGCGGTAAAAAACTACAGGCATTGAAAGATGCAAGAATCCTTAGATTTATTACTAGACTGCGAATCTTTATGCAAAATAGAAATATTTTGCAACGATTTTGGGCAGCAGGAGCTAAATAAAAATTCACTTCATCCCTTAATAGATCTTTTACATTGAAAACATGATATCTTTCTCTCATTCCGGCATTAAACGGTGTCGAGAGGACAACTTCAAAAGAAGAAGAAGAGATAAAGATTTTCTTGTTGCGAAAACAACATCGTCGAAAGAAACCCGTACCACATCCCGGAATGAGAACATCTGCCGAGATGAAAATTCTCAAGTCGATATGTACCATAACGTCGAGCGTCCCGCGGTGGAATTTTAATGTGCAACAAGACAAAAGGGAGACGACCGCGGGAAACTAGATTATGTTTATGTTCTGCAGGCCGGAAATGGCGTGCACGTGCAATCGTGTTTCCAGAGGAATCCCGTTTAGCTAGTGTACGATCGACTAATAATAGATGCGATAATATTTGCCAGCCTGTACCGAGACTACTGAGCCGTTTACGCTACAGCTACCGGGCGATCGGTCGCGTTACACACTCGAAACTCGGGAATATGTATAGCCTTCGGACAGAGTTGTGCAGAATTACAATTGACTTACTCCAGGAATTACAATTACAAGATAATTCAATTACATTGTAATTCAATCGTATTTCAATTTATAATTCAGATCTTCAATCAATTAAATTACAATGTAATTCGTAATTGCAATTGGGGTACAATTATAAAATACTTTGTAATTATATTACATTAATTACGAATTACGAGGACGAGGAATAGAAAATACGCCGCATAGAGAGCAAACAAGTATTGTATATGAAAGCAAAACAAAAATATATCGCACTTCTTCAAAGTTTTGGACTATAACTTGGAGAGTAGTATTTTAATTATATTGTATTTTGAATTATATTGTATTTCAATTACACATCTGATTAAAGTTATTAGTTATTGAATTAATTGAACTGTTTTAATTATGTAATCCAGTTACGACGTAGTTGAATTACTATATAATTGAAATACAATGTAATTCAATTAACACAACTCTGCCTTCGGAGTATTAGTATGGTTTGTTATAGTTACGGTGATCATATTTTGGGGGGAGGGGGTTACATGAAAATTACAGACATAGATTTCAACGATGATATATCACTAACTCCAGATTTGACCGACAATAACTTTGGCCGACAACGTCTTTAACACTAAATCTACCATCGCCGGTCAAACAGACCGTTTCCAGATTTTATATTTCATAAATATTGTAATAATGAAAATGATTTCATAAGAAATTAGTGTATAGATACTGTTACTCGAATTATTATTCGGACGCTCTAAAAAAAGACGATAACTTGTTTAATATTGTACTATACGATTTGAACTTTTTTGGGAAGCTAGAAGAATTAGTTTACTATAGGATGTGAAAAGAAATTTTTTTAAAAATTGCAATTGATCGGAATTGTAGAAAAAATACGAAAAGTTGCATTTCACAACTTTTTTATGTGTGCCTATATTGAAAATTTAAAAAGTACGTTTTGTAGATCTGTGTCAATTATATGCACTATGAAAGTTTTATCGATATCGGTTGATGCGGGAAAAAACGACAGGCATCGAAATATGTAAGAATTCGTAGATATAGGCCGAAAATCGTGAAAATCTGCTATTTTTACCATCTTTAAACGTTTGTAGCCCATTGCAACGTCCACCGATTATGACGAAATTTTCAGAATATGTTTAATTGACACAGATCTACAAAACGTATTTTTTAAATTTCTTTTTAGAGTCTTTCAAATTTCTCATGGTAAATCAAACGTGTGTTCTAATACGTTTCATAAAAAATAACATACACTACTGTGCAAAAGAAAGAAGCACCCGGCTATATTTAATAGAAAAGCGTAGAAAATCAAATAAGAACACGGTAAGTTTTGAAAAACGATTCCGCTGTTTAATTGAACAGTTCTCAGAATATGTGTTATTGCGGAATATCAAATACTTTAAATCCAATAAATCAGTCATTGTACAATACATTTTGTACATAAAGATATTGTTTATCGTTATATCTTATAATTTACTGGGTGCTTCTTTCTTTTGCACAGTAGCGTATCTTATTATTTATTTATAGTTTATTTTAACGTGATCGCATTAACAGCGAGGTCATTAGCGACCGCCGTTATAAAATATCTTGATAGCACTGTCCAACACCAAATTTGTTTCGCTATAACTGTTGGGTGTACCTTATAGAGTTTTTTGCGCTGATTCCGAATCTGGCCTTAATTTTTCTCCTACGCGTACAGTTTTTGAGAAACATGGCCTTGAAAAAAAACCACATTTTTCAACTTTAAACAAATATTGTGATGTTATTATAAAAGATATTGAATTGTTCTTTGCAGGAAAAGATTTTGTAGACTTTCCCGAGTAGAATGATATGCAATATTAATACGTTATGAATGTTTAAACATGTTTAAACAATCGTTAAAGACGGAGAGACACCATTTTTGCACAGATTTTTGAGGATATTTTTCAATTTATCGCAAAAAACAAGGGTCCAGCGTAAAATTGAACTATATCACGCGATAGAGCAGACTTTTATCTTGAGAAACCCCCCTTTGAAGTTTCCGACATCGATGTTTTTACCGAACCAGAGTGCAAAATATCTACGTCCGACATGAGTTGCCGCCAGTGGTGCTCTGCCACTGACGTGGTCGTTCGTCGGGTTACAGCGCGACGCGGCGTAACGGCGATGAAGTGGCTATAAGCGCGCAATTATGTCAGCTTAGTTAAATGTTATACCATTGTTATTTATTATTTATTAATATATTTAGTCTGTATGAATCATTTTATGTATTTTTTAAATGTTAGTCTCTTGTTCATAATATATTTCGTACTAAAAAGGCCTTTTGCAAGAAAAAAGCAATTTATCATTTTATAATAACATCACAATATTTGTTTACAGTTGAAAAATGTGGTTTTTTTTCAAGGCCATGTTTCTCAAAAACTGTACGCGTAGGAGAAAAATTAAGGCCAGATTCGGAATCAGCGCAAAAGACTCTATAAGGTACACCTAACAGTTATAGCGAAACATAAAAAAATTTGAAATTTGTTGGACAGTGTAGTTAATGAAATGTCGCGTTACTCGATGCAGCATTTGCGTTGCGTTTTTTGACGTTATCGTGTCAACGAATATTCCTGAAACGAACGGCAGTGACTCAGCTGCGTGAAAGATTGACACGGTTGGAACGGCTTCGCTAATTTCCACATCTTTTTTTCTATTTTCCTTTCGCGCGCTGCCTTGTCCTTTCCTTTTTGTTCATCAACGGTTCGAGTTAATTACCGATACCCGTATAACGAGGTGATTCGATATTCTGATTTATAATCCCCTTGAGCCGGGCCGCTGCAACTCTCCGTCGATGTAAATCTCCGCGGGATCGATAAACTCGGCCCAGCTCGGTTTCATCGACCACCGGCAAGGGTGGTGCTTTACAGTCAACCAGGGGTGAAGGAACTCTGGATCTTAACACGATGGGCCAAGTTTTCTGCACGACCCTGTCTGCGATACTCGTAGAAAGCGGCTCCCGGCAGCACGAACTTGTAGAACAATTTAATTGCACGCGTTCAACCACGGACTTCCATTCACCATACCATTTTATTCCATTTCCGAACAATGGACATCTCCTTATCTGTAACTATTCCATACGAAACCGCACCGAAATTTTCTGTCTCTTCCACGCGCCTCTTTCATTTCAAGATACGACATCCAATGACTGAAATGTTACCATTTCTCCTTAAGTAATTTCTTAGTAACACGACCTCAACACTGTTTACATATTTAGATGCTGACTATTTTATTAATTGGCTGTGAACCTTTATGCACATTTCTATCTTTCCAAGTTAGTTTATGAAAACTAGAATAGAGGAAAACTTCTTTTTCCAAGCAGAATATGTATGTACATTCATTTTTATTAACACTACGTTTACGTGACCCGTCAAAATGACGGGTTCTAATATTCTTATATTTGCGATTATTAAGACTGCAAAGATGCTTCCCTGAGGAATTATATATCAGATTTATTTCTTTGGGTATATATTATTGGAAAAATGCCAAAAATTTGAATAAACACGTACTTGTTGTGTTTATAAAATAATGGGAAATAGTTATCTCTAGAGCTCCGTAAACCTAGTGTTAATATTCTCGTTTCCACATGTTTATCGAATTCTGATGGTGTGTCGCGTAGACAGATTATTGTATTGGGTTGGCACTATGTGCAATATAGATATTTAAATATGAATAGGTTAGAGACTAGAATGCGCGCGCAGATCAAGTAACGCGGCAAGATTCATTTCGATGAATAACAAATAACGACCGTTGTTATAATAATAAAAGCAAGCGTTGTCAATGTTCTCTCGTTGTGTAAAATGTCACAAGTATTATAAAGAGTTCTGTTATATTCAATATCGATATAAAAGTTTAATAAATATTATTTTACATTGATTAAATACTATGTAATTTAATGTATGTGTAACAACATAAAGCCAAGATCCACAACAAATTCAAACATGTCACGAATATATAAAAATCCACAGTCTATTTATTATAGTGGATACTTCATTCCATTATTAGGTTGTTGCATATGAAATTTCCGATTTTTAACTATGACATGAAAGAAACGCAATTTTGTACCCAATGCATTCTATCTACAAATTTCAAGTTTCTTGAATGTATTATGGTAAAGATAAGATATTATGGCCATTCACGTTTTTCACTTACAAGATTGTTATCTTGATTGTCTAGTTTTTTTTTACTATGAACGTTTAGTAAGTTAATTAATCACTACATTTTCAACAAAAATCACGTAATGATATCGTCAAGTTATTTTTCTAGCATATAAAAGGAATACACGACGGTCACGTTGATTGACATTGAAAAGAACTTTGTTTAAAAATCAAGGCACGAGGTTGTTTATAAAAATGACAAGAATTAATTTATTTCGACTTTGCGTGGTTCTTATTATAACATGTGCTCTAATAAAGATATTTATTAAATCATTTCTTATGAAGGCATCTTTATAATTGTATTAATTGTGAAATAAAAAATCTAGAACCGGACATTTGACCGATCGTGGCAGGGGGGGGGGGGCGACTAGTAACAAAAAACCTATAGACTAAAACAGTATTTCTTGATCGAAACGTTTTATAAGAGCAGAGTTGTGCTAATTCAAATATATTATAATTGAATTACATTGTATTTCAATTATATAGTAATTCAACTACGTCGTAAGTGAATTACATAATTCAAACCTTTCAATTAATTAAATTACTAATTATTTCAATAAGATGTGCAATTGAAATACAATATAATTAAAATACAATGTAATTGAAATACAATATAATTATAATACAGCTCTCCAAATTATAGTCCAGAACTATGAAGAAGTGCGATATATTTTTATGTTTTTCTTCCATATACTTGTTTGCTCTCTATGCGGCGTATTTTCTATTCCTCATCCTCGTAATTCCAAAATTAATGTAATACAATTACAAAGTATTTTATAATCGTACTCCAATTGCAATTACGAATTACATTGTAACTTAATTAAATGAAGATCTGAATTATAAATTACGATATGACTGGATTACAATGTAATTCAATTACTTTATAATTATAATTCCTGGCGTGATTCAATTGTAATTCTGCACAACTCTGTGTAAGAGTTGCAATATGCAACAACCTAAAAATCTTTCAAAGTTGTTGCAATATCTATTGTGCGACCACTAAATACAGTTCAAATTATACCATATTCCGTGTCATTTTAATCAGAAAAAGTGTCACAAATAAGTAAATAATGAAACATAAAGAAGTTTCGTGACTGGATTAGTAGTGGTTCACTTGATTAATACTGAGTATAAGATGATCATATAAACATTTATACATGTTCCTTTAAAATATCTGTTTAATAATGTATGTTCCTCCAGAACTTTTATTAATCGAATATAAAATAACTGCTAAAATTGCACTTTATTGCTAGAATTAATGTATTAATGTACAAAGTTAACTTAAAACACGACGGAAATAATTTGAAAATTAAACGTTTACGAAATAACTTTTCTATATAAAAGTTTAGAGTTTCATTCGACTCCTGATTACAACACAAGACAATTTCTAACTTTATAGCTAACAGTGCTTGCCAATGCGGAGCAAACGTCCAAGACCTAAATCATGTTATATTGCAATGCCCAGACTATGAAAACGAACATAATACGTTAAAAACAAAGCTTCTCAAAGGGCAAGTACTGTTTTCCTCTTTGTGTTAGTTCCTTCTTATGTAAACCTGATATAGGTCTGAAAATAATTTATAATTTTCTCAAACAATATTCCGTAAAAATTTAGAAACAATGTAACACCAATTTAATGTAAACCAAATGTAATAATGCTGTATTCGCTGTATAAAACACTTGGTTTAAAGCAATAATAAATAAACAAATAAACAAGACATTTTCTGTGGCGACCCATTCGCTCAGGTATTCAGGACCGAAACAATACTAAATATGTAGGTACAATCAAATTCCTGAGAGAATCTCTGCTTTGCGATCAACTCCATCTAATCGCTTTAAACTGCATCCGATTAAAGTTTACATAATAATTAATTCCCTGTTAGGAGAAGCGCACCAACTCTGGACAGAACTATATGTGGACCTGGGTGCTGGGAGATATAACAATGAATATATGAATAAGTACGTATAACGTATAACGCATAGCTGGTTCCCGATCCCTGCTGCAAGATATTCATGCGACATTCAGCCTAATAACGCGAACCTGTTTGCAGAAGCGATATTAACTCTGCGGAGGTCTCGGTTCTGCACTCTACGACAACATTTCAGCAATAAGACAATATGTATTGGAATTAGATGATTGCATAAGTTCGTGCCCGATTTTCATAGATGACGTAAACTTTACTGCGCACGGCAGAGTGAAAAAAATTATATAGTCACCATTGTTTTCTAATTGTAGAAAAGAATGGTATCTACAGTCAGGAGCATAACTGATCACACACACTTTGAATCAGATGAACTAGTTTATGAATGGACCAAACGACTTCAATTTCTCTGTAAGGCTAGAAGAATTAGTTTAGTAAATGACGTCTAAAAAATATGTTGGAAAAATGCATTTGGTCGGAATTGTGAGAAACAATAGTAAAACTTGATTTTTACAACGATTTTTACGATTTTTTACGATTTTTAATGATTGAAAGTTCAAATATTCGGTAACAAAAGCCACCGAAGTTTAGAAAGGAGTCGTTGCGTTATTTATAATTATTTAAACAATACTGCGAATTCTATTTAAAAAATACGCAATGTTCGAAGAGAAACAAGAATTTCACGGAAAATATCAGTAAAACCCGGTGCTTAAACTTTCAGTACGGTTTAACAAATAATAAAAAATAATAAATGATAAAGAACATAATAAATAATAATAAAAAAACAATGCAACTTTCGAATCTTTCTTTTCGATAAGAAAGATTTCGAGAAAACGTCGTATAATAGGATCCAATGAGAAAATAAATGTAAGATGTATTTCATACAAAAACAAGTTGATTAGTGATAGAATACGCATAAATATTATTAATGAACAAATGTCAAAACATGCAAATGGTATCGTTAAATCAAAGTTTATTTGTCAACAAGATAACTTAGCTGTGCATCAAACAAAGATAGTACAAGCTTATTGTGAGAGAAAAAATAGATGTTTTGTGTCAAAAATCTTTGAAACAAAAACCAATTAAAAACTGTACGAGTTTGTACAACAAACACGAATGCCAAAGGTCGTAAAAGATAAAGATGGTAGTAGATACTGTTAAAGAACAACAAAAACTTTTGTCTTATAGTTTGTCACAGCTAAAAATAAGTGTTTTCATTATTATCATTTTGACAGCTATAAATTACTGTTTGGTGTAAATACATACGTACATATATGCAAATACAGTCGAGGATAAAATTAAGTGGACACCATTTAAAAACTTTCCTAAAATTGGACGAAACGATTTTATTGTTTTCAAAAAAATTTGTTTGAAATTGCTATTGCACGGAATTTCGATTTTTACCTTTTTTGTGTGTCTCTATAATGGAAATTTAAAGTATGCCTTTTCTAAATCTAGATCTTAGCGAGTTATATGTATACCTGCATACGCATAAAGTCTCATCGAAATCGGTTAACGCATAAAGAATTTTAGGCTTACAATTTCTTCTTTAATTTCATCTTTAATTATACTGTCCAACACTAAATTTGTTTAAAAATTACTGTTAGATCATTCTTAGTTTTTTGCGCTGATTCCGAATCTGCCCTTAATTTTTCCCCTAGACGCGCTGTTTCTGAGAAACATGATTTTGAAAAAAAACATATTTTTCAACTTTAAACAAATATTGTGATGTTATTATAAAAGATATTGAATTTGTTCTTTGCAGAAGAAGATTGTGGAGACTTTTCCGAATAAAGTGATATCCAATATTAATACATTATGAATGTTTAAACATGTTTAACTCTATAAGAATCAACAGTAATTGTTGAACATGAAAAAAGTTTGATTTTGTTGGACAGTGTTATTCATAGCTCATAGCAATTTTAATCGATTTTTGTAAAACTTGGTGTATGCATATAACATACTGAAATCTACAAAAGGCATATTTTAAATTCATTAAACACACAGATGAAATAGTTAAGAATCGTGACCTTTATTTTTTTCTTCGTAGTTTCGACTAATGGTAATTTTTACATAATCTCTTTTATACATTACTTAATAAACTAATGATTGTAACGTCTAAAAACAAATCTCAATTTCCTCTCACTTGATATCTTCCCTGACTGTATCTGTCAAATAAACTGCGATATGCGCAAAAATAAAGACTAAATCGCCGATCGTTCATAGCGCGTCTCGTTAGTATGAATAACGAAAGAACTCGAGAAAAATGAGTCTCAAAGCGCGGCGATGGGAACGGTTTTATGAAGAAGCATTTTAGGAATACATAATTTTGTCGGCCGGAAGTTCCGGGCAATTCTTCTCGGGGCGCGCTCAACCCTGGCTCATGACGAAAGTGATTCATTTAATTGAGAATGATGCTTTGCTTTCGTGTCGCCTCCCTGCCCTCCCCTCTCTCGCCCCTTACTCGTTATTCGATTTTCTGATCCGGCGCGTTCGTTTTCTGCATATATGATACACTGTCCGTTGTAAATTGCCGTACAGTTCATTATAACAGTTTTATAGAGGAAACTGTGATAACTGTACTTTGAAATGTACAAAATTATCCCAGCAGGCCGTTATCGGTTGTAGCACAATGCTGTTAATCTAAAAGTCTATTTAGACACTTACGGACCAGGGCTAAAAGCTCCCGGAGTAAATTGTTCCTAACATTATTTATAAAAAAGAAGAAGAACGCGTGATTAGCTTTCAGTTGTTTTTGTTATAAACGCGAGTAAAGATACTCTGTCGTCCCTTTTTGTGGCGTCCGCGGTATAATGTAGCGCGTTTTTAACAAAGGCTTAGTTACATACTCGATTATTTCGATTATTTCGATTATTTCGATTATTTCGATTATTTCGATTATTTAGATTATTCAGATTATTTAGATTATTTAGATTATTTAGATTATTTAGATTATTTCGATTATTTCGATTATTTAGATTATTTAGATTATTTAAAATCGATGTCACCGATTGTTTTACCCTTATCGATGAAATGACATGAATCGTGCTAACCGAATATGCCATTTTTGAAAAATCGATATTGTTTACTTCACCAAAAGTATCCATTGTAACTCCTTAATGAGAAAAGTTATTAACACGACTAAAATGTCACCTACTGAAATGTATACTGATAAATTCTGATTTCGGATTTTGTTAATTTCTTGATTAAAAATTGCAGAAGTTTTTAATTTTACAGTTGATCAAATATAATATATATAAGGAGAATGTACAATAATTCGCAGACATTGTTTCTTCTTTTCGAAACATTCTGTATCAAACCAATCGAAAGAGCACTCTTCAATTGATGTACCTCATCTGTAGTGTTCCTTCTCGAGAATTCTTTCTCAAGAATTTCTCAAGAAATTTTATAATTCTTTATTGAAAAAGAAATTTTTCTACGGCTACAGATTTTGTTGCAAAAAAAAGAAGTAGATTGTGTGATTCTACAATAGACGCATTATGCTTCTTAAGAAGTCATTTCAAAACAAAAGCGTAATGTTTCATTTTACGAAAGTTTGGTTTTAAATAAACAAATTTGTCGGTTATATTTAGCGTCTATTTTTTTCTTGTTTTTAAAGTTATGTACATATTGGACAGGAATAAACATTGAGTTAAAGTTTTTAGCGCTTTCGATAAATATTATCAACGATATTCCAAATATCATAAGTTTTCCAATATATTTTTATCCTACCCTTTTTATCCAATAGATGCATTATAGTGCACATGTACACGTGTACTTGAAATGACACGCACTAAATGACGCGTATGCAACGTTCAAAACCACGATCTCCAGCGGATAGTATAAATCGGCATTTAATCAAGATCAGTGAATCGGAGGAAAAAAAAAAGATGAAATGTTTACTTACGCTGGCTCACCGTTCTGCTCCAGGTGCACCACGTTTCCACTCAAAGTCTCAATCTCCTGGGGACGTTTCACTACGTGCATTCCAGTTTTCTCCCTTGGCGAGGACACACCTCTGACAGTATTCACGCTCACCCCGGTATCCGTGGTTCGCACGCTGTCGATCGACTCGACCGACATCCCCGCGGATGAGCTTTGGGAGATACCGCTCCCATGAATACCCGTTCGCGCTTTCACCCCGGCGCTGTTCACGTTTTTCGACCCGTTCACTGCACCAATCATAGCAGACACGTCATTCCCCTTCGAAGCGGTCGATTGATCGTGAACCACGTTCACAGAATTCGCATTCCCGCCGATCTTCGTTGCGTGTTCATTAGCCATCCTCGAGGGAACTCTCGGCTCCTCTTGCGTCCCCATAGCATTCGCTACTCTTGTGGTGGTCACCTGTCTCCCCTGCTCGTTGCTCGGAGAATTCTTCGTAACATCGGCCAACGCTTCCGCTTCGTTCAGTTTTAAGGAATTTGCCGTTGCGACTGGTTGCAACGAGATCGATTCGTCGATCCTTTGATCACCGAGCTTCGTATTCTTCACGGTTTGCTCGTTCACAGTACTCTGGTTCTTACTAGATCGTTGCGTGGCGGAACCATTGTTGCTTGTTGTTCCGTTCACTTTACTCAGATTCTTCACCGACTGACTGATGCTGTTGTTTTTCGAGTGGCCACCGATAGATTCAGCAGGCACAGGTGATTCGTTTCTACTCTCTGCTCCACCTTTCGATCGACCGTAACTGTTACCCGGTTTGTTGGACCTCGAGATCTGTACATTCGTGGAACGCTGATCGTCGCTGGCGTTATTTTGCGCCAGTCTAACGACGGAATCGTCGTTCGACGAATTGGAAGATTTGCTATGAGGAGGATCCGACGGGTTCCTCTTTTCGGAAGCATCTTTGTCCATCAGAATCGCATTAGCGTCTATATGCAGCGGCTGAACGGCTGTCGTCGCGGTGGTGTTCACTACGCTGGACGTTCCTGTAGCACCGGATGATTGTTTCAGCAGTTCTAGTAATTGATAATCACGGACTCGATCGCTGCCAGACGAATTCTTGTTGCTCGTCTCGGACTCCTTCGAGCCTTCCTTCGACTGCACACCACTTTGGCTGTTCTGGTTCCCTCGGTCATTATTGTTTCGAACCTCCTTACTCCCTTTCTCTCCGGTTCTTTTGCCTTTGTCGTTTGGTTGATTCGAGATGTTAATGAATCTAGCCGGATTCAATGAATTCGTGCCAACCCTGTTCGCCTTCAAAGGAATCTTCGATGGTGACGTTAGACGATCTTTGGTCGGGGGTTTGCCTTTCTCGTGATTCAGCTTTTTCGAATTCCAAGCATTCCTGGAGGGCGATGGTTTACGCGGTTTCAACGGCGACGATCTCGCGACTTCCTTGGAACGATTCTTTCGAGCGAATTGCGGCGTCCTGTCTGGTTTAGTTGGTGTGCCCTGGATAGGCGATAGTTTGCTAGGTGTCTTCACCGTCTGACGACGGGTGGCGAGGCTCGTTGTGCTGTTACTGTTCCCAGAGACGTTCAAACGGTTTCTCGAGTCGGTGAAGTTCAAGCGACTTCGCGAATCTGTTCGACGGACACCTTTCGGCGAAGAAAGACAATCGGTCGATTTGCTGAGGGACGTTGATCGCTGTCGTTTCGGCTGCGGTATTAAACTTCTTCTTGGACTGCTCTGCTGAGACACTGAAACTGATAATCGCGGTGGTTCTATATACATACAATGCATCACTGTTACTGTTATTATACAGAGTGACCGCGGTCAAATGTAAAGAGCACCATTATTTCTCAACATTTTCATGAAGATATTCAACATATGACGTAGGAAGCACCATTATTTCTCAACTTACAAGAAGAGGTCACATCTGTGGGACCGCTGATTTTAATGAAACTTTTTGTGTCGATTATAGAGACAAAATAAGCAGACACGTGTCCGAGCTTTTTGCCAATGCACATTTTTCACGAATGTATTTAACATATAATTTTTCGATTTGTCTGCATACAATGTAGAAGCGGACAGGGAGTGAGTCTACATGCGAAAATAAGTCGAAAAAGAGGAATAACAGTTTCTTGTTTGACGTAAACTTCGTTTTCGAGAAAAACGATTTTGAAAATCCAGAAAATACACGTGTTATTAGATTAGAATCGTCTGACACGTCTGGTCATGACCAACTAATTCTACTTCCTGCGTCTAACATAATTCCTTTCGTATACAGTCAGAATTTAATTTAATAAATATTTTAATTGAATAGAAAAAAGAAATTTCTTATTATCGACTTACCTTGCCTTACCGTGTTACAACCGCCCCTGGGTAAGCGGTTGTAACACTTTCTCTGTTCACTATTTTTTATTAGTAACTTGGATATTACTTTCATAAAGCGAAACTGCTGTGACTCAATATTGTCAGATAACTATGTAAGATTCTGGTATACAAGTTTTTGTCGTAAATGTAATAGTTTTTCTTGTAAATGTAATAGTTTTTGCATAATCGTAGTTCAAAGTCAAATTGTTACTTTTTGACCACATTCTCCTCTAAACTATTTTTGTTTATACTAAAAATATTCTTTTTTTGTACTATTTAATGAGCCAATAAAATACCCCTAAATTGTAATGTAATGTAAATGCTTTTTTACAAAATGTTTTGTTGTAAATGTAATCATTTCTACATAATCGTAGTTCAAAGTCAAATTGATATTTTCAACCCCGTTCTCCCCTAAACTATTTTTATTTGTACTAAAAAAATATTCTTTTATACTATTTAATGAGTCAATAAAATGCCCCTGAATTTTTGAAAGCGAATATTAAATGCTTTTTTATAAAAGTCTTTGTTGTAAATGTAATAATTTCTACGTAACCATAGTTCAAAGTCAAATTATTCTCCCCTAAACTATCTTTGTTGGTACTTACAAAAATACTTTTTGTACTATTTAACGAGCCAATAAAGGACCCCTAAAGTTTTGAAATCGAATATTAAATGCTTTTTTACAAAATGTTTTGTTGTAAATGTAATAATTTCTACATAATCGTAGTTCAAAGTAAAATTGATATTTTCAACCCCGTTCTCCCCTACACTATTTTTATTTGTACTTAAGAGACTATTTTTTTCTTCTATTTAATGATCCAAAAAAGTACCCCTAAATTTTTTAAAGCGAATATTAAAAGGTTTGTATCAAAGTTTTTGTTGCAAATGTAATAATTTCTACGTAATCGTAATTCAAAGTCAAATTGATACTTCCAACCCCGTTCTCCAATAAAACTATATTTGTTCGTACTAAAAAAAACATATTCTTTTGTACTATTTAATGAGCCAATAAAATACTCCAAAATTTTTGAAAGCGATTATTAAATGCTTGTTTTCTTAAAGAATTCGTAAGTTCACATTATTTTTAGTAGTTTACACCAAGATCCCTTTTAAGAGTCTTAGTTTCGCTGGTCACTCGGAGGACAATTTGTGCCCTGAACAATGAAAACTGGTGATAACAAGATAACAAGAAAATCTCACCACGACGTTCGCTTCGAGCTCTCCTCCGAAGATCCGCGTGATCCGGGGATTGAGGCCTCGACCTCGATCGTGGTGGCGCTCCCTTGAACCCTCGTCCACGGAAGGGCGAGACTCGACCGGTGGCAAGTGTCGGCGACGGACTCCTCGTTTGCGGGGAAGCCGGTCTTGAGTCAGCGATGATCACGAAACTGGATCGTCTGTGCGCTCTAGAGGACGACGTCGAGGACGACGCGATCTTGTAGGGCTCTGGTGCACGCGGCGGTGGCGGCGGTATCGTTGGGGGTGACAGGTAATTCCCGTCGGGTGCCGCGAGCACCCTAAACGGAGGCGGTCGTTGAACATGGCCGTTGTCGATCCGCCTCATCCTTTCGAGGCCCCGAAGCTGCAACGCGAACACACTGTGTACACTCGCCGAAATTTCTATAAAGTCACTGTGTTTTGTAATGAATTCTTATTATTATACCATACCAATGAAAAATTTGTATTTGGTAGCATTTCGGAATTACATAAAGAAAGCATACACACCGATTTCAAAACATAAGTATAACATTTATCGATAAAAGAAAAGAAAAATATAATTTTACGCAGAACAAACTGCGAAATTTCTATAATGTCACTTTCGTTCTACACGGATAAAGTTGAAATTAACGATGGTTTTTTTTATTATTTCTATTTTAATATCTGGTGTAACCTCCATTTTGTTGAATTATATTAAAAATACGATTGGGCATTGACGAAACTAACTTTTGTAGCGTTTAACTTGTCGCGCAATGATACCCCAAACATTTTCAATAGGGTTTATATCAGGGGAACAAGCAGGACATGGCAAAACATTGATGTTTCTTTCAAGAAGCCACTGCTTTATGTGCTTCGACGCGCGTACCCCAGCGTTATCATGCTGATAAATAAAATTGTCATCTTCAATATTTTCTGTAAAGGGTATTAGAACCGTGTCTAACAAATCTGTATAATTTTCCGAATTCATTTTGTGATTTATGTAACACATTGGAGTTTTTTTGTCAGTTTTGAACGCAGCCCATATCATTAGGGAACCACCGTCAAAGTTACGACTCATTGTTACACTTTCTTATTTCTCAGATCATGCCAATAATATTTACAGCCATCA
>CM052204.1:12214179-12301962 GCA_028455805.1 Lasioglossum figueresi
ATTGTCATCTTCAATATTTTCTGTGAAGGGTATTAGAACCGTGTCTAACAAATCTGTATAATTTTCCGAATTCATTTTGTGATTTATGTAACACATTGGAGTTTTTTTGTCAGTTTTGAACGCAGCCCATATCATTAGGGAACCACCGTCAAAGTTACGACTCATTGTTACACTTTCTTATTTCTCAGATCATGCCAATAATATTTACAGCCATCAGGCCCATATACATTAAATTTTTTTTCATGAAAAAATGACAAACTCCCACTCTTTCATCCAGGAAATATGTGCCCGTGCGAAATCAAAACGAGCCTGTTTATGTACTTCTTTTAGACCTGGTTTACGTTGCAATTTTGTTCACACAAATTGCCCAGAAGAATTTAAAAGTTGTTGCACGCGTCTTGTTGTTACTGAAAGCTCCAATTCAGCTCGAAATTGTGCTGCGTTTTTCGTTTCCTTAGCCGCGGACCTCGTTAATAATAAATGTTGTTCTTTTACAATTTTGTATTACCACCTTTAAACTGATTTTTTCCGTAATTTTCATATAAATTGATATTATTATTAATCACAGTATATGAACGATTAATTTTCTTAGCAATTGCACGATTAAAGCAGCCCATATTTTTATAAGCATCGATCGATGCTTTTTCTTCAATTGTTAGCACTTTTCTTCTCGGCATTCTAATACACGCGAATCAAATGATAAGAAACAGGATTTACACGACTTCTAAAACTAATACTTTTAGAATATTTCAAATTTTTCGTAGTTTTCTGCTCGGAATCCAGAGAAACGCTAAGTGACTTTATAGAAACTTCGCACTTGTGTTCTGCATCACGCAGAAAAAAATTTAAACAAACGTAAATAGTGAACATAGCGCTCTAGAGTGCGTAGTCCCTCTATCCGAGTGTTAACAAGGCACAAGACCAGATACGATAAATAATCAAAAATGATATTTCTCAAATATCTATGAATATGAAGATGACTTTATAGAAATTTCGGCCACTGTACACTGCAGATTAGGATGGCCTTTATTTATTCTTGACGAGAATCTTTTTTTAAAATTTGAACGTACTTTTTTTTAATTGTATGTACAGGGTGGTACGTAACAAAGTATGCATTGTATGAAACAACTTTTTCTAGAAAAGTTGTATGGTTTGAAGGTACACATTATGTAATTCATGTACTTTTTTTGTAAGTGGAGACGTGTCCGAGATTTGAAGGTCAACCTCGTCTTTTTAAATAGAATGCTATACTTTTTATGTCAAAATATCGAAGAGCATTAAAGTTTGTGTAAAAAAGTACTGACCTTTATTAGCCGTAAACAATAATAGTTAACGAATAATGTCACTTTGTTTCTTGAAAAGGGTCTGTGCATGATATCAAGTAACAGTTTCAATACCAGCAATGATCTCCGTAAGACCGCGGAGTTTACGTGACAATGTTTATCAACATCGAATCGTAATCGCCTATTCTGTTCGTGATTCACTATTGAAGTTATCGTCAACGTTTATACGTGACTATCTCAGTAAGATAATAGCAAAACTGAAGGCTGCTCTTTACTTTACCGGACCAAACATATTTGCCTTTCCCCTATAAATTATTATCTATTTGCTATGCAATCCACTAGATTTTAACGAGGAGAGCTGAAGAAGAAGGAGTCCTACGGAAATCTTTGCTGGTATCGAATCTCCTACTTGATATCATGCACAGTCCCTTTTCAAGAAACAAAGTGAAATTATCCGTTAACTAATATAGGTCGGTATTTTTTTACTCCAAATTTAACGCTCTTCGATGTTTTAGGATAAAAAATATAGCATTCCATTTGAAAAAACGAAGTTGACCTTCAAATCACCGAAACGCCTCCACTTACAAGAAAAGTATATGAACTACATAATGTATCTCTTCAAACCATAGAAGTTTTCTAGAAAAAGTTTTTTCATACAATGCATACTTCGGAAATTATTGAGAGTAAAAAAGTTACGTGGACCACCCTGTATATTACTTTTGTTAAAAGTCAAAAACATTTGTTGGTTTCAGTTTATCAAGGGTTAAGTTCTTGTAAAGAGAACTACGTTTCGGAAACCCCTCTAAAATGAACCGTTAAATAAATATTCGTATAAGTGAATAACTTTTAAATCAATGTATTTCTAACATTAAAACTTGGATTTTCGGCATTTTCTCGTCAAAATCTACAGGATTGCATTAACATAAATTACAAATTTCCTGAGGTGCAGTTCAGCCGAACAATAGATACACGCATTAACAAGATCTTTCACGAAAATGAGGTACCTCGAGTCCTTCATGCAGACCACCAGGATGCGAAGGACGACGAGATCCGTTGTCGCTCTCACCTGAAAAACAGAGAGAACGCAGTGTTGATATATGCACGAATTTGTTTCCCTGCGATCTAAAGATATCTAAAGATATACAGTGGGTGTACAATGCATTCGTACACCTTCTAAAAACGAATAACTTTCTCAATATTAGACCCAACAGCTTGAGTTTTTTTGAGACGTTAGAAGGATTGGTTTACTAGCTAATGTGTAAATAATTTTTTTTTAAATTGTTATTGGTTTATAAATTTTTTATCTGTGCCTGTATTGAAAATTTAAAACATGTATTTTGTAAATCTAAGTAAGTTATATACATGTACTGCAAAGTTTCATTGAAATCGGTTGACGCATAAAAAAGCTATGAGCATTGTAAGATGTAAAAATATTTGAATTTATATATAGGGTTTAAATCGCAGATTCTTACAATTTTTGCTATTTTCAATCAATTATATACCATAATATCCTTGATCGATTTCGATAAAACTTTGTACATGTACGTATATAACTTACTTAGACCTACCAAATGCACCTTCTAAATTTTCATTACATGCACAGATAAAGCATTAAAAGATCATGGACTTTACTTTTCCTCTACAATTGCGACCAATAACAATTTTAAAAAAAATTTATTTACATATTAGCTCGTAAACTAATCCTTCTAAAGTCCGAAAGAAACCCAAGCTGTTGGGTCCAATTTTGAAAAAGTTATTCGTTTTTAAAATGTGTACGAATACTTCGTACACCGACTGTACGTCATTCCAGCGTGGCGAATTACACGAATTACGCCACAAAAATGAACGACAGAGTGTCTTTACCCACTTGTATAAGAAAAACAACTGTAAACGAATCGCGCGCTCTTCTCCCTTTTTATAAATAACGATCGGAACGACTTACCCCGGGAACTTCTATCCCCGGTCTTCCCTACACTCTTGACAAACGAAACCCATTCAGTATCTACAGACATCATCTTGAAGAATGAAAAGCAGTCGCAACAATTCCACATGTAATAAAACCGTTCCAGAGACCGCATTTATTTCTTTAATATTCTCAGAGACCTAGTTCCCCATTCATTATGTACAACGGACGCGGTAATCAAATTAGATCGTTCCTCTTAGATTAGCTTCTAATCTTTATCTTCCCGTTCTCTCCCCCGTGTTCGCCACGGTTTCGAGAGCAAAAGGTTGAATCGTTCGCCGGAAATCCAAGAACAAAGCCTTCCTGAAGGCTCAGTCTACCCCTAATCCGAGGTAACGCTTATTATGTTTCTTCTTCCTTTTCCTTCCCTTTCCTTTCCGCGAGAAGATCCACCACGCAGATTCGTTCGTGGCTTGGCAATTAACAGAGCCGCGTGTAACATCGTAATTATTCGTCGACTGTTGCAATTACTCACTCTAGCTTTGCGAGCTCTGTCGAGCGGGCAGCAGCTTCGGGTAGGTACGCATTTTGTTCACGCTCTCATAGACGAGAATGCCGGACCGATGCGATGCGATGCGATCGCATCAGTCTCGCGTTATGCTTATTACCGCGGCACCGTGACGCTGCTGAACTACATTTTTCTATAGTCCTTCGATGTGATATCGTAGTCTAGATTTTTTCAGACGAGCGATGCGTCCTCGTCTACGATTGCATTTCGAAAAGTTGGTGCTAAGTGCCAAGAGACGCGAATTTAGCCTAAGAAGCTGTACTGAAGGAAGAGATATCAGTTAAAGTAGAAGCTAGTAAATGTAATAAATCTTCTTTTTACTTCTTTGAAGAAAGATAGAACGATTTTTAACGATCGTGTGCCGACAGTAATTTTACTAAATGTAAATGCGATTTTAAATTTGAATCGTTATAGGATAGAACGCGGAGAACCCGCCGGTTTTAATTGATACAATTCTAACTTTCAGTTCTATCCTGTACGATGTAACTTACACAAGAGACATGATTTCTAAACAAAAAAGGAAGCATTTTTGTTAGTGTTAAGTTTTTATAAAGTAGAGCTCCGTAAACGTAGTATTTAAGATATGGAAGTGCAATGATCAAATTTTTAACAGATGTATAACTAACATAGACAACGACGTATGTTTTAAATTTTCTTTACAGGCTGAAATGAAAATTTTTAGAAAGTGCCTGTTCTATTTCCTCATAATCCTAATCCTTTTTGCACGTCGTTTAGTAAGCCAATGCTTTTAACCCCTTGCCGTACCTTTTCCTTTACAGTTACAGTGATTAAAACGTCTTTATGCACAAAAATGTCGTAGAAGGGAAAAGGAAATGTATATTTTTTGTACGGCTACATTTATTTTAATGCTTAGACATTGATTACAAGCGAATCAAATTTTATTTCATCTAAAATCAAACGCGTAACGTTCATATTTGTTAGACTTTGTTAAAATCCTCCATCGCGAGTCTGGCTCGTCAACATACGGCAAGGGGTTAATTGCTAAAAAGAAGTCGGGTCGTTTGGTCCGATTTTTAAAATGTTATACTATTTGAAAGGGTGTTCGGACACTTTCGCGAGCGACTGTATGTTTATCTAATACACACAACAACCGTAAAACATTAAACCGTATTTCGAACACACAAAGTGATTCAACCTGTTCGAAAATGCTACCGGAACTAACATTCCGGCACATTTATTTTGAATACGGTCACGCTGTAGAGAACATTATAAAACGTTACTGGTGCAGTTAGATCTGTTAGGCACTCGACGCATATAGTTGCAGCGGTGTAGGTAAAGAATAGGAAAAAAATGGGGCAACGGAATACGTAGTACGTAACAATCATTGTTCGCATTGTATGTACAATCGTAAAAATTGGATAACACGGTTTCACTGTTGCTGCGTTACGTTTTTTCTTCTGTGTAAATACTAATACAGTTTCAGTTACTAAATATGTACATATATGTCATCGCCACGACTCACAGTGGGATATTTAGCCCAAAAAGTTGGAAAAAACTTAGCTAGTAGACAACAAATTTTATGCATTTATGACACAAATAAGTAGGTGTAATTTAGAAAAGTAAAACCGTTAGCAAAATTTATAAATACTGTTACATTATTTTCAATCTATTAAGCATACTAAGAAAGAAAATAAACTTCCACTTCCCTCCAGTTTATTGCAGTTCGAGTACAACATTTTTATATCTAACTATAACATTATGAAGTCGATAATGCATTTTAACATTTAAAAAATCAAAATGATTTTTATTTTGTGTCGAAAAAAAAAAATTGTTTCAAAATTTTATATTATAGAAGTTTGTAGATGTTTAAATACTGCTCAACCCTTTCGTTGGAAACATTTTCCCACCAAATGATCAGAAACCCTTGAAAAAATGGGAATAATAGAGTGCTTTCATCGAAAAGTTAAAATATAATAATAATATGTAGATCACAAAACTCTTTAATAAGTAAATATATATTTTAAGAAATTTTTAAATTCTTCTTACTATTAATTCTCATTAGGAAACACATGCTCTAAGTCTGTTGATGCTCATTTCTATTTAAATTATTTATAAATCTTCAATCTGTGCAAATCTGGGACTAATTCTTCTTGCGCTATGATCACAAACCTTTATCGAATAAGTAATATATCAATAGTATAAAACAATCGTCAATGAAGTTTTATAATCGTAAAAAAACTTACGGAATGATTGATTACGTTCAAATATTAATAACTATACTAATTTAGATGATAACGAAATGAAATCTGTGTGAAAGTGCTATGTGTACCAACTTGAAAAGCTTCTGCAATGTAAGAATTTACACAATTTCTGGAGCACTACGTACCACTTATACTGTAACACTTACGTAAAATTTTGAAATAGACTTTATTCCGACTTTTCGGGTCAAGTACCCCACTGTAACTGCGAATCCTGACCGGTTTTATCGTAACCGTTAAGTTGACGATGAACTTTGACAACTACGGGCACAGTCGTCACCCTATCAAATATTAAACAACAATTCTGTGAACACATTTATCAGAAACCTTTCGACCGCAACGATCCACTGATGTGTTCGCTCTATTTCTTAAACACACGGTCTTAACAGTTTTCGTTTATGCATCACGTACCACGAACGATGAATCACCTTTATCCTGTTACCCATCATTTTCACGAAGAGTACCCCGTGAAATCTATTGCAGTGTACCGCCGAAGTCCACAAAGACAATGCACAAAATGACTCATGGAAATCTTGCGTCGAGGCCCAAAACATCGTGACAAATTGAAACGGAGGATATCTTATCGGCGCTTTGAACAGATTTCCATCATAGAAAACAGAGTATTTGGCTGTAGGAGTTTCACTATGATTAATCATAACTATCGGCGGTGATAACCGAGAGAAATAAATGAAGAATAAACTTTTACAAAGATACTCTAAGCTTTTAACATACAAACCTTCTCTGGATAAATCTTTGGCAAAAGATAATGATGAATTGTCTAGGAAAATTGCAAATCGAGGAAGGGACTTTGTATGGAATAATTTGAAAATGTCTGATGTTTTACAATATTGGAAGAAGAATAAATGAAGAATAATCACTGGTGCGATAATATCGGAAACGCCATCCCTTTGACATGATACGCATGCAGCGAGTCGAGGCTTTCCAAGTCGGCGAACACTCACGAAAAAATGAGTTCGCGTCCAGTGACATTCCTCAAATCAAAACGTCACGAGGCAAGTTTGTCAATGTTCGAATCGGAAGAGACGAGCATGGAAGGTCTCGTGCCCAAAATGTATGTATTGACGAGGGTACGCGTCGCAACGTTTGCAATGGCGACGCGACGCGTTGATTTACGGAGACCGCTTGTCTCAAATTAATGGACAGACCAATAGAGGCGATTTGTGAACTGCAAAGCTGTAGAACCGTTTCCAGAGACTCGTGGCACGCTTTCTAGAAATCTGTCTCCCGTGAATCGCGATTCCACGCAGGAATGGGGAGCTCGAGGAAATGGTGCGTGCACCGTCATATTTGTTTAACCCCCTATACTATTAGATCCGAGATCATTTTCAAACTACCAGACACATCAAACGAAAACGTTTCCACTATCAGAAGCGAAGAAAACCAATTTTCCTTTGTTTTCGCAAGACTATCAATGGATTCAATTCAATTGCAATTGTTAATAATTATTAGACAGCGAATTTTACGCATTTATGACAAAAATGAGTAGGTGTAATTTAAAACAGTGAAAACATTAGAAGAATTTAAAAATACGATCATATTATTTTCAACGTATTAAACATATTAATAAACAAAATAAATTCGTATTGCATTCCAATTTGATGCAATTCAGATAGAACATTTTTATTTAGCATAAAAATCCGCTGTCTAATAATTATATTAATCTATTGTTTCAGCTTTTCAAGCGAACCTATTTCAAAGAGACTGTTGAGATCATTTTAATAGATGATCTAGCTATGAATGGATTAAATTCAATTGCAATATTTTTAATAATTATAGTGATTTATTATATTATCTTTTCAAGCGAACTTATCTCAAGACCAATTTTATAAATAATCTTAATGTAGAGACACATTCTCTTAGAAAATGGCTAAATAAACTGCACTCTCATTCTCCATACTCGAACGACGTAAAGTGCGATCATTACCGATGCGAATCTTTCTGTGAATTGAAGAATTGCTGAGGAAAGTAGAAATCGGAATATTTACTACTGTAATTAGGTGGTTCGGATCCCACCGTAATAAACAGTAGGTCCCGCTGAAAAGGCGACAGGGAGAGTGGAAAGAAGGGAGAGATTGGTAAATGGATTTGAAACCCTGAGGGGACCAAATAATCATACTACTGTAATTAATATTTTTTTTTACAGGCACAGGGGAAGACAAAATGTGTGTTCAACTTTGAGTTTTGACCAACAATCATTACCTATAAATGCATAAATATCCGCGATCTAGTCATTACTTCGAGACACGATCGCATATACCATAATTCTGAGGATCATTGGTGGAATGCGCGTGCAACCTTGACACCTTAAAAACTGTTAATGAAATATGAGTCCGATGGCAGGTGGTATGCTCGACGATTTTTCAGGTGCGTCCGTGTGTATCATGCACTCAATCTAATTGAAATCGGAAATCGAGAATGCGTCAACAGCGCCAACAATTGAAACTTTATTTCCCATTTTGAGAAAACTCTGTTAATCGGCAAAATGCAAAAATGCGCAAGATTTAATTTGAATAACGTACGAAATTCTGTACTACGAATGTAAAGCTAATTATTTTCATTGATTAAAGTCTATCAAACTCTACTGTATTAGGCTCGTAATAACTTGTATGCTCTTTTATTTAAAACCATACGTAATATGTAAACCAATCGATTCATTGCTAATTCGACTAATTAACACTTTACCTACTGAAAGCCTATTAATAGGATTTTCAATAATTGTGCTGTACCAAAAGAAAGCGTAGAAATTTTCTTTTACATCGCAATCTTAAATGAAACTATTAGATGATGTTATTGAGGGTGACTTGTCAGCTCACAACGAAAATTGCTTTTGCTATTGAAGGTTCCATTAAAAAGTGTTTAGTCATGTATCAAAGATTTTTCAAAATTATGCAATAATCACCGGTCGTTAATGTGTTAATATTCTAGCAAATCTCGTACCCTTCGACTCAGAATTTATACGTAGCATTGATAGCATCTTAACACGTCGTAGACTAACGAGGTACTCGACACGAGCGACGAACCTGATCTACAACAAGCTAGCGCAACATTTCTCCTGATCGATGCTATAAATAACAATTTGACGGCGATGAGCCACAGGAAAAGGTAGCAGTCAGTTTAATTAGCATCCGTTGCGCAACATTTCATGGAGACGGGGCAGTGTTGAGGTGGATACCATTTTACGCCCGTGGATTTTCTATTCGCGGTGTAAACGGCGAACGCGTACCGCAACAGACTTATTGGTCGGCGAATAACAAATTAAGGAGCTGGCAACGAGAGTGGAAAATGCGAATCCTCTTTGACGAGGAGCAACGACCCCGTGCGTATACAACCGTATTCATCGGTCAAGGAAGTCCCGCATGGCGTAACGATCATGTAATAACGTAATACCTGATTATTTCACGGGGCAGTCGAGCAAGGACCGGAAAATTAATTGTTACGCAAACTTAAGCGATTCTACGTTTGCATTGTTAAACGAGTTATTACGGGAGACCGTTTGTTATCCACCGATTGACCATTCAAAGTATTGCAACTGATGGATGTCGGTCTGAAAAACGGTGTTTCTAGCAAGTCTGTATCTAGACATTTCTAGTTGCACTCCCGCTCAAAAATATGTGGACAACACGTTTAATTTTTATATGAATCTTTGATCAGTTTTATTCAATTTTATGCGGTCTAGTTTACACAGTTAATAATAATTCATTAGATATCAGATACGGCAGACCACGCTAATGGATCATCAATTGAATTGTACAATTTGGTACTATGTGGACACTTTGTTGCAAGTATAACTTATTCTAATAGTACCAAATAGTACAATTTAATTATTAAAATCACTTGAATAAATAAACGTTTCTTCTACGATAATCCATTAGCGTGGTTTGCTGTCTTCTCAAGACAATAATAATAATTATTTAAGTAAATAATATATATTATTTAAGTTAATTATATAAGTATAAACTAGACCGCATAAAAAATTAAACGTGTCGTCCACATAATTTTGAGCGGTAGTGTATATATCGTAGACATAAAAATAATTTTTTTATTTATCGACGATCGCATTAAAGAAGTTCTAAAAATATATTTAAAGTGGGTACTCGGTTAACGACATAAGGGTTGAAAAAAGAGAATTTCGAAATAAGAAGCTCACATAATTATTATTAATATATATATATTCTCTAGTACTGTGTAAACTAGATCGCATAAAAAATTAAACGTGTCGTCCACATACTTTTGAGCAGGAGTGTATATCCCTTGGGAAATGTAGAATCTTCCTATTCCTTTTATAACGGAAACTTTCGCTCCCGATGTATTTTGTACGTTTCTGCAAACATGTTGTGCGTTCTACGAGCATTGTGATGTTAAATTTGTTTCCCATCGTCAGAATATAAACTAAATTCAGCGACGGACCGTTAATTCTGGGACCATAGGCTAACGCTGTTTGAGAGTGTACCCAATTAACCCAAATTAACTAGAGTACCAAAATTTTTTGTATAATTCTTGTTCTCTTAAGTTTTTTGTAGTGAGAACTTCTTTAGGTGCATCGCGTACACAATTACTGAGCAGTGAATGAGTCTGATCCGTCACGCTTCGAGGTGAAACGCTATTTCTGATAAATAGCCAGCAGTAGGCACCTATTTTAGCGATGCCTATGGCAGTATTTCAAAATGTTTTTTCCTGAAATAATATTTCCAAAAACTTAACATAAAATCCATAAAACTCCATCAAATTCTTTTGCAAACACCCTAGTTAATTTAGGCCGCATTAAGCTATACTATTTCTACTTTTACGCCTAAAATTGTATGTAGAAAACATAACAAAATAGATATTTATTAAAGCTTAACGGATTAATGGATCCCATTCTAATGAATTTGTATGGATATTGCTACAAAAATTATGTCAATGATTTATCAACGTTACAGGCAATAGTAACTCTGATCATTAGACAGCGGATTTTACGCATTTATGACAAAAATGAGTAGGTGTAATTTAAAACAGTAACAACATTAGAAGGGTTTTAAAACACTGTCATATTATTTTCAACGTGTTAAACATAGTAACAAAGAAAATAAATGTTTATTTTACTTCAAATTGTTGCAATTCAGGTAGAAAATTTTTATTTTCCATAAAGATCCGCTGTCTGCTGATCATACACATAAATACAGTTACAGTCGGGGACAAAAGTAAGTGGACACCCTTTAAAAATTAATAACTTCCTGAAAATTTAACCAATCAACTTTTTTGAGGTGTTAGAAGGATTAGTTTACTAGGAAATGTGTACAAAATTTGGTAAAATTACTATTGGTCGGAATTCCGAACAAAAATAGTGAAGGTACGGTTTTTAATTTTTTTAACTGTGTCCCTAACATTTTCAGACGCGTTTGGTGTACATCCTAAGTGAGTAATATTTGTACATGTATGCACAAAGTTTCATCGAAATCGATTGACGCATAAAAAAGCGATACGCATTGAAAGATGTAAAAATCTTTGAATTTTGGACTCGCCATTTATTTAAATCGCAGTACCTCACAATTTTTGATATTTTTAATCATTTATGGCTCATATCAACCTTAGTCGATGAAACTTCGTGCATGTATGTACGTAACTTACTTATTGTTAGTTCTAAAAGAAGTTTATTTTAAATTATCATTATAAATAGAGATAAAAGATTTCGTAGTCCTGACCTCTACTCTTATTTCTTTGTAATTTCGACCAATAGTAAATTCTATAAATAATTTTTTCACACATTACCCAGTCCATCTAACATCTCAAAAAAAGAACTCGAGTCGTTTCGTCCATTTTTAAAAAGGCTTTGTTTTTAAAGAGTGTGAAAAGTTCTGTTAAAAACGTGAAATTTAAATTATCCAATGCCACTACACGTATTATCGATCAAAGCCTCGCCCTAAATCGATAAATTTCGCACCGAGATAGACAGAAGGAAGTATTCCCAGTCCAGGAAACAATTCAAACTATATGTAGACTAGAGCTGCGTATTTCGCTTCGCATACGGTGAAGATCGAACTTTAATTTTTCAAGCTATACCTTGCGGTCAAGCGTGGAAGCAAGAAAAGATCCATTCGAAAACAACGTCGGTATGCAATCAAAACGCCATCAGGAGTACGTTGATAGCGATTGAGATTATATTTCGATGCATTACTTAGCTGGAAATTATTAATTATGTGTACTCGTATAACGCACATATATTCAAGTGTTGAAATCCTCCCCTCAGATTTTAACGGGAACATTTTTCAATCACTTTGTTTTAACCTACAAGTAACAGAAAAAATTTAAAAAAAAACGAGCGAAGATATCATTTAAGGGGGTTTTCAACCCTTTGGGCTTCAAAAAATCGAAAAGTTTTTGTTTTCTTTTTAAAGTTTCGCATTTCTAGAATACTGTGGTGGAAGGGAAATTTCTATTTACTAGAGATGTGCGGAACCGGGACGAAATGGGACGGGAACGGGAATGATCGGGATCGGGACGGGATCTTGAAACTTTCGGGTATTCTCGAAAATGATCGGGTTTCCCGAAAATGTTCGGCATTTCTTAAAATGCTGGGATTCGAAAACGTGTCTTGTATTCTAGAATATGACCATAGTGTTAGATTAATCAAAATAAAACATCAAGTTTTAGTTAACTCGATAATTTATAACTAGACAGCGAATGTTTATGCAAATGACCTGGACAGAAATTTACGTTATCTGTAGAGGATTTTGAAAATATGGCTTGTAATAAATAATCATTAACATTATGTTTACTATTTTTGCTATAGCGACTGTACGCGTGACTTCTCTTTACACGATATTTCGAAAATCGAAGTTATACATATAGAAGACTCCGTACAGTATCAGAAATCCCGAAAAAAATTTACGAGAAACCCAAACACCACTGGAAATCCCGATTATTCTCGGGAAACCCGAACATTTTCGGAATCCCGTCCCGAAATAATACGAGTCTTCCCATCCCGTTCCCATCCCGTTCCCAACATCGGGATTCTGGAATTCCCGGGTTCCCGTACACCTCTAACTATTCACACATTATTCTTTGTAAAATGATCTACAATGGAGCATACAACTTTTCATATCTTAATTTATTAAACATGCAACCATTTTGGCTTCAATAAATCTAAAAGTTCTTGCTTTCTTTTTAAAGTTTCGCATTTCTAGAATACGGTGGTGGAAGGGAAAAATCTCTATTTACACATTATTTTTCGTAAAATGATCTACAATGAAGCATACAACTTTTGATATCTTAATTTGTTAAATTTTTATGAAAGTTTGAAGTTGATTTCTTTTCAGCGAAAAGGATATTTTTGCTTTTGACAGTCGCAATTTTCTCACTTGTCACAATGAGTAAAAACTCGTTCTTTACATTGAAGATAATCTATTTCTGTTTCAGTTAATATGAACACATGGAGTTCGATAATATTATACAACTCCACCATTCTGTAATTTTATGCAATAAAAAAATGATGAACATAAAGCTAAACTGTTACTTAATATTCCCTAAAAAATGTTAGATTTACACCACTTTACTAGGCCTACAGAGTTGAATACCCCCTTAAGTGTTTTCCTTAAACATTATTGATAATTCAGAATGAAAAATTCACTTATTAATTTCTTCAGAGTGTATAAAAAGTAATTGTCATCCGTCCTAAGGGTGAATCTACTCCTCTGGATACTCCTTCTAAAGTTTGTTTTTACATCAACACGTTTGATTCATCGAGAAGACGAAAATTTTTAAAGAAACCATTTGGAAGACGCGGACTATTGAAAATTTTTTTAATAAAACATTAACTTGTAGTTTACAGTTTTTTTTTAATAAACGTATCTATATTGTTATATCTATTAAAAAAGAAGGCAGGGAGGTGCGGAAAAAAATTTTCAGAGAGGAATAGTAGCATAAATATTGGAAACCGCTGTACTAATGTAAAGTATAGGTATGTACTTACAAATTTTTCAGATTCTGCTGTTCCTTCGTCGGATCTACAGGACACTGACATTTACGCGAATACGTCTTAACCACTTCGTTCTCTTGGACTGATTATGTCGCGACGCCGATACTGTCTGTATGAAGTCGCAGACGAGTTATCCCTCGTCGCAATACCGTTCGCAGGAGGGATAACACATACATGGCAACGCGCAAGCAGTATTGCGTCGCGAGATACTTCGTCTGCGACCTTATACAAACAGTATCGACGTCGCGAGATAACTCGTCTGTGACCTTATACAAAGAGTATCGGCGCGGCGTCGCAACATCACACGTCCAGGGCGAACGACGTGGTTAACACTAAACCTACCACCACCGATCGAAATGATCGGTTCCAGATATTTTAATTTACACTAATTAAAATAATAACAATTATTTCATACGAAATTATTGTATACATGTCTTTAATAGAGCACGTATCGCAATAGAAGCCGCACAAAGTCTAAATCACATTAATCCTGTCATTTTTATACGGGAGCATGTTCCAGTTACTTTTGAGGCTCGGTAGATTTAGTGTTCAGAACTACGAAGCACGAAATACCACACCTCTACGCAACACACTTTTCGAAATCGTGACTACAAACGAGAAGAAGTTACTCCGACCACGATCAAAATAATACTGCGATTGTTGCCTCGGTTTTTTCGTGAATGGTTAAAGGTAAATTTAGGTGGGGAAATATAGCGTTTGTTAATTGGACGCATTCAAGGAAATTTATTTTGGTAATGTTTTCGGTCGTTAATGGCGTGATTTATGAGCGTGATTACGTTTGCTCGTCGCTTCGGTGGGTCTGTCGCACGTGTTGTCCATCTGTGGGGGTTGAAATTGTCGGATCGCGGTGGTTGTGAAGTAATCGGTCAGTTCGGAATCGATTTGCATGCGTTTTTTGCCTTCTATAACGACCTTTTCGGTGTGTTTCAGTTCACCTTCAAGTTTATCGCCAGTAGTCGGGCTTTTGTGTCCGCAACAATAATGTGGTTGTGAAAAAGCGGTACGCGACGGAACAGAGGCGATTCTCGAAAAATAAATATTTCCTTGGAAAGGATTTCTTTTGTTTTAATCTATCAGTCTTGATCGAATGCGTTGTATGCTGGGAAAACGGAGTTTCCGCGCGGACATGGCATTAAGATCGTAGAACTATTTTGATCGTGGTCCGGAGTAATTTCTTCTCGTTCGCTGTCACGATTTCGGAGAGTGTGTTGCGTAGTGTTTCGTGATTGTGTAAGAACGTGGTGTTTTGTGCTTCGAAAATAGGCTTCGGAAGACAGGCACAGTTATTGGGACGTATTCGCGTGAGTAAACAATAGTGTGCTGTTAACCCGACGGAGGAACAGAAGATTCTGAAAAATTTGTAAGTACTTATACATTAATACTACATTATACATTAGTAGTACTCTACATTAGTATTTTATAATGTAGGATTAGTATTCTTATGCATAACAATGGATATAAGATTTTCTTTCATATTTTTAACTTCAAGTTTATCATCTGAATGGGCAGAGAGACGATGATGACCCGGGCATGGGCCTAGCAATGAATGTTAGTAGCTATGTATTTAGTAGCAGGCTTTTGTCTATACGTATAACTCCACACAATCAAATTTTGCATAAACTTTAAACAGTTTATATCTCAATAACAATTTGTGCGTGATATATGGTTTCTTTCAAAGTTTTTCTCTCCGCGATGAATTGAACGTGTTGATGTAAAAACAAACTTTAGAACAATTTTCTTTGGTACAAACAATTTCGCGGCAAGTTTTTCCTGCAAATGCCCACCCATCCAGAGGTGTAGATTCACCCCTAGGACGGATGACCATTACTTTTTATACACCCTGTACAACTCTTCCCTATATAGCTTCCGTCTCCGGGAGTGTGAAAAAAATCTCGATGTTAACTGGCACGCGGCGCAATTACAGCTAATTTGAAACAATATATTTCGACATAGCCGAGATTACATGGTCGTGTGGATTTTTTATTACACGGAAGCGATCAGCGCACATATTTTCCGTCGGTGCGGCGAAGGCAACACGGACGAAACATCTCGCGTGCGAGTCATTGTCGTTGCTTTAATTCAAACGTCTCCCCAAGTAGTACTAAGCATCGTGTTCCTTGACAATTGTCATCGATCAAAAACGAAATACAAGCGTGTGCATGCATATTAATCCTGTAGTTCCGCGGACACATCGAGAAACAGCGTATTAAACGCCTGCCGTAATTTCTCAATTCCGAAGTTTTTAGAGGGTGGTTAGATGACAAACGGTTTCCTGTTCGAAATTCATCGGCGCAGAGCGTCCTTCGAAGTATTCGTCTGATTTACGATTAAAACGGGATGATTATCTTCCCCTAAAGCCCTGAATATTGACGATACGTCGAGCGTCATACTTAATTGGTTCGATATCGATCAAAATATAATAGCGCACGTGTATGATCGATAGGGATGCAATCAACGGAGTACTTTTTTAATGAAGTATTGTTTAATAATATGAAATTTGTAACTTAGATCTATGTATATTACAACTTTTAATGTTAACTTGCATCTACTCGAAATGGCCAAGCAGACCTGCGGCATATTTGAAATGAGAATAAGAAATAACTGTATTTGAAATTAATTTATTTCGCACCCTTATTTTCAATACTGTTACTTGAGAATAAAGATAATATTGATTTATTTTTGAAATAGTATAGCAATTTCAAACAGTATATTATTTCGCTACTTCTTTATTTCAAGTTAAAAAATAAAATGAACATTAATTTTGAAGAAAAAATGAACATTAATTTTGAAGAATAAAATGACCATTAATTTTGAAGAATAAAATGAACATTAATTTTGAAGAAAAAATGAACATTAATTTTGAAGAATAAAATGGACATTAATTTTGAAGAAGAAATGAACATTAATTTTGAAGAATAAAATGAACATTAATTTTGAAGAATAAAATAAAATAACATGATATTTTATATTACATTTACATTATTTGAAATGCGTACCCATTTTTCTTTCGAATTTGTCTACTTTCACAGTGGCAGACACGTGTTTAATTTACAATTAATTAACACATTACCGACCAGTGATTATTGCATAATTTTGAAAAATCTGTGGTACATGGCTAAATACTTTTTAACGGAACTTTCAATAGCAATAGCAATTTTAATTGTAAACTAACAAGTTATCTTCAATAACGTCATCTAATAGTTTCATTTAAGATTGCAATGTAAGAGAAAATTTCTATGCTTTCTTTTGGTACAGCAAAATGATTGAAAATCCTATTAATAGGCTTCCGGTCGGTAAAGTGTTAACATTGAAGCGAGCAGGTTTATTGGAAACAAGGCTTCATTGGGCCAGGAAAGAAACAAATTCCGTAGGATTTTTCCTTCTTAACTAGAACAGTCGGACTTTTATCGATCTGATTCAAATCCGACCACAGAGACCACCACGAGGGACGCGCGCGCGACTTTTTCTCCAGTGAATGAGCGAACCCAAAGCGATCGACAGAATTGACACGCCATCGATTAACGTTTTCGTGTGTTTCGCGCGTCTCCGAGTCCATGTTTATAGAATCTCGCGAATCCCGTAGCGAAATCACCGATCCACGACCACAGCTAATGCATTCTCGAGCGATTAACGCTGCCCAAGGTGGGCGCTGCAATATTCACGCGGTAGATGTTATCCGACTAAGCCAAAAAAAAAAAATGTGTGACCCATGAAATTTCGAGCGCGACCTCGTGCGATAAACACGATACACTTGGCGCGTGTCTTACGAATTCCATCAATTCCCGAGGAAGTTGAAAACATTCGAAACATTCGAAAGATTCCGTGACACGAGAGAAGTTCCAACGATTAACTTTTTATTGTGTACAAAGTCGAAGCTAAATTCAACTGGAACTTCTTAAAATGACTCGTCGTTGCGAACGCAGTGTTATAAAAATAATTTCGAGGTATACGTTTATGCTTGAAGAAGGGGGCGGGGATGCAATCTTGATCTGGACGATTATCGCAACCCTGACCGAGACGGCAAAGTGCAAGTTACCGAAGATTACTGAGAGAGTACCGTAGTCTTACCTGGCTACCAGGTGGACAGCGAAGTCGACTCGCCGGACAGGGTGCATTTACGAGGGTGTAAGCCTCAAGGAAGAGTCGGTAATCGACATCAAGATCGACATCGACATCGACGTAGACGTAGACGTAGACGTAGACGGCCGCGGCGTCGCGTCGGTCCGCGTCTTCGCGTGAGCACGAACGCGTCCTTACTGCCGCGGGGTAGGCCGGCTCGACTGTTCGCCGTTCGTCGAGAAAGCGAGGGTACGAGCTGGTCACTTGAGAGGCGCTGGCGCGATGACCAAGCATCGGAAAAGCATGGCAAGACATCCAGAATATACTACCATTTATACCAGCAGGTCGTTCCTTACTCTCTAGTAGAAATTTTACTCTTCCTCTGCGAAACCTTTACAGCCCAACCAAAATCTTCATCCACTTTCACCACCCTTCCGGCTACAAACGTATCAGATTCTGAAAGATTATATGTAGACATATTTTTAAATATCCATCCAATCTTTTTACACTTTCTTTGTATATACATCACTTACTAAAATCTATTTGATTTAGAATATCCTTGGCGCAAAGGTAGAGTTCTTCTTGTTTTCTTGTTTTACTTTTAAATGAACTGAAAACTTGTGCACGACATAGCTTCTGTAGACGTTGATTTATGATATGTACGGTATCCAGCTGTATAGTATGTACTTTGCGTTTAATCCTACCCGTGCCAATCATATGTATACCAAACTAGTTTAATTGACTCTTGTACTTTTACCTACACTTTTCTTTATTTTCATTTAAATAAACAATTATAGCGCTCTATATAATTGTTACCGTAAGCGTTTGAAATTCCAAAACGCGAGATAAATTTCAAAAATTGGGAAACAAATAAATTTAGTAGAAATAAGCTAGTTCCTCGGCAGAATAAAAAATGTAATAAGTGTTACAACAATTATCGGAAACCGACAATCGTCCGGGTAAGCGTTCTACTATACAAGCGTTTGCATGTGTAATATAAACGCACAAGCGAGGCCGTTCATTCATTCATTTGGTCGAACCAGGTCTACTGAATCCGAATTATTGGAACATTAGCTTGATTTAAGCGAGTTGGGCTTGGCCTGATCGTATAGGATCAATTTCGTGCACGTATGCATCCGATAGCAACGCGAATGTGCGTCAATTTTTTCCGTGATATCTACAGCGTAATGGAGGACCATCGCGAGTCTCCAAAGATTGCGCCAACATTAAATTCGGAAACGATCAATTAACCCTTTGCTTAACAACTAAAATGCGTGAGCGAGTTTGAAGACTTAAAATTAGTACAAAGAATAGATATCCGGAGTAGTTTGCAATATTTTCAGAAAAACATGAAAAAATGATTAAAATTAGAGTTAACAAGATTTAAATAGCAATATCGCTGTAGTACACTGTACTATTATTATACTATAATGTGACTATTAACACTAACCGTAGCGGGTACAAAATGTGTCGGATATATATTGTTTTATAAAAATTACAAGACTGAATTTATTTAGATTTTTCACAATTTTTATAACAATACGTGCTCGAATAAAGAAATTGATTGAATCATTTCTAATGGAAACATCTTTATAATTTCAATAATTAAAAAATAAACAATGTGAAAGCGGTCATTTGACCGGTCGTGGTACGGTTAGTGTTAAAAATATTAAAATTTAACATAACAAAATAAGTCGATATATTATATACCTGAAATGAACAGTCTGTCAGTGAATAATTACATAGAATAAAACTGAATACTCTTTTAAACACATTTTATTCGATCGTATATGTACAGTTTACAATTACATAATAATCACCGTCGCGTTATACATATATGGTACATCCTGGTTCCGAATCGAGTGGGTAACGCTTGCATACAGAATCGTTTCCTGTCGAATTCAAAACGATCAGTTTAGTTCGATTCATTTCAACTACGATTAATGCACCTTATCATAAAAGCGTTTTTACGCTTGGAAATACCAGACAACTTGGTCCTTCTACAAAGGTCCTTTCATTTCTTCTGTTATTAGTATTACCAAAGACTAAGGAATGCATCGAGGTAGTTATGAAACCCAGAAATCCCGTTCTTTTCTTTCCGGTTTATTTGGTATCGGCATCGGCATATCTGTCTCATTATTTCTGTAACGAATCGAGAACCGCAGGGCAACGATTGTTTTTTTTTTATTTTATAGTCGAATTGATAAAGCTTGATGAACCTTTGTTCGACCAACTCGCACTGGAACATCATGTAAATTCATAATAAATTTATTAATCCAGTTTTAATTGCTCTAATCCTATTTGGGATCCACTCCCTACCTTTTCATAGAATCGTCAAGACCTATATGATCATTGTTTAGAATGTAAAATTTCTCTTACCATGTGTTAGTCAGTTTTATGGGAAACTACATGGTTTGTAGTTTCGCAAAATTGAAAAATGTGTTCGCTCGTGGTTGTCATCGTCGAGTTTTGACTTCAAAATTCAACGAAACGCAAGAACAGAAAGAAAGATATTTATTGTAATTTGCAAAATGCTTTATATGTCCATGATGAACATTTCTTTACATTCTTTATATTTGTAAGTTGTACCAACATACCAATGATTCAAGCTCATACAGTTTATTGTTTGACAGCCGTTAGCTCAAGGTATTCACGTTGCCATCGACGATGCTGCAGAAATGAAGTATGTTTCGAGTTTGGGAAATCGCGTAAGTTTAGTCTATAAATTCACCCGAATTTCCTCGCGGATTTTTCTCCCGCTTTAAATAGGTTGACAGCTTAAGTGTACATTTCTTGACTTCCTCGATCGTCACCCATGTTGTTAATGTACAAGAACACGCGTACAGTTTCATACCCCTGCTATTCATCTTTGTATAGTGCATAATGTGTATGTAATATGTGTTTATACGCGTACGGCTCGAATATTATTCTTGATACGATAATTATTTTAAAACTTAATTAAATTTCATTGAACACGCGTCTCGGTTCTACCGCCGCGTTGCCGTAATATCCGCGTAATGAGATAGTACTTCTGCTTGCACGGATCCGAAATCGGGTAGACAATGATATACAACAACATCGCGTTGCAGAAATGTACTAACATTCGACAAAACGTGTAGAATGCAAGATCAGCGAACTTATTTACCCACTTCGCTTGGCGAATCCATTAAACTGCTTAAAGAGCCGCCATTTTGGCCATCAAGTATTGCTTCGATCAATAAATAAGCACGTTCTCTCACTAAAAAATAATCTTCTAAGAATTTACAACAGAGTATTCAAAATCCTATCTGCTTTTATGATTTCTGCGTTTGCAACTAAAGTATGATAACTATTTACTTTGAGCTCTCTAAAATTTCATAGAGATCACCGGTATTTACCGAAGATTACGAAAGAAAGAAAGACGAGAATTAATTCTATGTTACATTAATCGAAACATATGATTTGGTAATTATTAAACTTTGAACGTTACCGCAGTGATATTTGCAATATCATTCGAAACTTTGGTATCGCGGTTTTAACACTGATAACGATATTTCCGCGAACGAATTCTTTATCGTGGACCTTGTTTGACGAATGCTCGAATGATCATTGGTGTTAACACGTTGCTTCGGGGATATATCTTAAGAATTAGATCAACGATAATATTGTCACCGCTGTATCCTGTCGTATTTATTCGAGCACGCAAGGAAAATATATGTATTACTCGTTGCTAAGTTTGGGAATTGTTAAATAAAATCATCGAAATTTCATACGTGGAACGTTGTCTGCACGACCCTGTTTACGTTCCCCAGCTCTGTATCAAACAACCTCGAATAATAATCTGGTTCTGCAACGCAAACCAATCGTGCGACGTAATCCTAACAATTGGAAGTGGCACGCGCTGCGTTCGACGTGTGAATCATCATAGGTTGTCGACAATCCGACGAACGAATCCTTAAATATTGTCACGATTCAATACGCGCGAACGCAATTCACCTTTTAATATTCCATCGCAGTAACAAGAATAAAAGTCTCGTCGTCTAATGTAATCTGGCTATTTTCCGTTATACAATAGAATGATTCTATACAAAACTGTAGAGAATCAAAATAACGAAAATTAAACGACAACACCGGTTTTCATTATTTGCATTTGCAAAGCAGCTTGATCGTTTTTCTTTCGCGAATTCAACAAGCATCTCAATAAATATTATTATTATTATTATTATTATATTTTTTCAATTCAAAATTAGGCATCATAATCATAAAAGAATCGACCTATTTTGGTTACTAAACAATTACATATCAACGATACCGTATGACTGATTTTTTATAAATCAACTCACCAGGAGATAAAATTGCTAATATCAATGCTACAAATTAAATAAATATAAACCTATGTCTGCAGTGGTGTATAGAATGTTTTTTTCCCTAAGCTACTGATCTTGGTACAGCCTTAATTTCATATAGTTACAAAAAATAACGCTCTGTTATCTTTAAAGGAACTCCCTGCTGAGATAGTAATAATAATCATCTTGAAATATTTCAATTGAGACACTTTTACATTTTTGATCCCACCCTATCGTGACTTCTCTGAAGTCTTTTGTGATCCTTCCTGTATTTTTCAATCGTTAAATCCGCTTTGTCGACACTGGACAAACGCAACGCAACGGGATCCAAACTCGCTGCAAGCTTCAAGTAAGTTTCTTCCATCTCCTTCGTAATGTTTACTTCGTAATCGAAATCAGCGTTGTCTGTTTTATTGGAAGCTTGTGGCTGAACAACTTTTTCGTCCTCATTGGTCATGTCGAAAGTTATCAAATCTTTCTCTTTCCCTGATTCCGTGTCATTTACACATGAAAAATTATTTAAAACGTTAGTTGAATTTTCGTTAACGAAGTCCTGAACATCTGTTATTAGATCTTCACGTTTACTATTTTCTTGGAGATTTCCATGCAATCTTCGTGTATCATTGAATAGCTTCGATTTCGTTTCCGACTCATTTAAGTACACCAACGACGAATTTTTGTGGATTGAGTTTTCGGCAGGCTTTAATTTTGAGTAATTTGTTACTGAATTGTCCATGTGCACTGACGACTCGACCCATTCGGCCACTCTCTGTAATTGATTATTGTCATGTAACAAGATCGGAGAGCTTTCTTCGCTGCTGGTTGAAATTGATCTCTCCGAGCCAGACCGGGACAATTTCTTCGAGTGAACTAAAGCCGTATTTGGCTTGTTACTTCCGCTAGTGTATAATACAGTTTTATAATGACCAGCATTATCTAACAGAATATTTTTGGATCCAGGTGTAACTCTGACAAGACAATTCCTTGCACCGGTTATTCGATTTTGACTACTCGGTTTTGAACCGATATTATGCAATGACTGAACAACGTCACTAGAACTGCTGGAAGGATCAGAAGTTGATATTACTATGCTATCGCTACTGAAACTGGGACTAGTGGCCACTTCGATCTGTCCGGAATCATTCTGGTTCGAATTGTTATCAATATTCTCAACTTCTATTAACGTTAGCTGTGTCGGATGATGCGATTCTTGCTGTGTTTTATCATTTTTCCAGACTCTATCATTGATAATGTCAATTTCATTGTCGCTACAGACTTTATCTACATTTTTATTAGCCTTCTCATTAGTTTGAGTTTTCAACTTTGTCCATTCATTCTTTCGCAATCTATCATTAATAATGTCAATATGACTCTGTTCTTTCCCATCGAAATGACTAATACGGCTTTCAGGAACTATGCAACTATGATTGGAAGATTTCTTTTCCAATTTATTCCAACAATTTGAATTGAATGTACCGTCGACTGGGGCCTCGGATTTTTTGTATGGTTTCACTGATTTTCCTTTTTCTGAATTCGATTTACCATTGTTACATACCTCTCCGATCTTTTGAGCCGTTTGTACAGCCGCATTTTCAGTCTGTCTATGGAAAACGTTTTGAGTTTGCACATCGTTCCTGCGGATCGAGTTTTTTTTATTTAAACTGACTTTTGTTGTAGAGTTCGCGCGGCAGTCCTCTTTCACATTCTCTATTTTACCATTTCTACTTAAAAATTTATCTTTTGTGCTTAAATAGTGACTACTAGTATTCTTTGTACAGTAACTGTGATATTGCATATTACTAATACTAACGTTTTCATTCACCTCGTGATACGTTATGTGTAAATTAGAATTTTGACTTTCTTTAGTTTGGCAATTTTTGTCAGTATTTTTCTCTACGTTCTGTGCATATTTCGCGACACAATCGTTGCAAGGAAAAACGTCTTGCAAATTAGTTTGAGTCTCGGCATCAACCATCAGAATCCTACGGTTGCAAGTGCAGGTATCACAATGCTTAGCAAATATTCTTTCTTTCTCCCTATCTTCTAAAACTTTGGCCATTATTGCAGCCGAGACAACATCCACTGGAGGCTTAGATTCATCGCTATCATCGTCACTGTCTTTTTCAACCATAGGTTTAGTTACATTATATACCATCGCTGTTGGAGGAAATGTTGAAATTGGTACTGTAATACTTTTAACATCAGGAGTATTATCGTTTGAACGTTTCTTTTGTGCAACGTATGTTCTTACTTTGGCTTGTACTTCTGAAGGTAACTGAAAGTAATAGAATAATTTTAAAATTTGTTTATGCTGTAATAATAGAATTATCTTAAAAATATTTATGTGCAAGAGTAACACGGTACGAGAGAGCAAAGGTTTTGACAAAGATAAACATCTTTCGTATTGTTGAAAGTCTCTCAGACTTCCGGTGTGATAAGGGATAACGATCCGTTTATATTTTAAACATGAACCTGCATACATATATCAGTTACTTACAGAATCGTACTTTTGACCAACAAAATTAGAAGGTTTACACTGAAGAAGCTGTATTGCCAAGTTCACATCGTTTCTATACTTTTCCTGGAAGAAACACGTATGAAATACACTGCGAGTCTAAAATTTAACACAGGACAAAGCATCAATGTTTAAACATACATTATCTTGAGTTAAACGGTGTATAGTATAATTTGCATCCGCTAATCTATGGGATAAAGTTGCAATATCCTTAGTAAACGCACTTTTCTCTGTTTCACATTTGTCTACGATTCTCAACAGTTTATCCTCAAGATTTTGATTCACTTTCTGAACACGTTTGTGAGCTTCGTGTAGTCTGGAATATTTTTCCTGCCAGATTAAAAGTTCTTCCTTCATTGATGCTAATTCTCCATTTGGAAACTTATCAGCTTCGCTCAAAAATTGTGTCTCCATTGTTGCGATATGACTATCCCTTTCCATCAAATGTTGCCGTAAGTTTTCTATCTCTACATGCAGATGCATGTCATAGTGTTGTTGATCGTATTGAGTGCAATTTACGCATTTACATCCACATTCCTATATAACAACAGCTTAATTATATTTGGCATCTTCTAGGTACGGTCGAGAATAAAAATTTCAAGTTATATTAAAAAATTAGACAAAACCGCGAAATGTCATAGTCAAACATGTCTGTCTTCGGTATTTCTTAATTAATTATTGTACACCAACACTGTTATAGAATGTTATAAAAATATGCAACGTTTGCTTCACGTAACATTGACTTACTGTTAACCTACGTACCTTACATTTTTCAGCCATTGTGTAGTACAGAAAGTATATTACAAACACTCAAAAAATATTGACTAATAGCGAGACTTAAAGATTTGAGCCTCATAACCCTGTCGTTGGTTTCGTGCAAGAATATGGATAGTTTGTGCACGTCTCGATGCGATTTAATTTCTCATATCGTCAGCGACGAGAAGAATATATGTATGCAAATACTGTCTTCGATAAATACTTCAAAACGTGTACGATGAAAACTTCCGGAACGACAGATTGCAATTTTCGATATCGTTCAACACACATAAAGCGATCAAGCTCATACAAGTATGTATCTCGATTGTCGATGTTTAACGTACATTCCTGACATTGCTGACGTTTATTATCTAGCAGCTGTCGAGGCCGTGGCATATTACTTTCATGATTCTCGACAAGGCGTTACAAATCCACGCGTAACAAACCATAGTCGAATAAAAAAACAACTTGAAACTAAATGTTCGATAATGAAAATCGCACTTAATACAATACTCGAGCACTCGACCAATAAAATTGCTTAAGGAAACGGCAGCAACTCTTATTGGATATCGATACGTGACCGTGCCATCTGTCAAATTTACGCGGAAAACTAAAAATTGAATCGAGCAGAATAGCTATTCAAGGTAAACTGGTTTATTATAAATTATAAACGATAACAGATGTAGAAAGAATTCAAAAGGGAAAGGCGCGTGGATAAATTGAAAAAGAACATACGGAACTTGATATGTTATATCCCATATATAACGCTTGTAATCTTAAAATTGTTAATGATGTTAATATAACGTGTTGACAAATATGTACTTAATACTTGAAAAGTCGTATTTTTTTCATAAATTCTTGTTTCGTTCATAAGAAAATGCATCAATGATTTGAAATTAAAACTAACATGAATCGTAAACTTAATGAGCATGAATTATAACAAAAAAAATCATGTACGAGTGGCTCAAAAAGCAGAGATCTTAATCGATTTAAATATATAAATCAAAGATTAAAGATTCGTTTTACTCGTAAAGACGGTATATAGAATATATATAATACATAAAATAATATTATATAATTAATAGTAATTACTTATATAATAAATATATACTTACACATTTACAAAGTTTATGCTTAAAGAAAAAAAAATTAGCATGTATCACTGAAGATACCTCATAAAATGGAAATTGTGAAGTTTAGTTCGCGTTACTTGGCTTTCAAGTCGTTCTTACACATATAATTCTTGAACAAAAATGTTTGCTCATAAGTACATACGTTGTCAACAAAGCAAGAAGAAATATAATTGAAATAGGTATAAATTACTATAGTGTTATAAATTGTTTACAATATACAAAGATTGAAGGTACATAATTATAGATCTACCAACATCAATAATATATGTTCTTAAATACTAAACTTTTTGTTTCATTTCAAAAGAATTCAAAAGGGAAAGGTGCGTGGATAAATTGAAAAAAAACATACGAAACTTGATTTGCTGAAGTATTTATTAAATATTTGTTATACCCCATACATAATGCTTGTAATCTTAAAATTGTTAATGATGTTAATATAACAATAATTATATGTTGACAAATGTGTACTTAATACTTGAAAAGTCGTATTTCTTTTATAAATTGTTGTTTCGTTCATAAGAAAATGCATCAATGATTTGAAATTAAAATTAACATAAATCGTAAACTTAATGAGCGTGTATTACATAACAAAAAAAATCATGTCAAAATGTTGTATGTTTTTCGTAGATCTCACGAACATATATATACAAAGCTACATGTGAACATAAAATTTGATAATTTGCAACAATAATCAATTTTTTACAATAAACAAAATATACAAGTTAGAAATGAAAAAAAAAAGAAATATTGATTTGCAATCTATGAATAACATGGTTTTATTATAGTTCCCTAAATTTTTTTAGTACAGGTTTGAATCGTCCTAGTGTATTTTAAATTTTAATTGTGTAAATGTAAACAGTCTACAAATTTTTTATTATAATGCTAGAAGTAAAGAGGTCGTACAAGTAATGATCTGTATGTGTTTTGCTTGAATGTGTAATATATCTTTTATTGGATAACACGAAACAAAGTACTGAACAAAGATATATGTATATTTGAAGTTATGAAAAAATGCGAAGATCAGTATGGTTGTAGAACAGGATTATAGTCATCATTGCATAGCTATGCAGGAAATACTCTTATAACATATGACACAGCAGTGGTAGAATACATGTATATGCCTATATAGTGCCTTACCCTACAATCGAAATGATCCAAACATTAAGACAATCTACCAAGTTAATTCTTAATATCAAATTCGCTTTTCCGTTTTTCTTAACTTTGTTTTTACGTAATTGTAAAGTACAGTCTTACTTGATAAGTGATAAGAGATACAATTTTCTTTACCGCTTGGTCGTATAAAAAAAGGCCAGGTCTCTTCAATTTGGAATTGAAATCATTGATTTCTTGTTCAATATTTATTATGTACTATGTTTTTTGAAAAAAAAAAAAAAATATCTTAAATATTTTGCTGTCGATACACTATATTCACTTGTACAGTTCAACAATTAACTATTGAGTAATTCAGAAGTTAGAAATATAAAAAGAATGTCTTGTATAAAAGAGGATATAGTGTTTTTGCCTGAAATTTATTCAACTTTTTTATCAAGTACGCTGATAGTCATTAATTACTACATATTTTATCAAAAGTTGTTTCAATACAGATTCTTCATAAAAAATTTCTTCCAAACATTTTCCATCACTTGAAAATGTTATCGTATACATAATAAAGTATTTTTTTTATATGTGAACACAATTAAAAAGTTTGGAACATTTCAAATGTTGAGCATCGTATACATATACATATATACATATAATATATACATATTATATTATATGTATATGTGTACATTCGTATATACATATATATACATATATATGTGTGTGTATATATATATATATATATATATATATATATATATATGTGTATATATATTAGTAAAAGAATATGTCCGAATGCAACATTGCTTAATACTACATATACATTATAATAACTATATTCATATAGAATTTTCATATCTTTCATAACAACAAAATGACTCTTTCTGAATAAGTTGTAACAAATTGAACACAAAAAATCACCTATAGTAGAGCAAATTTCATGTATATATTAAACAATGTTAAATGTGAAACATGAAAATTGCAAAATGTATACTATGTATTTGATTAAAATTTTCTCTAATACAGTCTATTCAATAATATTTAAGCTATATGCTTTTAGACTATACTTTCAGGAATTCACCTAAGAACACTAACTGTTTCTAGCGACAACAGCATTCCAATTCGATAAAGGCTAGGTTGAACTCACATTTCATATATATATATATAACAGATAATAATACCAATGCCATTTAACTTAAATTTTTCATAATGTCATGAATTTTTTAGTGCTTTCAAACATCGATGAAAAATTCTTAAAAGATTTCAGCCATTATAAATTAATTATGCAAATAAAATAAATAGCGCATACCGCGCTTCTCATATTCTACATCAAAGTATGTGTGCTCAGTGCTAATGAAACAATGTACCTGCATAAACATAATCTTTGAAAGTAACTCTCACATTATGTGTTTTTAAATAATGTAATAATTACTTTTATGAATAAATTCTATGTTACAACATAAATTAGAAAAATTGCACATTTTAAGCGCTAACAATATTAAAACATTCATACATCCTGTACGAATGGCTCAAAAACCAGAGATCCTAATCGATTTAAATATGTAAGTCAAAGATTAAAGATTCGTTTTATTCGTAAATACGGTATATAGAATATATATGATATATAAAATAATATTATATAATTAATATTAATTAATTATATAATAAATATATATACTTATACATTTACAAAGTTTATGCTTTAAAGAGAAATCGATGATAGATAATGACGTATGAAAATACTAAAAAATTAGCATGTATCACTGAAGATACTTCATAAAATGGCAATTGTAAAGTCTAGTTCCCATTACTTGGCTTTTGAGTCGTTCTTACACATATAATTCTTGAACAAAAATATTTGCGCACAAGTACGTTGTTAACAAAGCAAGAAGAAATATAATTGAAGTAGGTATAAATTACTATAGTGTTATAAATTGTCTACAATATACAAAGATTGAAGGTGCATAACATTAGCATCACTAAGATAGAATTCAAGTTTCAATTCCAATCAACTATAGATCTACCAACATCAATGATATATGTTCTTAAATGCTAAATTTTTAGTTTCATTTAAAAACATAAGCTCAATTAATTTTCAGATTGAGCATAATAAAAGTAAAGATTCATATTTCTCTATAATTACACGTTAATCGTGAAATCCGTGGACGTTTTAGTAATGCTTTAGCGTAAACTGATTATCAATAGAATTTCTATAGAGGCAGTATATTTATGCAACAGGTATTGATTGCTTTTTTGAAGCAAAAAATATTACAAAATTTCTTTACACTTCAAACTTGTGAAATCAAATTGAGGTACTGTTCTTTTCTAAACATTAATATATTATAATAATACACATATACAATAAAAGACAAAGTTATTGATTTGAAATCGTCAATAATCGTCCTCAAATCGTTGGCACTAGAACTTCAAAGCTTACATAGTTTATCAACACTGTTTTAGGACACTACTTCTTCAACAAATTAGATGATTATACATATGACTACAATTCCCTATCCTCGTACTCTCCACTATAACAATACTGAGAAATGGAGTATTCTTTGAAGTCCTAGTTAATATGAATACATTTTATATATGTACACAAAAGAAAAAGTCATTTGTATCTATTCCCTTCTATTAATAGAGAATTTGATAGACGAAATATTCACTAATAAACTGAGATCGCCTATAAAGGCATTAAAATTCATTACATACAATTTAATGAGCAATTGTATCTAATTTTAGAAACCCGTTTAAAATCAATACTGCTCCCTTTCGAAATATGTACGATCTATCCTTTTACTAAATCCTTTTCTCGAGGATCGACCAGAAAAATGTGTCACAATTGATATGACATTGGTTTTTGTCTTATATGTCAATGGCTTAATTCATTCTAGTTAAATTCTCACTATTCTAATATTTTTACAAGCAACTTTGCATCCGGAATTAAACATCTATCATTCAATTAATTATTTATATATAACATGTAATAATGCAACATTTCTCGTCATAAAAAATCGTAAGCCTTAGTCGTAACTCGAACAAGGTCATTTGTAATTACAAAATGGATAAGTTTCGTCATTGAAATGTTAGTAAACCTGTTCCTAATATAAAAATGCCAGTATTCATTTTTTTTGTAGAGCGTAAAATTTAAATAATATCATTTTTCTTTAATTTTGTTAGAAACGTCACAAATATTCAACGCTGAAATATACAAACTTCTAAATTGATAAAACAATTTTACATTTTTCATGTTTTTATACAAAGGAACAGATTTCTTAACTACTTTCATAAAGAGGGTTTGTTCATACTTTAAGAGCAGCTTTGGGAGACCAATGATGGAAACGGGTAGGTCCTGTTGGATAGGAGGGTGGATGGATCCATTTGTTTCCTCTATGACCCATGAAAGGTGGTGGAGATGGACCACCCAAAAAGTGAGGGGGCATAATGTTATACCATGGTTGACTTATTGGGTGAGGACCATATCCCATACTGAATGAGTGACCAAACCACGAACGATTTCTATTAAGATGTAGTCTGGGACTATTCAAATTGCGTCTCCTACCTGTACCATTATTGCTATGCTGTTGATTTTGATTAGCAGAACTTAGTGGTTTTGATTTTTGTTGTTGTTCTGTGTTAGTGGTCAAAGGGGATTTCTGTAGAAAAATAAACACATTTATTATCTCTTCTGGACTTTGGAGATTTCAGTTTTTTAAACATTTGAATTATTATGTTACAAATTGATTACACTGTTCAATAAATGTAACTGTTTTTAAACTTCTAATGTCCAATCCAAATTTTTCATAGATTTTTGTATGCTGAATATAAAGCTATTCTTTTCTCTGACGAGGACAATGAACCTTGAGAAAAATATCAATTTCCAATTTTAAAGACATTTTATGTTGTAATCAAGGTTGCACACTTGTTCTTTAGATAAAATTATTTTTATTATAAGATTCTCATGATCAAAATAATTGTAATATTACATTAAGAATAAGAAACAAAAATAAGAAACAAGTCAATATTAGTGGATATTTTTTGATCTTCAATCACACTGTACGATAGAACAAATTTCTGTTCTACAAAACACATCAAAAGAAGTTACAAATCATGTTTTGTTTTTACTACAGAAACAAAGTAGTTTGGCAAAGTACGTACTGCCGTTTTCATTCTACTTGTTGTTAATTTAACAAAAAAGTTGAATATATTAAAAATATAATTAATGGTATAACAAAAAAGAAACATTTTTATGTATTTGTAATATATTATTAAACTACATTATTTTATACACTAGATTCCATAGAATAATTACAGCCCACAATATTTATAAAGTTGGGAATTAGAATTCATTTGGAAAATCAGACATTAGAGAAAATAGATTTACAAATTGCACTGAATGCAAATTAAAATCTATAAGAAATGCCGAATCACAGATAGAAGTCAAGTCAAGTCATGCATTGAACAGTGTTATTTCATAAAAGAAAATGTTGCTAGTGATATTCACCTGTATCTTAGTCTGCCCCTCGGATTGTTTATTCTCCTTCTCCAATCCTTCGTTGCTTCTTTGAAAAATTGGTACAGTATTTTCTTTGTCGTCAAACGACGCCAGTGTGCAATAGGAGCCTTTACTTTCTCCAAATCGGCAGCAAACTTCGTTAGGATCAACCCAAAGGGTTAATTCTACTGGTAAAGATAAATCTTCGTATTTGACACCAGCAGCACTAGCAGCACTTTCTAAAGTTGCATCTCTTCGATTATGACCATTCACACGAATACAACGATATCCTTGACCTTTAAATGGCTTGTCCGGAAACCAATGATTTTTAAAACGTTCCGTCAATAACTCGACCAAACGTCGCTTGAAACATTCCAATTGATCAGGACTAAATTTTTCGTTTTTTTCTATCAGCTGTACTAAGAACAGTACTGCTGCTGTAATTTCGTTGCGCATGTTGTCTCTGCCGTATGTCAAACTTATATTTCCTGGGTAAATTCCTCCTTTGATGCCGTGATACAAGGTCCTTGAAAACTAAAGTACCATTTGCTGAAACTGATATGGAGCACATAGAGCCCTTCTGCACCGCAGCAATACTTAAATCTTTTGTGATCTATGATGTTGTTTATTGTTCTTCAAAACAATGTCTGTGTTATGCTATATTCTTTCCTCTTTGGTATATAATATTTGTATCGATTGTTGGTATTATTTTCTTCTGTAAAAAAGTAGTGAAAAGTGTTAATAAATTAGCCGTTTCCAATTCAATATTTTTATTCTCAAGTATTTTTCATAATATTTTTAACATTTTAAAACTCGGCAATAATGATGAAAAAAAGAACAGTCTATAAATAACACTGTTGGATCCGAAAAAAACATTCCGATTGAAATCTCAAATCTGTATTTATCTAATCCGTCTACATCTACGTCTGTAAATACCTTGTTTGTTTGTTTGTTTTTTTAATGCTTATACCGATGTAAATAATCGAGTAAGTAAATTTCGAAAGTGTTACGCATACAATATTTATTGCATTATATTGCTAATTTATATGGACGCGTACAAAATGATAGATTTCATTTTATAATGGAACTAGATAACAATATGTTATGGGCATTAATTAGGTTATAAACCATAATAACGCAGGTTAGGTAAATCGTGTTGAGAAGCAAGTCTGATTACTTAGACCACAATCGATACGATCAGTAATCAGAAACAAAGCAAACGGCACCATTACAATGTGTATTAAATATTAGAAAGACCAATGCATTGAAATAATGAGCACAACGAATTATGCCAGCTCATTCTTGTCGTACCAGGTCGTGCCGTGAGCGATTGTTCCTGAAATACCACAATTTTGTCTTCTGATGATTATTTATTTATCGTAATTTTTCACTTCCGTTTAAACTGTCCACCCGTTTGATATACAAAAAGATTGAATACTAATATTAAATTGACCTTACGAATCAATGACGAAAATTCCGTGTTTCTGGTGAAACTACTACGTCTTCTCTCTCTTTAAATAAACGTACTCGACCCAACACGTGTTACGTTGCATCAATGTCCATGAAGCATGTAGAAAAATATAGACCTCCAACAGTTACTACAGGCTACAAGGGTTACTGTCTGCTATGTCACTATATATATGTACCACTGATATATCAGTGATATGTACACATGTCTGTTGTAACTTACATACCTACTTACATGTGTATTTTGAATTTTATAATCGACGACCAAGTAATCTTTATCAAATTATTTTATGTATATAGTATCAATAAATCTGTACTGTTTTAATTTTTAAGTGTTAAAATCACTTCAAAAAATTTGTACTTTATATAATAATGTATCTGAACATATATGTAGATAATATACTTACTTACATGTATGTCATCTTGTATTTAAATTTGTGTATACAGAGAGTATCTCTGTGTATATATACAAATACATCTCTTTTTACAAATTTTGAGCGATATAAATCAATATAAATCGATGTTTGTATTTGAAAAGAGCCTGAGCATTGATTCAATAATAATTATGGTTGACATACCAAAGTTATAAGTATATTATAGCTGCATGATTATAAATAATTGTAATCATGATTATATCAATCATTTTCAAACATTCTTAACTTTAGCAAAGTAACTTTTGGCTTACTTCTCGTTCTTTGCTATACTGTGCAAATAAAATATATTTAGTCTCATACGCTTTTGTGTCATAAACAAAATATGTTTATGGTTAACCTGTATAACACGTGTTAACAATATTTACAATATGTACATGTAAATCAATGTAAATAGTTAATATCTTCGAACAATTTTAAAAGTGGAATACGTAATTGAATTATCAGAAATGATGAACACGAGTAAAAGTCGTCCAAATATTTTAGTGTCAGGTAAATTTCGTTGTTAACGATGTGTCTTGATATATCAAACCAATTGTTAACAAGTGTATCATATTAAACCATGAATGTTTGTTATATTAGGTACTCCTGGAGTAGGAAAAAGTTTGATGTGTCGTCTTTTATCGGAAAGGTCAGGATTAACCTGGATTGACGTTAGTCAATTTGCTATTGAACACAAATGTTTAGAAGAATATGATGAAGTGTATCAGTGTCCTATTTTAGATGAAGATAAGGTAATTATTTAACCCCTTTGCCTACAATATCGTGTGAGAGACGTACTACATCACTTCAACATAACAAATCTTTATTCTTCAGTAATCAATTGATAGTAATTATTTATCAAACATCATGCAAAATAAAATTAGTTGTACCTTGCACATGTATTTACATATCAAAAGACGTGTGCGATTTTCACAACTTCGAATGCTTAGCCAAACCAAAAAGGACTCGACGTGTGTCAGATCTTGTTGTTTATAGGCAAGGGGTTGATAAATAGATTTTAATATTTTCATTAGTTTGTAAATAACATATTTTTGAATTATAGTTGCTAGATTACATGGAAGAGCTTATGTGCAAAGGTGGAAAAATTGTTGACTACCATGGAACTGATTTCTTTCCAGAAAGATGGTTTGATATTGTTTTTGTGTTAAGAACTGACAACACAATATTATATGATCGTTTAAAGGAACGAGGCTACACAGGGAAAAAATTAGAAGATAACATAGATTGTGAAATCTTTCAAACAATACTTGAGGAAGCAAAATCAGCTTATAGGGAAGAAATAGTTCATGAATTAACAAGTAACGATATTAATCAAGTCACGAATAATGTAGATAGAATTTGTCAATGGATAGAACAATGGCAAATAGATAATGAATCATAACGTACCATATTTTCAAAAATTATTGATATATTAACTTTGTAAGTGAAGAAGTACAATGTTCAATCATAATTTTTATATTAAACACATATTGATACATTAAAATGAATGTATAATTATACTATACATAATCTATATATTATCGGAGCAAATTTATAATTATTCTACTATACCCAAATCATGTTTTAGTTTTTTTAATTTGCTATTAATACTATTATAGTATTTCATTCTTATAAGGTGAGCTTTCGCTTTTTTTTATGTCTTCCTCCCTAAATGCTTCTGCGATTTTCCTAAAAAAATATTGTATTAGTTAATAATACTGTCTAAGAAAACAATTAATGAACTTACAGGGACAAGCTATTTAATATTTGGTCATTTTCTTTTGCTAGTTTTTTTATTTTCGTGTGATCACTTAACGCATTCTCTACTTCTTCATTTCTTTCCATAATTTCCATTAAAAATTCTGGATCCGTGTCATCTGTGTCTTCCGATATTGTTACATTATATAATTCTAGCATGTACAGTCCCCTTTGTAAAGGACTCAACAATGTACTATAAGCTTTATTTACTAATGATGATAGGTTTTCAGACAGCTGCTTTTCTTTCTATAAAAGAAGACAGGATAATTTATAAGAAGCAATGCCGTATTTTGGTTAAGGCGATTTTGTATTTAGTAGTTCATACTTCGGATTTGTTGCCAAACTTATCAGGGTGCAATAACTTTTGAAGCTCTTTATACTTTCTTTGAATTTCCGTAATTGTAACATCATAATTTTTGGGAATACCAATTATGTCAAAATAGGTTACATTTTCGGGCGGTTCTTGTAATTTTTTGCATTTTGAACAAAACAGTTCGGACTTGTGGATAAAATTACAATTCCAACATTTTAATGGGCTGTCACTTGAATATTGTGTTGCGTTTGATGAGAGAAAAAAGGGAATACATTTCTCTTTAATACAATACGAATGTAGAGTTTGTTGTTGCTTTATTAATTTGACAAACGTATTGTTATATTTCTTTGCAAGTGTTGCAAGTGCTCCTCTCGGGAACATTTTTGTTACATATCATAACCTGTACATTTGTCAGTGTTTTATAATATGTACACTTATAATTTATAAATTTTAACAAACAATAAGGATGAACAAGTTTAAATTTAGTTTATTGAGTTCTATTTAACCTAAAGAGAATCTAATAATTGAAACATTATTTAGTTGTATCAATTACATGTAAATACATACAGTATTCCCTCCCAAACGTAGCAATACACAATCGTGTTTTAGCGACCTCTCTATCGTAATTTTCCTATATGCATATAGGAAGTCAAGATATTTTGACTATTTACTCGGATGCTTTTAGTAAATGCTAAATTCAATCAGAACATAAATAATGTTGAAGTCAGTAGATCTTGCATTGCAATTTAAATTTTTTAATTTGATAATATCTTGAGGGAAGGGGCAGTGAGTGAGTACGATTGCCGCGTACCCAGGGCCCAGGGTACCCGAATCGCCTATAGGTCGTTGCGTCCACGTTTCAGTAGAATGTTTGATTTGGCTTCGTTATCTTGCTTTTGTTGGCTAGGTTGCACTTGTGTGCGGGGTTAGCTTGCCTCGTGAGCTGGTATTATTTTTTAATTATTGCTTTTTCAATAAGAATATTCTTCCATATAGAGATATATATACATATAATAATATAGAATATATTCGTACAATTTATAATTATGATATGACGATTATATTTCAATAAATTCTTTATTTACACAAGATAAACAATTCAAAATACATAAATAGCACAAAACTTATCTAACATATTGTTCATTAAATTTCTTAAAACTGTGCATACCCTTTGATAATACCATGAAACAAAACTTGAACAATAGAAATGTAATTCAAATAATAGACATATTATACATACAATAAAAAGATAATAGAAACATGACGATGGTTATATAAATAATTATTTGATGAATTTTATTACCTCATTGTTTTTTCAAAAATATTAACTAAATTTTTTAATTTGTTTAAACACATGTTTACATTGGATAGTGCGATATAAAAAGTAAAATATTTGCTGTACTACGAATTTCATAAGTATAGTTTATTTTATCATTAATGGAAAGAATATGAACATCTTGAATAGAGGCTACATAAAATAAATTGAAATTAAGTCTATTTTTGCTGAGAAATATTTTCTAAAATATGGCTACACTAATTTATATTAATAATTGTAATCAAGATCAGTGATATTTGTTTTTGTAACATAATAGTTATAAAACCAAAAATGATAAAATTTTTTAAATACGGTCCACAATGTATATTCGGAGATAATATTTATAATATTTTTAACTTATTCATAACTTATATAGCAAGGAAAGATATTGTTTCAAATCTGCCAGTTTATATTTTTTATCTTATTACAGTTAATTTGTTTTTGGACGAGTATTATTATAATGCCAATTTTGCCACTTGTTTTTTATACATTTACATCGCATTATAATTATATTTTCAGCTAATATAATTTAGGAAATAATGCAAGTAGATTTTTCTTGTACATTTCCATCCGCTTTTTCAATTTCGATCAATAACGTATGAAAAATATCAGCGACAGACTAGAAAAAATAAAATGATAGATAAAGTTAAATTTGCAGAGCAGAGTATTAGAAGTAATTAAGTAAACTTACCTCGTTTTGTTTTGCACTGGTTTCTAGGAAAGCTGCACGCCAAGAGTCTGCCAATCGCTTACCTTGTTCTGTTGTTATCATTCGATCTACGTATAAATCCGTTTTATTTCCTACTAATACGATTGGAACACTGAAATGTGCAAAACAAAAGTGTATTAGATGTGTCATGTTAAAGAAAAATCATACAACCAAAATAAGTATAAGATATCGTACTGGACTTTCCCTGATATATCCAATAATTTGTCATAAATTATTTGTACAACTTCAAAACTTTTTGCACTGGTTATACTATATACGAGAACATATCCATGAATGTCCATCGAATACTGAGTTGGAAATATACTATATTCATCTTGACCTGCAGTGTCTACCAGTTTAACTTCATAATCTTGGCTATTTACTCGGGTGCTTTTAGTAAATGCTAAAACATAAACAATTCAATTAGAGCATAAATAATGTTGAAGTCAGTAGAACCTACATCCTTTATATTAATTAATTTTTTTTAAATTGATAGTATCTTGACTTGATAGAATTCCTTTTACACAAAGAAAATATCCATTTAAAAGCTTGATTAAAAAAAGGAAAAGTATATTTATAAGTGAATTTAACAATAAGATGTATAGTATTACTGCATTAAATAGATTCAGTTATATCAAATAAAAATCATAAAAAGGGTATTGGAGTCTTGTATCACATTTAATAATTTAAATTTCACATGCAAATCTCTAATAATGCATACATGCCATAATAAAAGTTCATGTCATTTGTTAATAGTACTTTTGTATCCACATGCTCTGAATAATTTGAATTGTTTAAGTCAGACAATATAAAAAAGTTTTGAACCAATATTTTGGTTTCTACTAATAGAAGACTTTACTTACAATAACAGTTATTAAATATATTTTGAAATATTATTTTAAGAATACCAGAACTTAAGAAATTTTGCTATTAATACAATAGCTTTATAAAAATAAACAACATCTATGGCTATACACATTAAAGTGAAGCAAATAATAAAATTAATATATACATTCTATTAAATGTTTTCTCTTTTACTTACTTTCTGCATTTTAACAATTGATTTTTATTAATAGAGTACGACACATTATATTAATTTTAAATAATGTTTAATACTTTTTGTTTAAGATATCTAGATGCATCAATTGTACATGTCGTATTCATTTTATTTGAAAAAGTTGATGACCAATCATTTTATAAGAGTATTAAAAACTTGTATTTTCGTTTTAATTCTCTTATCATATTACACTGCATCTTATAACAGACTTGCCCATTATGTAATAAATCTTTATAAATCTATTGCTTGTTTACAGCATGAATTATGAACAGATTGTGCAGAAAATACTACTAACAGTGTCATTACAAATCTTTGAAGTAGCGAGTAAGATGATACATGGACTTCTTACTATTTTCTATAGTAGGGTCATATGAATCCACAAACTGTCCCTCGACGAACTGTATGCTCAGTGACGACTTGCCTATTAAAATAGATTAAAGAACACATGTTAATAAATATGAAAAATTATATTTAAATGTAAAACTATTTGTATTAGTAAAAATTTAACTTGAAATATTCAACATATTCGACTATTTAACATATTTTTACAAGATGGGTCATCACACATTTAGATAGGACCTTATATATTAAATAATACATACGTGGAATATATGGATGTTAAATTCCATTATATTTTGAAAAATAAATTACAGATTACACATACTATAAAAATAATAGGCTATCAAAAATTCTTGATTAATCTCAGTCTTAAAAGAAATTGAAAATCTTAATTGTAATGTGCTTCATTACCTACGGATCGGTAACCCATTATAGCTATTTTTCTTTGTTTTGGCGGCATTTTTTAGCATTTATGATTGAGGAGACTGCAACAGAATTCCACAAACACTGGGGCATACTCCAATTAAAATCTGAAATAGAATTGAGTAAAATTTTATCGATTGGTAATTATGCTTAATAACATTCTGTTTTGATATTCTGACTCCTGTAATATACAAATCAATTATATTAAGCGTATCTGTATATTTTTAATAGTACAAGGTATGCATTTCCTTCATCTTGCAATGTTCAAATACCTCATGCGATGTTTAAGCTGAACCTATTAAAAAGATATTTTTACAAATGTTGTTTGCTATGAAGGAAGATGTGGTGCAAATTATTATTTTCCAGGTTAATCGGTAAAAGAAATTTCAAAGTTAAAAACGTAACGTTGCTCTATAATTTGGTCCATATGTCCCCTTTATACTAAATGACATTTATAAAAATATATTTTTTGTATGTTTTTAGTTTCTCGTGAGATGTTCCCACATTGTGAGATAAAGAAAGTATTCTACACATTGAAAAGCAAACGTGTAAGTACCTAATACTTGCTTTGCAAAACATATTATGATACTACTAATTTTATAATTATTTTATAAAACTTAGGTACCGTATAATTACAAGCTTAATCATATAAATAAAATGTGATGTTTTACTTTCACACATACTAACAATATACAGATTATTAAAAAACAGAGGTTTTAAATTAATATTTCATTTAATCAATTTTTTCATGATCCTTTCTAATGCTTTTTAAATCATGAACAATTTCTGATACAATAGTACATACTTTTTAATCAGTGTGAAAGGATCACTAATGCTGTAGTTAAAACAAGTGTTGTAGTTTATTTTATTTCAATTGTTTCACTTATTTCTTCCAACGAAGTTTATTACCAAAACTTTCCATTATTTTTAATTCTATATAATTCATTCTATAGAAGCATCTTTTAAAAATGTATAACAAATAAAAGCGATTGTCGTAGAATCAAACATTTTCTTTATTTTTGTAACGATATCATGATTTATGTCACATTTACTTACAATTTGTAAGTAAAACCATTCTCATACAAAGAAACGATAGCCTTATTTATGCTAAATTTCCATTCTTGATCAATTTATACAGTATAGAATTATGTGTTATAAAAGAGTATAGTGGTTTATGATCGTTAACTGATGATGATTGCTCTTACATTCTACTATTACCTACTTACTTGCTAGTTTAGTTGGTTGTAATGAAACTCGCAAAATTACAAACATTGCATCAAATTCTTATTGCTTTTTAACACTTCATACATTGTTAGTATACGTGAAAATAAAGCAGGTATCACATTTTACTGACAAGAGTCAGCTTATAAATATTGTTTCCCAAACTTTACAAAATAATTGTTGAATTATTAATACCTTCACGTTTCTTGCAAGATAAGTGTTGGGTATTTACAACTATCACTCGTTGTTTGTATATATTAAAGTAAATCAAAGCATGTAGAAAAAATTTACAAATTGTGAAAAATAAAAAAAGTATTTATATATATATAAATTTCAATATCGCTAATTTCTGAGATAACCTAAATAAAAACTGCACGAGCATTAATTTTCTTTATTTTCTTAATCACGTAGAAGTGCAATTACATCATAACTGTTTTGCACAAATGAATAACTGATATTTTTAAATTGTATAAGGTTATCATTTGTATATTTGTAAATGTGTGCCTCACACAAGTGAATACAACATTGGTAAATTGTAATTCCAGGAAATGAAATACAAAAAGACAAAATACGTTTTATTGAAACGTATAAAAGCGATTCTCGGATTTGTGAAACTGCGCATATGACTATGTCAATAAATTTATGTTGCAAAAAAGAAATGCTTATGAACGTAATGTATGTATTGACGTAAATGTATACGCCCATAAAGACGTGCAAGTTTTATACGTCGATATGTAATTCGCGTACCTATGAATTACGAAATAAATGATTGTTTACATGAATTTAGGCAACGATAGAACGCTTTGTGTATTTTCTAACGGAACACTGGCACTTGTCACAACAAACCACAATGTCCATCGAACTGATTGTGAGCATTGCGTTGTACTCGATATGCACATGTACATGCACTACTGAGTACTTACCGAAAGAAACGAGGTGCATTAGGTGCGTTGTATATTAATCGACATATCGACTCGTGCTGTGTCAGTTACTTAGCCAATTAAAAGATGATATTTAAACAAGAAATCACGGTTAATGTCTGTCGTTATTCATGAAAAATATTATTAACTATTATGACGGAATGTTTATACGGCAAGCGAGTGTTAAAATTGTATAAAGAAATGAAATATTCTGTAATGAGAGAGGAAGTTTGAAAGCACACGATGAATTACGCACTTTAAACAGAAAAGATTCACTGGCTTGTTAACATTAATTAATAGTATTGCGTGTCACGAGGCGGCTCGTCAATATATACGTATTTCATGAAAAATATCGTCACGATGTCCTCCCATTTACTGGGTTCTACTTACTGAAAAATACTATGACTATGTAAGATTTTCACTACTTGCCAATGGATCTACCGATCAGATGCGCCATCTACTTCAATAATTTAGAAGTGAAGAAATTTAAATGCAACTTTATTCTATATACCTTTTTTCCTTCTTTTATTATGTTTTCGTTTATTTGTTTTTCATACACGTAAATTCGGTACATGATATTTCAATTAAAATTAATAGACGTAAGAATTCATTCAACGGAAAAGTTGCGTATACGTTTCCGTACATTTTAAAATGAAAGAAATCTTTAGTATTTTTCAAATTGGGCACCATAAGATTATTTATAATTAGTTCTATGATTTTATGTATGATTAATATACTGCGAATCTTTAAGCAAAATAAAAATTGCTTGCACCAATTGCAAGTGACTGGAGCTACATAAACAGTTTATTCTTACTTTAATCATTTTAGCAAGGTGAGGGAAATAGATTAGCACTCTTAAATCATTGTAACCTTTCTACTGTTTTAAATTGCACCCGCTCATTTTTCCCATAAATGCATAAAATCCGCAGTCTAATGATTAGTAATGAAGTTCGGTCAATTCATACTAGGTCGTACTAACCGTTTCCTATAATTATTCTCATTGAAATAATTTCTATTCTAATATACTTTAATTTAATCTTACTTATTGCTAGATCTTGCAACACCATACATGCACGATATAAACTAATATATAAATAAAACGAGTAATTTAATAATAACACGAATTTAAATTGAAAATTAAGTAAACCATTATTATTGAAGTGCAATACACGTTAAGTTTTGAAAGGTGTTTAAAAAAGGGTGGTTCCATATAAAAAAATGAAGATGACCTTGATATCTCTAAAAAAAATTACATAAAAATAAAAATTTTTTTGTATCGTGTGAGCCCCATTTTACCATTCAACTTTGTTCTCCAGACATTTAATGTATCTTTGAAAACAACAAAGATATTTGAGGTCAAAACGTTAGGCGACTCACCCTGTTATATTGTGACTTATCAATTTTTTAAGTTTCGCGCAGGAATAATAATATAGTTTATGTTTAAATTCAGATGGTGTATAAATGTATAATTAAGCATATAAATAAATGTCTAATGGGAATACGAGTAAGCTATATATAGATAAATCAAAACTTTAGAAGTTTAAGAATTTTTGCATATTGTATACATATATGTATGTTTTCTATGTACATGTTATATGTGCATGTGCTGTATATTAATTAATTATACAATATCTATAGTAACAGGAGGAAGTATTTATCATCACATTCCTATATAATATACATTGCTGATTACTGATATCAGGTATCGCATGCAACATGTCCTCTTGTTCAATGCGAAATAAAGTTAAAACAAATGTTCCCACCGAAGTACACTTTCGTTTAAAGTCAGTCTCTGTAAGTTAAGTTAACGTTATCGCGCTATTTTACTGAAAAGAGAAAGTTCCTGGCGCGTGGATACTTTTTTAAACGCATTTTATTTAATTATGTATTTATTTTATAATTGGATGCAAATCTATGATGCATTTTCGTGGAAAAAAATATTTCTATTTTCAGGAATTTTTCCTTATCCAATTGATTTTAGCACGTCGATTAAAAAATAATGTAACAATGAACACTCTTTCATCTACATATATATGTAAAACCTAACTAAATATGATCGCGTGAAAGTTAATTTTTCATATTTGGATAATATTATTTATCGGTTTCTCGTTTCTACATATTCTAAGATGGGATCTAAAAATTCGGATAGTTGAGTTGGATGGAAATAACTATGCTGTTAGTTAATCATAGTCACAGCCACCCCTAGAGATTGCGGGGCCCGAGGCAAGCCCGGCTGTGATAAGATGAATGCACAGCGGGTCCCAAAAATATGGTATGTACTTCCCTGAAAGGGGTGATTCCTGAGATCAATTGGAGTAACTTTTCCCTTTGCGATAGGTACCCAGTAAGCAAATTCGCGATTTCTGACGGGTATCTGCTGGAAGGACGACCCGGCATCTGCCCGGCAGAAGCTGACGGCAGAATGCTGGCAGCTCGGCCTGAATTAGTGCGATCGTGCTGCCCTCTTAAACGAAGGCAGAATTCAGGACCGATCTGCCAGCATTCTGCCGTCAGCTCCTGTCGGACAGACCCTGCCAGCATAATGCCCGCCATCTGCTCGCCAGGCTATGTTCGATATCTGCTCGAGACGGCCTGCTGACTGGGATAATTGATTAACAACATAATTTATACTTTAACATTTTCTGTAATTTGTCGTATTGATATCAAACTTTTGTTTTATCGAAAAATTCTTTACTTTACGAAAAAGTCTTTAGCATTACGCGCTTAAGCGCGCAAAAATTAATTTTTTCTTATACATATTGCACTTTCTCCATTCTCCACGGCAAAGAAGAGGAGCAAGAAGAAGTAAATGTAGCAACGATGCTCAACTATTTCGATTTATCCATGTTGCGATGAGGCGATAAAGGAGAAAGGTGTGTGACAAATTGCATTCTTCAAGGGTAAGCGATATATATATCTGTATCACATATTTCAACTTTCTTTTCTGATTCTGATTTTCATTCTTGATAATTCTATTTTTTAAATTTTACTAAAGGCCTGTTTCCCCGTTAATTACGAAGCTTTCTCCGGAAGAGTAATGGGAGTGTTTTGAAGAAAAGACAAAGTTTGCATGGCACGTGCTTTGTCAAGATTTTCTTTTCAATCAATCTGTTTTGCCATAAAACCACTCAAACGTATATAATTATCTTTAATACTTCTCCCTCTAAATGAACACAGAATACACTGCGACTAAGATGCACAAATATGCCATTTTTTATAATCAGTGCCAGTCAAATATTTTGTTTTTGATTAGTTGTGATAACTAATATAATGGAAAAGTGGACATAGTGTATTCGGTTTGTGTATCCAATTTAAAACATTGAAAAGATTAAAAGACTTCGAGAGGATTAATATATTATTTTCACCACATTAAAATTATTAGAGGAAAATATAAAAGTGTTAGCTCCAGTGTCTTGAAACTCATGCACAAACTATTTATTTTGCATAAAGATCCGGAGTCTAATGATTAGTAATTACAAATACAAAGAGAATAAATTAATTATGCTTTGATTATGCATCACGTGTGAGCTGTGTACCCAGTCAGCCAGGCTGTCTCGAGCAGATATCGAGCATAGCCTGGCGATCAGATGGCGAGCATTATACTGGCAGAGTCTGCCCCGCAGAAGCTGACGGCAGAATGGTGGCAGCTCGGTCCTGAATTCTGCCTTCGTTTAAGAGGGAACACGGTCGCATTAATTCAGAACCGAGCTGTCAGTATTCTGCCGTCAGCTTCTGCAAGGCAGACTCCGCACCAGGTCGTCCTCGCAACAGAAAGCGGGCATTTTGCTTACTAGGATTTATAGTAAAGCCATAGTTTACTTCTCCTTTTCAGTAAACTTATATTTGACGTCAATGAAGATACTTATTTAAAAGATTTCGCGTATGAATAAAATAACAGAATATTCTTTATGCATCATAAAATCTCGTCATTTGCTGGAAATCGTGAAAATGTGTGAGCTATGAAAAGACAGCTGCATCTTTTTAAGCATTTAAGACTTTTTAAGGTCACGATTCATTAAATATTTTATGCACGTCTTGGCTGTGGCTTATTATGAAATATTAGTCATTATAAGTGTCGTACGTGAAAGGTGAAATAATCTCAACCAATCAGGTAATGAACAGTTCGAAAGTCGGTTGCTGTTTTAAAAATTTTATAATTTTTTCAGTAAATCATCATTCTAATTTTTTGTGTAGGTCGTTCTAAATCTTTAAAAAAATTTTAATGGATTGGAGTATCCTAAACGGCTCAAGTACATATGTATATGTAAAAGTAAAAAGTGACATCGGAAAATTTTCAATTTAATTATCGACCTTTACATTGAAAAATCGGAACTTCATTACGTTCTGAATGTTTTTATATTCCAATCGCCAATCTTATCCGTTTTTTGAGAAAGTAATTCACTACTTTAGATTTCCGAGAGCTTTAAAAAAACAATAAGAAAGACGAATTTTAAACAATGTATTTGTTTTTAAAAGAAAGTAGAACTGTTTTTAGATCGACAATCAGAAAAATATAGCATATTATTGTTGTATGCGAAATTTAGAAACGAAAATGATTAGATGTTGTATAACTATACAAAATTTATACTAAGAACTTGACTTGTAAACTGTAAAGGTCTTGTAAATACAGTTATTTTACAGATACGATGTATTGGGTTGGCAAGAAAGTAATTTCGGTGTTTTAAGGTGAAATGAAACCCAATTTTTTTATTCAATATGTAGCTGTCGCAGCTTTATGAAAATAGCCAATAACTTTATTAAGCTACCAGAAAGATGGCAAAAGATCATCGAACAAAATAGAATATATTTGATCGATTAAAGTTCATTGCTTAAAGAAATTTTTATTTCACATTAAAATACCGAAATTACTTTCTTGCCAAACCAATATATAGTATATCTTATAACTACTAGACTGTGGATTTCATGGATTTATGACAAAACAGTAATTGATCGAATGCAAAACAGTGAAAATATTTAAAGAATTTAAGGGTACTGTTATACTGTTGTCAACATACTAAAATTATGAAGAAAGTAAGGAAATGTCTGTGTTGGCGCCTGCATCTTGCAATTAATGTAGACGAGTTTTATTTTGCATACAAAGCCGCTGTCTAATTGCAACCCTGCATAATTTTAGGGAAAAAATTCGTGATTGATCTCTGCACATTAATCGATAGCATGTAAGAAGCACTCGCAATTTCCCTCTTAATTCTACATGAGCTCCTTACGTGCGTGCGTTTTAATTTTATCTTTCAAGATCATTGCCATAGAAGCGAAAGTGAACAGCCAAGAGACAAGTTGATCTAGTTCAAAGGTATTATTTATTGTTGTCACTCATGGAGTCTGGTTTGAAAAAGTAAACTCTGCATTTCACTTACAATCATTCCAATAAAACTCTGATCAACCAAGAAATAACAAAATATAATCGGCTCAAAAGAAATTATTTATTATTTTTGAAACACCTCTGTTCATAATATTCTTTATTCATTTCACTTTGTTGCTATGAATTATGAAATGAAAGAATATTATGAACAGATACGTTTCAAAAATTATATGAACTTCAATATCATTTTTTAAGAAAACGGTTGAGTTGCGACCTATGGCTCCACTAAAAAAAGTTGGCCCTCATGACTAATAGAACACGATTAAAAAAATTTTGTTTTTTTTTACCTTGTTTTTCACGTTCAAGGTCAATTTTGCGGAGGGTTCCTTATGTCATTTTCGACTAAATTGGGGGTGTAGAATCGCGCTATGGTGTCGGCGACATATAATTTTGTGACGCCCTGTACATTATCGTAACAATATTTTTCATTATTTTTTTAATTTTATCGAATGATACATCAAAATGTCTTTATGAATACGAACTGACCTGTTATGTCAGCTAATAAAATGTATGAATTATTTATAAGTATACATATGCAGTAATAATTATGTAGTAATAATTCTCTATTAAAGAGAGAGTATTATAATTACTTCTAATATTTATCTCAATATGTATTTCTTTGTGTTATATGCACAAGAGAAGTCCGTAAATAATTCCGTGGTTTTTCCCCGAAAAGCATCGGAACATCCTTATAAAAAGAAAGTTATATTATTACATATAAATTATGCGATAGTTTCATTCATCTTGATACAATTTTGTATTGATATTCAATAGCTTTATATCGTGTTACTTCAAGAATTGTTTATGCAAATATTCTTTACTTCGATTTGAAAGTAGAGGAAACTAGTTAGAGGCACGTGTGCATGATTGGGTTTCCTAGGCAATGTCGGGAGATCTAACATGATTCGATGAGAATAAAACCAAACTAGGATCCCCGGGGCAGTTGGGAAAAGAGAGCTAGCTGGTAGAGATATAAGAGCATTCTGGTTTATCGGAATACTCAGTTTGTCACGCGAATCATATAGTAGACAAACCGTTTCTGTTTGTGAACTATATCGTTACCATGAAGACGGAATTGTTGTTGCAAGTAAATCGTTATTATACGTAAAAATGTGCTTCTGTTCATGTGCTTCTAAATATGTTTATATAGATGTTGGTTATCTATCGCAATTGGGAAAAGGACTTCTCTTCTTCTCTTGTAACTATAGTTACAACCAAAGTTGGGTAAAATAGTTTTTTAACACGTTGGCTGTCGCGGTGGTCACCGGTAACCGACGCTATTGATAAAATTATATAGTGGTACTGATTATTAATGTATTCGTTTCGAAATGAACTAAATTATAGTGTGAGGTGCAAATTTCATTATCAAGTAACTAATAATATTTATCAATAACTCTCATCGTTCAGAGTCAACGTGTTAAACAGTAACAAATCCTTATTTATTTTAAAGTATGCGTGAAACTTTGAAAACGAAATATTTTATTTGACGCAATAAGTTTTTGAAATAATATTTTATTTAAAGAATATTGGGAATATTTGAATTTCCTCTTTTGATATATTTTATTTATTTTTAATATTTTTGCTGAAAATAATGGTCCGTATTCGATAAAGTTACGAGTATATATGTTCATATTGTTTATTTAAGAGCTTGTTTCTTCTACAGTAGTGAAAGTGTTAGAAAGCTAAGTACTGGTTTTTCAGCCAATACTACTGGTTATAATTAATAATAGTAAAGGAAATAAAATATTATAGATAAAATTTATTTTCTGCTTTTCGTAAAAAGAGTAGAAAGTTTTCCAATTGCTTTATATGACTAATGAAATTTTGATCTTTTTAATTATTTTTCTAAAATGTCAATCAGTATACTGTCATGGTATGTTTCTGAAAAAATTTTATTATTTGGAACAATATATTTTTTATTTGTAGAAGTGCAATAATCACGTTGATGGATCATTATAAGTTACCGCGTCGAAAAATAAAATTTAAGCATAACGAACGAGCTCTATATGTACATATATAGAATTAAGTATCATATATAATTGTTTTTATAATTTCTAGTTTACCTTACTTATAACGATACTGTTGGTTACGTCGGGTGAGGGACTCTTCTTTAACTAGTAAGACATTTTTTCAATTTCATTTTTGTAAATGCGCATGCATATAAAATTGTTATTAAAATAATAGAAACTTGTTCCCTAGACTGCTAATATGTGTACGATTTTCGTTGTAAATAGTGTACAATAATGAGTAGACTGCGGATCTTTATGCGAAATAAAAATTTTCTTCGTCAATTATAAAACATTGAAACCATATAAAAATTTCTTTCTGTTTTGAACAATTTTAATAAATTGAAAATAAGATATGGACGTTCTTAAATTGTCTTAATATTTTTACTGTTTTAAATTACATCCATCAATTTTTGTCATAAATGCATAAAATTCGCAGTCTAATAATTTTACAAAATGATGTATTTTAACCTTTTGTACTCTGTTATGTAGTAACTTAAATTTGAATTGTTACGTACAATATGAAGTGCACACAAATACATATGTGTTTAAAAGTAGAATTTGAAAAATACTTTTAATTTTCAGAAATCGCGCAACACCAAGAATTGTTTGGAGTGTAATGGGTTAATGTTAATACTGAAATGTGTTATACAAAGGATATTTATGTTTCAGCCATAAGAAACTTTTATCGAATATCCTCGACTCGTTAAAGGATAAATTAGAACCAAAAAAGAAGCCTTTTGGAATAGAGCATTATCATTGGCATTACTACCCGGTGGTGCATCCGTTATCTGGATCATTCACAAAAGCGCCTAAGAAGCATGAACTGGACAACCTTCATCAGTACGTTTATATTTGATCACGGAACTTCAAGTACCTTTATCAAAATAGAAATGAAATTTTAATAATTATGTCCATAATTATGGTAATTTAAACATTTTTATATCGATTTACAAGCACATAATAATAAAAATTTAGTTCGTTTAATTAATATACTTTATTCTATGAAAAGTAACACTGAAACTTCATTAATATTTATTAGAGAATTTATTTTGAATGTAGTTTGATTTTAAATAAACATTCTTTCGTTTTGGTTTGTTTGAAATTACATTATCTAGAACATGTAACTTATTTATCAATAATTCAATAAAAAGAGATACCATGTTTAGTGATAGTTTGACTTCACTTGGATGGTCACAGTATGAATATAAACATATTCCTGAGCCAAAAATAAAAATCCCGTCAGCATTATCACATTCGTGGGATACAATTGTACTTGAGCCAGCTGATCATGAAATTGTTGGTAAGTTTCCAGTTATTTGTCTGAATTTATTTTCCATTAGTCTCACTTAACAAAACTCGTAACTTTTCATGTTTGTAATCTATCAAAACTTATTCTTTAATAACAAAAATAATTAAAATAGAACCGAATACGTTTCAGAGAATACTTCAATTTTTACGACACGTTACTATTACATATATATATTAATAATTAATTAATAAATTAATACATGATAATTATTGTAAATTAACTTATGTGAAGAAATAGTCAAAATTATTAATTTTTATATATTTTTAATGTACTAAACAAAGCATTAATCGTAATCGCATGTAATATATTCGTGAGTTGAAATTTTGAACACTTTAAACAGTAAGGATATTTTAGTAAAGAAATATACTTCCACTGTTCAGATTATTATAAGTTATATAAATGTTTAAACGATTTTGCAGAAGCAGATCTTTCAGAAACGGCCGATTACAGTGGTCATAATAGTATACTCGTTGAAGTCCCAGGTAATAAAAAAATCTACATTGCAAACGAACACCCGAAAGATGTTAAAGAACTAAAATATGGCCTGCTGGCATCACTTTTTCATAAAAGCTCAAGTTTCAGCAATCACATATAATCACGACAATTTATAAGGAATAATTGAAGGCATGGTCCTGAATAATGTTGGTAGTCAGTTCTATAACTACCAACAGAAGGCATAGGAGTTAGTAATGTTGGTAGCCAGTTCTCCATTGACAATTAATAAAATTTACGCGACCACTTTCGAGTATAATTCAGTTGACCAAATTAGTTTTATACATATAATAAAAACAACAAATGGTGCAATTGTATGATATTGATAAAAGTTTTGAAATTTTAAATAGTGTCAAATTACAACAACAATTACAATTCTCTAAATTACAAAAATATAATGCTTGTTCTTAAAATTTTCTTCCATCGTAGATTACATGTTCCAGTTTATATCTCATTCAATACAAACATACTGATAAATACTTTTCCGTTTATTGCTTTTCAAATTAATAAAAATATTTTTTACATTTCACATATGAAACACACTACACACGTTTATTTTTAACGTTAGGCAATATATCTATACTTACCGATAAGAATTATGATGGTAATTGCTACTCTATGTAGAAATCTGTTGTATTCATGAATTAGTATTTTATATTATTACTCTTATCGTATGACAAATTTTATATAAAATCGTAGTTACCTAAAATGGTTTTAATAGAGTGCGAATAAATTAATATCTTTATTAATACAACACGACAATATTCTTACACATTGTTAGATTCTCTGTTTAGTATTATTAACGATGTCATTTTATTTATATTTGACAATATATTTTTGATTTTGTTGTCTTTCATCCGTTTCTTTTACTTTCCGATGGACGTGGGACGATATGGTTATTGCGTGTTGCGTATGAAATATTTTATTTTATTTTCGCAATATTGTACTATAACATTATCAATGTTTACATATAATATTACACAAGAATGTGAATCAATTTATAAACAGGAATGGAATATAATTTATTTCCTATTGGCTTTTTAATAATACCATGCAGTAAATACGAAATAAAAGAATTTTCATGTATTTTTATATATTGATTACTGTACCCTCTATGCACTTTATATGTATATGCAACCCAACATTGTATGTATCAACAAATAGATAATACAATATTTAAATTAAACTTAAACATTTGGGTACACCAACATGCAAGCAATTCATTATTTTTTTCCAAAAATATTAACTTCTTTTAGAAAGATATGTATGTACCTATCTAAGTATTTCATCTTCTTTATTTTTCCTAATTTTTTCTCATTCCACCTCGAGTTTATCTTCTTTTGCCTTTCACTTTCCTTTCTAATAAATATCCTTATTTTTGTTTTCCTTGCGTTGATCTTGAACGTATTTTCATAGAAGTATTTTTCTAATTCTTCTTACCATACTCTCGATCTCTTCTGCATTCTTTATTATTACCAACACGTCAGCTGAATATAACAATAAATGTACACTTTTTCCCTAACTTTCAGCCCACCTTACCTTCCCTTCCCCATTGATAGTTCCTCTGCTATATCTGCTTTTACCGAGTTGAACAGGATCAGGTTTAACCCTCATAACTTTTAAAAATAGTTGCACTTTTTGAACAATTTAATTTGACCGTGTGTGTTTTATTCGTATTTTTATATTAGCTGTAAGCAGAGTCGCCAGATTAAGCCTTGTGTCCCCACTCTATTTTCCCTTTTACGACGACCTTTTCCCCACGCTTCCGTCGCGTCCCGGTCAGGAGACGCGTTTCGTCTCTGTCATGCATGTGTCATAATGCCACGTGATTAATCCGGTGCTGACAGAGAGAGGGTAACTCTTTCCCCTTAATTCGTGTTCCCTCCCCTTATCTGGCAACTTTGCGTACATTACTTATTTCCTTTCAAGATATTTTCGCATAATGTAGCGGATGGGAAATTAAAGAAGAAGAAAAAGCAAAAGTGGAAAAAGAGTGTGAAGAAAGAATGGTAGCATTTTTTCTAAAAAATATTATATGTATGTATTGGTATTTCAGCTCATTGACAGCCATATCATGTCACAATACGCAGTGGTGCACTTAGGGGGTGGGGGGTGAATGATCTTCCAGAACACTGGAAGATTGGACATACTGTAGAACAGTTGCTTCTTCTCCGATTTCTATGATTTTTGGATATATTATACAAGATACATATACAAGATATACGAGGTGTGATCAAAAAGTCTGGTGACTTTTTGAATTTCGCGGGATACCTACATTCGATTTTCGTTTTCTTTTTTTTCTTATGCTGGTACACTCGTCCCGAACATATGTTCACAGTTTCAGCTATATAGCATTTTTTATTTGTTTGTGAGAATCATAAAGGTTAGAAGTGTTTTACGTATTCGGCGATTTTCTGCTGTCGAAAAAAATGGATCAAAGAATTTGCATCAAATTTTTTGTAAAAATATGGAATTAAGTACTCCAAAACACTTGAAATGATGACAGTGGCGTACGGTGAGTGTACTCTGAGTAAAAAAAATTTTATAAGTGCTCGCCCTGGACGCCCCAACACGTCAACAACTGATGAATACGTTGAAGAAGCGAAAAAAATAGTGTTGGGGAATCGTCGAATTACCATTAGAGAAGTTGCTGATGATGTCGGCATCTCGTTTGGTTCGTGCCAAGCAATTTTAACGGAATTTTGAAAACACAATTCATGGATTTTGCATCACAATAATGCACCTGCTCACGCATCGTTGCTTGTGAGTAATTTTTTGGCAAGAAACAACGCTACAATCATGCCCCAGCCACCATATTCACCGGATTTGGCCCCCTGCGACTTTTTCCTGTTCCCAAAACTGAAGAGACCCATGAAAGGACGGAGATTTGCAACGATTGAGGAGATAAAGACTGCATCGCTGGAAGAGCTTATAGCTATACCAAAAAGTGCTTCTCAGAAGTGTTTCGAGGATTGGGAAAAGCGCTGGCATAAGTGTATTATATCTGAGGGGGATTACTTTGAAGGGGACAACATAAATATTGATGAATAAATAATATTTTTTGATAAAAATAGAAAGTCACCTTACTTTTTGATCACACATCGTATGTACATTGGCAATTCTTGCACCAGGCCACAAAATTTCATCTGTTCAACTCGCCCCCCCCCCCCCCCCCCCCCCCCAAGATTACATCCTGAGTACGCTACTGACAGTACGGATTATAGTACTAAAAAATTTGATCTCTATTCATTTGTTACATTTTTATTTCAATTTTCGTAGAACTATCTTTCAAAGTTTATAATTGCGAATCTTGTTTCATCCTTCAATATTTGTAGTTTCGATTTTTTTTTTTGTCGTGTTCGTTTTATGCATATGTTTTGTTTACAAATAAAGCTTGAGTTTGTTATAGTCCTTCTGCTTCGTAACTTCGACAAGCGCTTTATAAGATGTTTCCATCAAACGGGATATAATCGATGGCGGTTTCACCTTTCTTTCTTCTATCCGCACATGTTGTTGTTGTTCCCGATGTTTTATGATATTGGTGGCGAGAGCTTGCATGTAGTTCCGATCGGTGAATCGTACAATGTGAGAACCCATTACATCATCTAGATATGATTTCACGGGTGGGTAATTTATTCTGCAAGAGCAAATGCAAGCCATTGTAAAGTTACATCAAAGTATCTAATTTGCAGGATCGTCCTGTAGAAGCTAGTAATACGTTTCGTAATTTTAGCTGTTATCATCAGAGTCGCTAGATGAGGGGAGGGAACACGAATTGAGGGGAAAGAGTTACCATCCCTCTGCCAGTACCGGATTAGTCATGTGACATTGTGACACATGCACGACAGAGACGAAACGCGTCACGTGACGGGTCGATACGATAAGGTCGTAGGAAAGGGAGGTAGAGTGGGGACACAAGTTTTAATCTGGCGACTCTGGGTAGAACTCCGTTTGTCTATTCCTCGTTTAATACAACGACACTTTTAGAAGGGATCCTGGAATACATGATTAAAAATAATAAAATAATAGAATGTAGCAGGAAAAAAATCAGATCGTTTAACTGAATAGAAATCATTTTTTATTTCATCAAAATCTTCTAGATTTAAATAGGGGATTGATCGAATCAAATCGAAATATAATTATTAAACTTAAAGTTTCTCGCAATTTATAAAACTTACACTTGATAATTATCAACCTTAATATTAATATTCGGGTTTTATTTTAATGGAGTTTAACATTCTCAAGTTATAAATTTCTATATAAAAATCTACAATTTACCAATGAGTAATTGTCTTTTAATTTTGTCATATTTACGTATGTATATATTATCTTATTTCGCGTGATACAATTATAATAACAAAGACTTTACGGTTATATAAATATTTTACTCATATGGTTCCAGTATTATTTCGAATTTTCTTTATATTTTTATGCAACTCTGGCATTCTTCGGTTACCTCAGAAGAATGTAATTTTGTATAAAGATCTTCAGCGTATGTATCTGTGACTTACGCGTATTTCACATGATCCGTTTCCCACCATTTTAAGGGCGTTTCATACCGGTCCTCTCTGGAAACGAACATTTTCCGAATTTTCTCATTTTCTCTTTCTTTCTTTCTCTGTGCCGCTAACTTTGCTGCTTTCTTCTTTGCTGTTTCCGCTTCTGCGGCCTCTTTCTTTAATTGTGATTCTTGAGATGCATTTCGTGACACATTCTTTTTCGATTTTTTTATCTTAGGTTTTGGTTCTATGCTCTCTACCGATGACATTTGCATAAACGTATGATTCGTTAGATTCGGGTATTTTCAGTTCTTTAACACGATAACACGATTATTATTGAAGCTATAAATTGTTTGACTACCGATCGAATTTGCAATATCAGATGTGATTTAATGTTGAAAGTGTAAATATTGTCAAGTAAACATTTTGTAAATGAATTTAGCAGATTGAAGAGGTGAAATAAGTACGTATGAAATTATATCGATTACATCGTTGTAGCTTCGGCATTAATGGATTCGATATATTTTTTATAAATAGCATTTCCTCGCCGCATTTATAAAATCATCTAAAAAATATAGATTATTGTTGAAGCTGCTGTTAATTATTATTTGTTTTCAAGACGGTGTTGGGATGTGCTTTAAAGCACATGTTTATCATTTGCACACAGGTCGAACTGAAATTATTCTGAATAAATTAAAATTCAGTCGCCAAGGTTCCGATCAATGTTCGCTATACCTTGACCTCATAGACGCACAGTTGATAATTATAAATTTAATGATTGAATACCTTTCTCACACGTACGTTAGACAAAGGTGTTGTTGCAGCGAAATTATACAGCATGTATAAGTGGAGAAGTAAGAAACAATAATAATATTTTGTACAACGAGAGAAATGACAACAAAAATAAAAGCAATAATAATGTGTATAATAAAATAATATTTATACTAATAATAAAAGCAATACTAATTTTATGCAATATTCACGTATACCATTTATTTTAATGTTAAATGTTAGTGTAATGTATTTATTCTATTAATATTATTTATGTGAAAGAGAATACAAATAAGAAATTAATTCGCAGTTATCATAATAACTATACGTTATTTAAATATACATATGAAAAATCATTTGGACTATACTTGGAAATGTAGGGAACAATATGTAACAATTTATTGTATCTTTTGAAAATCATTGGACAATCTATATTAACATCAACTTATACTTTTTAAATTACTGATATTTATTTATATTACTTGTATGCTAGGCTACACGATTTTTTAATTGTTAAGATACAGAATATAATCCTATTGACATTTGGAACATTAATTTTATGAAAATAAATACATATACGATCAAAGCAAAGTATTTGAATATTCCCGCGTGCGGAATCGCAATGTTCAAAGATAATTCTCAACGTAAATAAAGGTTGTTTTCAACGATCTATAATGTGAATATGTCATAATTATACAACGTCAGTTATAAAACGTTTACAAAATTTAGATTTTTCATTCCATTACTAAAATAACAATGTTATGCATAACTATTCTATAATTATAGGAACAATATTTATTATTTTCAAGAAGAAAAATTTGAGGCACTCTTCTACAGAATATAAACATTTTTTATAGCTGTACTATAAATATACATGATATAAAAATACACATCAAATGATAATACAAAATTGTATACATTATATATATATATATGTATACATTTAATACGCATTTTCATTATGTTATATACATATCTTAAGATCTATATAGTTCAGGGTAGTCTGAATATTTCTCTGGTAGTCAGAAACAAATATGGCGAAACAATTGGGGTTAGATAAAATCGCCAAATTTTTTCAAATAATACAGTCCAATGGTGGTATTTTTAAGTCCATGCGGACTTTATACAGGTTATTTTAATATTAAATATTAATTACGATCAAATTTAAATCAATTTTTTTTGCAAAAGTTCTATACGAATTTCTTGCTTATGAATCTAACAATAGTCTCCACTTTAATAAGTCCACTTTATTAATATAAACACTAATCATTTTTGTAGAAACATTATAATATATTCTTCTATGTTGAAATGTTTTAGGACAGATTCAATCAAATCTGGAACCCTGGTAGGTGTAGATTCAGATGGCAACAAGTACTATGAAAATAATGAGTACTTTTACGGTAAGTTACTCCATAGAAATGTTGTTACAATACTTATATCTTTACTGTAGTTGTAAGAAAATTTACTCCATTTTATACAATTTATAGGAATAAGTAATCATTAGACTGCAGGTTTACATGCAAAATTTAAATAACAAGTTCCTAACTCAATTGTTAGGAACAGAAGTTACATAAAAACTACTGTCTCTTTTAATAATTTTAATTTGTTGTAGATAATATAAGAGTTCTTGTAAATTTATCTAATCTTCTTACAATTTTATATTTTACTTATTTACTTCAGTCCTAAATGCATAAAATCAACAGTTTTGTAATAACATATGACAATACTATGATGTATTATTTAATGTAATTTTGTAAGTCTATATATAATTTTTCATTCAATTTCTGTTAGGTTATTGTATAGAAATGTCACAAAGACTTACTTAGTCGCTTACCATGTTCGCAATCAGTGTCACATATATGTGTAATAATTATGATTTTATATATTTCTTAAAGAAAATCAAATAAATTTTGTACATGTAGTTACTTCTAATTCTAATGCATATTATGATATTCTAAGAACTGGTAACTTTTCTGAGCTAGTATCCTCTTTTTATATTTTGCGAGAAGATATTTGAAAGAATATTGTAATTACGAAGGCTATTACTGAAATAAATGTTGGTCGTGAGTATGTTAAAGTAGATTCACACACACAACGAGTATTTAATTATTTTCATGTAATACCTTTAATGAAGAGCAAGAAGCTCTTAATAACAGTAATAACATTATAAGTTTATCTATAACTTTTCAAATATTGTAGCAGTACAAATTTTTTTAAAAACATGCTTTACATGTTTACTATATGTTAGGTACCAACAGATGGGTAATATACGCAGATAAATATGGTATGGACTATGATGCTTCTCAAGTGCCAGCTGAATGGTTTGGTTGGTTACATTATAAAACAGATTTAGTACCACATAGAGACCCTACGCGACCAAAATATAAGTGGATGGCCAAACATAAACCAAATTTATCTGGTACCAATGACGCTTATATGCCTTATAGTACTGTACCGCCAAAGATCCAACCTTGGAAACCACAGCAGTAACATACTTTAGTCGTATAACATTAAATAATAGAATTGATTAGACTTATTATAACAGTAATAAGTACAATATGTATATTATGTAATTAAGTGTAAATAAAGTCATTATTAATACAAAATATGTATTAATGTATGTACTAATGCATATTTATAAAAAACAATTATATTTATAATTATTTTGTCTTGTATTATATATATATATTTTTTTCCATTATAATCTTTACTTGCTACTGACCACTGCAGAAGGTTAAGCTAAAGTCTTAAAAATTAAAAGAGATGCCACAATCGTAGTACATGGGACATAATCCGACAAATCTCCGGCTGCAAATCAAACATTTTGTTTTTGTTCCTTCTTAATCATAATAGTAGTAACGGCATTTTAAATATTTAAAATGTCATTATTATTATTAACTGCAGGTGGAATATAGTAAAAACGGTGGCTGGTCTTCTATTCCTATGTTGGTACTTTGCAGTTATAGGCTTGGCACAAAAATGACTGCCTTTTGCTTGCAAAGTACAATTACAAATTTTATATTCTATTTATTTTTATTTATATTCTGTTTATGTTGTTTTAAAGACTGAAACAGCCCAAAAAATATAAACAGCAATCATTTTATTTCATATTTAATCTCCATGCTCGGGAGTTTTAGAGATACAAATACTATGTTGAGATCAGTAAATTATACATTAATAGTTACGATATTTCATTGGCACATAATATTGTATGATTGATTGCAATTCATTCGGATGATTTTGTTGCATAAACGCCATAAGTGTTACTGCATACTCCCTTTGTTGCGGTGTACAACGGCGACACTTGTTGTTTAATGCTTCCGGCAACAATTCTACGAAAAAATTATACAGATCTTTAAATATTCATCAATATACATATATGTATGTGCACAATCCAATGCACAAAATACAAATATTTTCAGAGATCATTTCATAAATAATTAATATAAGCTTTTACTATTTTACATTAGCGGAAATATTATCTGAAATATTTATTTGATTTTACAGGTGCATTTTAATACGTTATTTCAATTGTGTATTTGTTCTATGAATGTTCGCTCATTTAAATAATTTAATATTTTCACAATAACTTCCGTGCGCTGGTCATCATAAATGAAACCAACGAGAACTATAAAACATACAATACATAGTACAATTCGTCGATAAAAACTGCTTGTATTTACCTTTAATTGCTCTTCCTATAACATTGCACGGTGCCTGATCTAACACACAACTGATTTGCTTCTGTAAATAATATTTGTTACTCATGAGGTGCAATAAACCATCTTGCGCTTGAACAAGACTCGCAAAAACAAGTAAAGTTACAAGAAAACAGTGTTGAAGTTTCATGTTTTTGCGTCGTGATTATTAATTAATTCCTGTACTTTTAAACGAACGAACGTTTTTAGTTTTGTTCTATACACGCGAAGATGTAGTCAAAACAAAACTAATATATTTCACATTTCGGAATTCGTTTTTATATTCTACTCCCTCCTTCTGGATATTTCTTAAGGGTAAATGGACTGTAACATTCATTCCTCGTTAATTATACTTTTAAACTCATTAGCTAGAAGCAATTATCGAAAGACTGATAATGATGATTATATCCTCTTGGTATTCATGCATTTTTACAAATTACATTGTAGACGACACGAATCTTTCTCTACGATTATTCACTTACAGTGGCGCACAATAATATTTGGTTACTCTAAAAAAGACAATAACTTTTTTAATATTGTATTATACGATTTGAACTTTTTGGGGAAGCTAAAGCAATTAGTTTAAAAATTGCAATTGATCGGAATTGTTGAAAAAATACTTACAATACAAAAAAAAATACAACTTTTTTATGTGGGCCTGTATTGAAAAATTAAAAAATACATTTTGTAGATCTGTGTCAATTAAACATATTCTGAAAATTTAGTCAAATTGGTCGACGTTGCAATGAGCTACAAACGTAGAAAGATGGTAAAAATTTCACAATTTTCGGCCTCTAACTGCAATAAATCTAAGGATTCTTACATCTTTCAACGCCTGTCGTTTTTTCCCGAACCAACCAATTTCGATGAAACTTTCGCAGTACATATAATTGACACATAACGACAAAACGTGTTTTTTAAATTTTCAATATAGGCCCACATAAAAAAGGTGAAAATGCAATTTTTAGTATTTTTTTCAACAATTCCGATCAATTGCAATTTTTGAAAATTTTCTCTTCACATCCTGTAGTAAACTAATTGCTCTAGCTTCGAAAAAAAGTTCAAATCGTATAGTACAATATTAAAAAAGTTATCATCTTTTTTAAAGCGGCCGAATATTATTGCGCGCCACTGTATATATATACAGTTACGCACATAACTGATCACAGACACTTTAAATCAGAATAACTTTTTTATGAATGGACCAAACGACTTCAATTTCTCTGTAAGGCTAGGAGGATTAGTTTAGTAAGTTGTAAACTCGTATAAATTATATACATTCTGAAAATTTCATTGAAATTGGTTAATTGTTTTACGAATTATAAACGATCAAAAGTGGTAAAAATGGCAGTTGAAGGCCAAAACTCATGAAAAATTGCAATTTTTACAGAGTTATGTACGTAACTGTATAATGTATATTATATATATATCGCAGGTACAGATGTAGATCATTTTACATTAACAAAGCTGAGGCGGACATTTTTGCAAATGAAAATGTCGCTTCCAATGACCTCAGGAATCGCCCCTTTCAAAGAACTCGAACATTTTTGGGGCACCATGTATAAAAGATTTAAAATTATTAGTCTTAACTCAAAAATAATTATTACTTGTTCTTCGACACATATTCTTTGTTGTATTTTTATGTAACATACACATGTTCACAAGTATTACCTTTCGTTAATGTTTATCACTAAATCTAGTTTTGTATCGAAAAATAGGGAATGTTCTCCTATTAAGACAGTAGAGTAGATCATCAATAACAATATATACAGACCATAAAAATTTTAAACCATTTTTGGAATTTTAAATCACGGAGAAATATATTCAAATACAAAGGAGTTTCCGTCACTAGAAACTATGGGAAGATCAAGGGACAAGGTATAGAAAGTTCCGAGCCTACGTTTGGTTTTTCGCAATACGGAGGAATGATGAAGTTGTTTGAAACCGTAATACACCGTGCATTTTAATCAGCTTCATGATTGTCATGTTGAAACGTATGCGTCAAATGTATAATTAGAAGAAGTGAATAATATCAAAACAATCTTGTATTTTTTATTTTCTTCGTTATATTGTGCCATTTTTTATTCCTTTCGTTGTGTCGAGCATGATATATTTATAAAATATATTCTTTTTATACATAGTATTTATAGAATTTCAGTAGATGTTGTTTCATTTGTCTAAAAAGAATTAAAGAACAGTTATTTGGATAATGCAAATCTTAAAAATATTTATCATTGCAGGGATATATTATATCAGTATAAGTTGAAAGTTTTTGCAATTACGTAATTAAATTATTCGATGTAATTTTTACTACTAGATAAAGGAGAATAAAATACTAGACAAATGAGACATTTGGAAATAATTTATTTATCATTATTATTATAATAATCATTCGTTCTTATTATAAGCAACAGAACGTTAGTTACAATGCAGTAATAAATGAAATATATTATAATAAATAAACGTGAATAAAATATTCTGTGAGAGATCATCAGCTCATAAAAGATTCAGCAATGTATGACAACCATGTTGCATGGCGTGCAATGTTTTCGAGAACAATGTCAGGGTTGTTCAATCGTAAGCACTGCATAGATATTAGATATTTCATCGAATTAAACTGAAATGTAATTTCCTTTGTGTTCTTAATAGTTAAAGACACTTAAAACTTGTAGTTTATGTAATACATACACATAACTATAAACAGATCTACGAGTATGTAATAGCTATTACATCGACATTGCGGAATGCGTATGGCAATCAAATAATTGTAGTTATTGGTTAAGGTGTTCAATTTATTTAACATATGAAGTGCATCGTACACATACAAATGATATTTATAACCATTTTTTCTGTTGTATATGCCATTTATGAGATAAATCATCATAAGAATAGATTTTTCCATTTTGTTTCTGTCTAGTTAATTCCTTTAATTGATTAACATAGCAATTTTTACATTTTAATTTTTGCAAAAAGTTTAGTTCGCATACTTAGTAGACTATAAATACATGACATAATCAATTATAATTATTACGATACCTCTGGTGATCATAAAATCGAACTTATGTTTATACGGTCACTTTTCATAATGTGTTGACGAATAAACGTTTCGATGATTCAAAAAATATTGATAAAACACTGGTACAATAACGACATCCACTTTATATGTCAAAGCTGTTTCTGACCGTGAGCGAAATTTTTCACACGTCAGCTGAATGTATAAAAATGAAGCAAAGACTAATGCAATGTATATTGCTACAGATTAATGTTTTTCCGATTTTCTTATTTTTAAGAAGTAGAATAAATATGAAAAAGTGATCACAATAAAATTCACATTTTAATACTTTATGAAACCCTATTAAATTAGGAGTTAGATACATACCCCAAAAAGTTGACAGTTTTTTTATAAGCGATTATTTTAAGATTCGATATACCTAAATGTAATTTTTAGCACATCATTTTTGGTGCTGAAACTAGTTAGTCTGTTGCTGTACATTGTACAGAGTTGAATAACATGTATGTATAAATAGACACGAGATGATTCCTTATGAAAATGTAAGAAATAACTATAAAATAACAGTTTTTCACTCAGTCTAGTTTTCGAAACTAATTGATAAAGTATTAATCACACTTTCATGAGAACTTCGTGAGAATTCATGTGTGTGTAATTCAGCCGACACTGCTGTGTATACGTCAGGGAGGCAGTCTCAGCAATGTTGTAACCGATAAAATAAAATTTGATTGATTCAAAATTTTCTTTGTGTTTCCCTTCAACTCGGCAGCTTTCAAATGCTGCGTAAAGATCGTTTATAAACAAAATACAGCATGCATACACAGCAGATTTTGTTTTATATTTTTTCTTATATTTCCACATCGTACCTGATTGTACAAGTTATTCGGCTACGTTCTGTATATAAATGAAAATTTTAAACTTGTGTATGCACTTTAAATTGCTGGATGACATACGCGATAAATATAAATTTCATATTTATCTTTACTATTGTTACACACAATATTCTTCAGCTGTTGTACTAATAGTAAAAGCAAGAAATATGTACTTATACAATTTACCAAAAACTATCGATGATGAACGAAAATTCCGAAAAAAAGGAATACTTTTGCAACAAACATATTCTAAACTAAATAAGGAAACCTGACTGTTCAAATATTAGAAGAGTTATAATTAGACAGCGGATCTTCATGCAAAATAAAAATGGTCTGCATCGATTGCAAGAAATAGAAACTAAATTGAATGTTATTTGTTCCCTTAACTCTAAACCTACCGAGGCTTAAAAGTAACTGTTTCCTTTATAAAAATTACAAGATTGATTTTATTTAGACTTTGTGTGGCCCCTTTTGTAATACGTGCTTTACTAAAGATATCCATACAACCATTCCTTATAAAATCATTTTTATTATTTCAATAATTATAAAATAAAACATCTGGAACCGGTCGTTTTGACCGGTGGTGGTAGTTTTAGTGTTAATGATTTGAATAGAGGAGAAATCACATATTGACATCTTCAATTTTTAATGTTTTCCAACAAAATTATGAATTTCATCTATTCAATTTTGCTGTAAATGCATAAAGATCCGCAGTCTAGTTATAGTGCTAGATTCAATTTTTATCAATTTCAACAACAAATGGTGTTGCATATGAAGCTTATTGCGATACTAAGAACTTCAGACATAATCGAGGTTCTACTGTAATTACAGTTCGTACAAACTGAACGATCGAAAATCTAAATGGCAATTTTCCTCGCCTCTGTTCTGCCTCAACGTGTTCACCGTTCACGGAGGGGCGCGTAAGCGTTCATCTACTCCCTCCAACGTCCTTCGTGGTTCAGCTATATAATTCGGTAGCTTGTTCGAACAAGCAAGTTGTGAATAGCAGATTTCACGAGCGGAGGCACACCAGTCGCTGCAAATCAAGTTTTCTTGGAAAAATTCTATGAATCAATCGATCGATAGTCCAAACAACTTTGAGTATTTCGCATTTCTCATAGACCAGTTCGAACTCTTCCGGTGTAGGAGTTACGTTCGCAGACCGCGACATGAAAGTTTCACTTTTGCTGCTTGCTCTGCTTGTAATCAGTGTCGTAAGCGCTGGCACATATCCCAACAAATACGATGACATCGATGTTGAGAGGATCCTCCAGAACGGCCGTGTCCTTACCAATTACATCAAATGTTTGATGGACGAGGGTCCGTGCACCAACGAAGGCAGGGAACTGAAAAGTGAGTACGAAATGCTTTCGAAGTTGAATGTAAGCACGTCCTTGTTCAAGGAAATGTTCAAGTGTCCCAAAAATATTCAATTTTAAAACATCAATCTATCAAACCCTTGCTTTACGACATTTTTCACCACGATTTGAGGGGATCTTATTACTTCTTCTTTTTGAAATAGCAATAACTATGCGAGCTACTGCTCGCTGTAGCTGCTTTCGGTTCGTAAAATTAAAGTATCGTTAACAAACAGACAATGACACATTAAGTGTACCAATTAACAAGCTACTATATTTTTAGTAAAGTTATGTTCATAATAGATTATTACAAACCTTAACTATATACTTTTGTAATGTAATAAGCTTATTAATCATACCATTAATCCAATTATATCATAAGGAAGAATGAAAAATGATGTTCTTATCACAAATTCTTTTTATTATATCACAAAAGAAAAATTTCAAAAAATAAAAACCCCTTCATATTTCAGTAATTTGTATGTATTGCTACGTGCGTGTATATATATACATTGGTTTGGCAAGAAAGTAATTTCGGTATTTTAAGGTGAAATAAAATCGAATTTCTTTATTTAAAAAATGAACTTTAATCAATAAAATATTTTCTTTTTTATTCTTTTTTGTAAAAAATCGTCGAACAAAAGGGAAAATATCTTATTCATTAAAGTTCATTGCTGGAATAAAAAAATTGGGCTCTATTTCACCTTAAAATACCGAAATTACTTTCTTGCCAACCCAATATTATTGGTCATAATAACAACAATGTAACATATACGCTAATGATGCAAATGCGTTAATGGCATTTTAAGTGAAGCAAATGGCATTCGTGTTCATTAAATTCCAATCCCGAAAGGTGATATTCTTTCATGATATACATCAAATAATTGATCTCAAATATTGGGTTGGCAAGAAAGTAATTTCAGCATTTTATGGTGAAATTAAAAACCCAATTCTTTTATTCAAGCAATGAATTTTAATAAATAAAATATTTTCCATTTTGTTCGATGATCTTTTGCTATCTTTCTGATAGCTTCATAATTCCGCGGCCAGAAAATTTCTGGTTCTTATCGGCGGAAAACTGATCCAAGTGCGATTTCAGGTCATCATTATTAGTGAATGTTTTACCATTCAAAGAGCTTTATAAACTTCGAAATAAATGGTAATCTGATGGTGCAATGTCCGGGCTATATGATGGATGTAACATCACTTCCCAACCAAGCTCCAATAATTTTCCACGAGTTCTATCATGATAACGCTAGACCACTCACATCGTTGGTCACACGTGAAAAATACAATAAATACAATATCAATAAAGTTTCTTTTTATAGAAATATTATTTAACGACAAAATTGTGAATTTGCATAATATTCTTAGTCTCATCCATCTCACTCATCATATCATGTTCTCAAGATACTGAAAAATTTTTAATATTCAAAGTTTAAAACAGTACTAAATGATCTCCTTATTATTAACCTAACCATATAAACCTACCATCACCGGTCAAAATTACCGGTTCCAGATTTTTTATTTTACGATTATTGATATATTAAAAATAATTGTATAGATATCTTTAGTGGAGCACATATTACAATAGGAGGTGCACAAAGTCTAAATAAAATCAATCTTGTAATTTTTGTAAGGCTCGGTAGGTTTAGCGTTAAAAGTCACAAATTCCACTAAAAAAATTTTGAATTAAAAATAAAATTTGTAAGTGGAGCTCGTAATTAAAAAACATATGTATAGATATATATATATATATGATCTATGTACAGTTTATTTATTATTAATCATGAAAATAACTAGAATACAGAAAAAACATTAAATTACAAATCAACTTAATAGAATTTTTTATTGTATTTTTCCATTAACAAAATTTTCAACACAGGCAATAATTGTAATATTTATAAATTGGTCTACAATAATGTGTATATATTTATTATATATTCACGGTTTCTAATATTATATATATAATTATTAAACCAATATTGTTTATCGTGGAGATTATATATTTGTATACTTTTTTCTATATTTTGACAAGCCGACATCTATATATCTAGATTTGAATGTACATTGAGCTTTACTTATCATTAAACGGAACACGCGGGGAAAGTAATTTTCTTCAGATGCGTGACCAAAAGTCACGCTGCTTTCATTTGGAAATTTCAATGCATCTGCGGCGGCTATTACGACAGAGTTCACCCCACACTTGTTGTGTCTCTTTCTTTCTCTCCTTATTACGTAAACTGCTTTCTCGTTTAGAGTGCGTCGAACTTCCTTAAGTAACATCTAACAATAAGTATCATGTATGCCCTAGCAATTGAGCTAATAACTAATAACGGATATTTTCTTTTTAAATAACTTTCCTCTACTAATTACAATATGTTGCAGATGCTTCTAGAAATACAAACTTTATGGCAGACCATTTTAAATAACTAAACACTGATTTCGACTACTTAAAAAAATATAACTTAAATAACAGTCTTTTACATATTACTTAATTATCCTCCGAAATAATGTATACAACGAAAATAAAATTAAACATATTAAAAAATGTAAAAATTGCATAGTCCAATATTACGTTTTGTAAATTAATAACAAATAGATGGTTTTTATAGATTCTTTTAAGAAATTTAATTTTACGAAAAGGACACAGTTTCAAACTGATTATATAAGTTATAACAGCTATATAATATTTCTTGCAAATAATGACCATGAAGTCTTCTAAACAAATGAATCGGTATTTAGAATAGCATTTCATTTCCTTCATCAAAAACAAAATTGATCATATATTTCTGTTTGTTGGTAAAGAATTGTTTGTTTAATGAAAAATTATTAAAAAGCTGCTCCATAGAGTACAATGTAAATGAATTTTGTTTCTGATGCTTTTTTTTAAAAAGAAATGAAATTTAATAAAAAACATATAAATGTCTTCCTCCTGTATAGAAATACATTATATGAGAGAATCTATATATACAGAATTGAAAATTCTCTGTCAAGAATATTTATACATATATAGCTTTTGAAATTTAAAAACACAAACATTTTAAAGTTGAAAATTATCCAAAGCACAAAAATCTACAAAAATCACCTGTTGACTGTGTTGTACAAAAAGATTAAATTTATTAGATCATGTTATAAATGAATATTGAAGTATACTGTGTAGATCAAATAAATATTAAAAAACAGTCTACTTGTGTTATACGTATAAATTGTAATTCAATTGTAACATTTTTAGAATAATACTAAGTAAATAATATATGTCATTTCAGAGACATTGCCAGACGCTTTATCCACCAATTGCAGTAAATGTAACGAAAAACAGAAAGATATGGCAGACAAAGTAATAAATCATCTGAAAAATAAGAGATCAAGAGACTGGGAACGACTTACAGCAAAATACGATCCCAGCGGTGAATACAAGAAACGTTTTGGAGGCACTCAAACTGCCAAGAATAGTTGAACGTAAGATGAAGGATTTTACGATTAAGATGCAGGACAATATTTATAAAATGAAGATGAGTAGAGAATAATAATTTATAGTGTTGTGCGAGTTTCCCGTGAATCTTCGGGATTTTTGATACTGTATGGAATCTTTTAATATTGTTTTTTAGTAAGAAATCCCGAAAGTTTCAAGATCCCGTCCCAATCCCGAAAATTGTTCCCGTTCCCGTCTCGACTCGGTCTCGCACACCACTAATAATTTATCAATAATCACAAACACTCTCAATATTATGTACATATATACGTCGTTTAATAGGTTCTTACGCATATAGGTTTGTACACATTATTGTCAAAATTATCAAATTTGTCAAAGATTTGACATTCTACACAAAAGTTGTACTTCATACTTTTTATATTACTTTTCTGTAGCTGCATCCGTGCTTTCTTTTATCAACAAAAACACTGGTTTTGTAATGTCTTTTTTGTGTGTATCCAGTAATAAAATTCATTTATTGAAAAGTTTATTCTGTGAATGATATCGTACATCCTAAGAAAAGGTTACAAGTTATAACGAGGAATGAAAGTATGTTTGAATTGTATTCTAAGTCGTGAATGTAAACAATACCCGTAATTCATTCCACTCTTCTCTTCTTAACAAGTGATCCAAGCTGTAAAAAATATATTAATTTTATAATATCAACATGTACATAATTTTCCAAGTATAAAAAAAAGAGCACATAATAAACCTACAAGATCAGAAATTGCTGGTAAGTTGTTTGTCTGATCTGTAACGTTTGCCTCTGTTTCTCTGGTTTCCTTTGGAGGAGCAGCTTTTTTCATGTTTCTATGCTGTGGGAAGGTAGGCATAAGTTTGGGATCGCATGCTAAAAACATAATTACAATTAATTATTGTTAATGATCTATAGCTAATACTATGAAAGATAATACGATATACACTGCTGTACAAAAGATAGAAGCACCCAGTCATATTTAATAAAAAAGCGTAAAAAATCAAATAAGAACACAGTAAGTTTTGAAAAAGAATTCCGCTGTTTAATTGAATAGTTCTGAGAATATATATGTGTGTTATTGCGGATTATCTAATACTTTAAATGCAATAAATCAATAATTGTACAATACAATTTCTACATAAAAATATTGTTTGTCATTATATCTTGTAATTATACTGGGTGCTTCTTTCCTTCGCACAGTAGTGTACATTATACATAATTCCATGGGCGCTTACGCAAAGGAGCTTCTTTAAAGTAGCTGCTTTGTAAACATTCTTCCGCTGTTGCTCTCTTTTTAGGATCATACATAAATAAGAAATTTAGTAATCGTAAACCAGCAGCACTTAGCCATGGAAACCTTTGTTTCAAGTTATTATACGGTTGTTGTTTCAATGTAAAGTTCTGCAATGCTGGAAGGGTATTAAATTCAGGCCAAATTGCTTCGCTTGGTGTACCCAATAAGTCTACTATTAATTCCAATTGTGCAATTTCTGATCGTCCAGGTAATAGGGGTCGATGACCGAGCAGTTCGCCTAATATAAAATTGAAATCACATGTAATGTTATAGTATTGAGTTGGAAAGAAAGTTCATAGCGTTTTCAAATTAAGAATCAAAGATAAAATTAAAGTATTTATTCATATGTTTATTTAATAACACGAGAAGTTACCTTAAAAATGACAAAACCTAATAGAACAGAATGGAAAATATGTTATTGAATAAATTTATGAATAAATATTTGAAGTTTAGCTTTCAATTTTAATTTACAAACGCTACGAACTTTTGTTTCAACCCAATATTACGTGACATCAAAAGCCTTGTGACATACCTAAAATACAACCAGCAGCCCACATATCCACAGAGGTTGTTTGAGTTTTGGCTTGTAGTAATAACTCCGGTGCTCTATACCATAATGTTACTACTCTAGGTGTCATTGGTTTCAAAGGTAAACCAAACCACCTAGCTAGTCCGAAATCAGCAATTTTCACACATCCTTTGTCCGTCATTAGAAGATTAGAAACTTTCAAGTCTCTATGCACGATAAAATTATGGTGCAAATAGCGCAAACCTTTCAGTACTTGTAAAACAATACATTTAACTTGACTTTCTGAAAACGGAGTTTGCATATTGTCTAATAAACTTGCTAAATCTTGTTCGCAATACTCCATAGCAAGAAATATGCTTTCTAGACTTCTCCCTACTACTACTTCTCTTAGGTGTACAATATTTTCATGACGACAAGACAAAAGAACAGATATCTCTCTGAGACCGCTGACAGGTAAACCATCTTTTTCATGTTCCATTCGCACCTTCTTTAAAGCTACGATTTTATCATTTTTTGTGTCTCGTGCTCGATAAACAATTCCATAGGTGCCTTCACCTATACGGTTCAACTTCTCGAACTCTGACACAAATCTGCATTTGCCTAGCTGTTAAAACAAAAACTTGTATTCTTAAAAATATTATGATATTATAATTATAATTGTAACAATAAGAAAATTAATTATTACAATATCTTGTTCTGGTATTTCCATTGGTTTACCAGTCAGAAATGATGTTAATACTCCTCTTCTTGTTACTGGAGCCGATGGATCTGGTCCTGTTTCAGATGAAGCTTTCTTGTCGGTATCATTGTTTTCTATTGACTTCTTTTCTAAGGTTTCGTCTAAATAAATAAGTTTTATATAAAACACATACATGTACAATCTTCAATCGTTGCTTTTCAACATGTTCTCTTTAATACCTTTCTTAACATTTTTAATGCTTACACATGAATATTTTTAATCTTATTTATTGTTTTATCTAAATATTTTGAATTCGATTAAAAATTTAAGCAACAATGATCACAAATAATAAATAATATAATTAGTATAGTTATATTGATAAGAATATTAGTTTGAAATAACTATTTCGTATAATATAACATATAATACAACATATTTTATACAAAAATAACGTATACTTTCACAAAAAATGTTGGATAAACAACAACAAACCCAAGATATTTCACGATTTTTATTTTCATTACGCTTATAAATCATATAAAAGAATACCTTTCGTCATGATGGTTGATTCGTTTTCAGAAAAATATTGTCGAAATGATATTTATTCTTTTTGTCAGCATTCGTACTTTTAAAAGTATTGAGATATAAAAGTAATTGTGATTACACCAAACACTTGATCAGCCGCAATGTTCTTTCGTTTTTACCATTGATAGTACGATAACAAGTTCGCGAACTTGAAACATTGAGAGATTGTGACTAAAATTTTATAACATGAAATGTTCAAGATGTAAGAGAGGATTCTTACAAAGGGGAAACATACGAACAATTGAAAACGTTAGGAAGTGTGGCAGTATTTCAAACCTGCTGTAATATATACTCTATGTGATACTATCAATACTATATACTTGAAAAGTTGTTTTTATCGTATCACCCTTAGACCATATATATGTATGTACCATATGTACTGTGTACATGGCCTTAGACCAAATATACTTATAGACCCGGTTTCAGATAAGACTGCCATGTTCCGAGATTAAATCGCCTAGCAGACGACTCTTGTGGGCAAAGTGCTATAGTATGTGGAGAAATCGCAGTACATACCGCGAAGCTAAAGTGTTAGAGGAGAAAGGGGAATCGTCGTCATATCTCATTCTGTATAAATATTTATGGAAACTGTAACTGTAATATACGTACATGTATTTTATTGTATTACTCTTTCATTTTTACTTTACTCTTATTATTTTAAATATGGCTAACTCATTTTGTCAATTATAATTCGAAAACAGTTAAATTTTAATGTAGATGTTGATAATATGAAATCTTTATTGATTTCCTCACAACTTACTTTATTTTAAAAAAAGAGTAGAAACAACAATATACATATATGCGGTATAAAGTATAAAATACTTACTTGTGAAAAGATATATTTTTATCACAGTTTTGTCGTTCCTTATAATTTTTTATGCAACAAGTTTGTGCCATTTTTCCAAATGTTTATGAAATAATGCATAAATATACTTGTATACCTCGCTTTTATATCGCTGTCCACCATTTTTAATTATCTTGTGACGTGCTTGTGGGCACCAGATACTCCGTTATCTTGGAACACTGCATCCCAACATATCCTATACCTGTGTCGGATCTATATGTATATATACTCTCTGTATGTATATATGGTCTAAAGTCTAAGGTATAGCCTACAGCTCATGCGCAGTGGAAGTTGATTCTTGAAAAAACACTGAAGTTTCCCCTCTGTGAGAATTCTCTTCGATGATATTAAATATATGATCGTCACTTCTTAGTTTCGTTAGTTTGTGATATTTATATTGTGATAGAAGAATCATAGGAATTGCGAATTTCACTGTAGGCTGATATAATGCATATGCAGAAGGAAAACGTATTTTAATATCGTTCTTGTGTATCGCTAATTCATTTCAAGTTTTCATTAATGATAGTTGGTGACAAGAACGTGTACAATGTATAAGTGAATTTGTAGAACGTTACAAACATGTAAACGAGCTGAAAAAAGAAAGTCTACATATATAGACAGAAAGATAACCTTATTTTTGCTATCTATAGTACCTAAATAGATAATTCTTTATGAAACTTCTATACTTTCACTTTTTTTTATTCACCACTGTGAATACATACATGTTGAACAAGGTATACTCTTAAACATATTCAAATATTTGAAATATGATGTCTCGAACGATATTACTTGACGCTAAAGCATCGTATTTATAAGAGAAAGAAGTTCTGAACAAGAAGAAACTAAGGTGGACTTGTTTTGGGAAATAAGCTTCGAATTAAACAAATTGGAAAGTAATAAAAATGAGTTCGCATCACCGTTTAAATCCATTATCTGGTGATATAGAACATATTAGTCACCTCTCCGATGATATCGGAGCCCTTTGTCTTTCCGATGACTATTCGGACATAACTTTAATTGTTGACGGACAAAGATTCAACGGTCACAAAATCATATTAGCTGCGCGCAGCCAATACTTTAGAGCTCTTTTATTTGGAGGATTAAAAGAATCAACGCAACGAGAAATTGAATTACAGGATGCCAATTTGACTGCGTTTAAAGGTTTATTCGACTACATATACACAGGACGTATGTCGCTTACAGATAAACGTGAAGAGGTATTTCTTACTTTTATTTTTCAACCAATCTTTCGAAATATAAACAAATTTCTTTAATGATTTGTTATTTGCAGGTGGTTTTAGATATTCTTGGATTGGCTCATCTTTATGGGTTTTCAGAACTAGAAACCTCTATATCAGATTATTTAAGAGAAATATTAAATATAAAAAACGTTTGCCTTATATTTGATGCAGCACTTTTTTACCGAATAGAATGTCTTACAAGGGTATGGACGCAATATCGGAATGACCATCTTAAAGAATGTTTGAACATAGAAGAATTCTTTCCTAGGTTTGTCAAGGATATATGGACAAACATGCTTGCGAAGTGATACAGCACGAAAGCTTTTTGCAGTTAAGTGCTGCTGCTTTGAACGAGCTAGTCTCAAGAGATTCGTTTTATGCGCCAGAGATTGATATCTTCTTAGCTGTAGAATCATGGGTAAAGGCAAATGCAAATACCAACGACAAAAGTGTTTTAGGTAAGAATTATATGAAATATATATCTATATCTGTAAGAAGTAAAAGAATAGAAAAGGACATGATTTACTTAAATATTTTAAAGGTTTTCACCAAAGTAACACAAATAATTTTATAGATAAGGTACGATTAAGCTTGATTTCTATTACGGATCTCTTAAATATTGTTCGACCAACTGGATTAGTTGCTCCCAACATAATTTTAGATGCAATTGCTACAAAAATACAAATACGAGACTCTGATCTTACTTATCGAGGTCGATTACTTATAGATGAAAATGTTGCCCATCCACTGCATGGGGCTCAAGTTCTGCAGGGTGAAATGCGTAGTTATCTATTAGATGGCGATACAAGAAACTATGATTTGGAGCGAGGGTGAATTAATAAATATGTTTTTCACGTATGTAATTATTTAAGTAAAATTTTCCTACTTCTGCAGGTACACTAGACATACCATCACAGAATCTCAAGAACATGGTATTTTGATTAAATTAGGAACTCAATGTATTATTAATCATATCAAGATGTTACTTTGGGATAAAGATATGCGCTCGTATTCCTATTACATAGAAGTAAGTCGAATAAAAACTATTAAACAGGTACAGTATTCCTTCGGATGATGTGACAACCTCAGAGTATGGAGTCTTAGAAAGCATAGAGGTACTATACTTTCTCAGCCGGCACAGTTCAAAAGGCTGCGTATCAATTACAATATCAATAAAATAGGAAAGTTTTCGGCTGCTACGACTCTACACGTCCCTTTCTACATGCTTTCCTTCTTTGCGTTTGAAACTTTCATAGCTTATTAAACAAATAAATATAATTGCAATTCTATCGTGTTTGGTGCCGTTTTAATTAGAAAAATTTCACGAATCTGTTGATAAATGTTTCGTAACGAAATAACTAAATTTAAGAAAGTTCCATCATTGCATTATTATTGCCTCACCGATATCCGAGCTCGGATCGTGTTTCATTGTAGCGCGATCGACCGCCCAAGAGGAAAACCCCTAGTAGTGGAGATAAAAAAGTAACATCATCCGTATAGACGAAAGTCACAACATCCGAAGGAATACTGTATTTCTGATCAGCATGAACAATTATAGTTATGTTTTGTTTATTAATAGGTATCTATGGATCAAAAAGATTGGGTTCGTGTTATTGATCACACAGAATACTTGTGTCGCAGTTGGCAATATTTATATTTTGAACCTAGAGTAGTTCTTTATATTCGCATTGTTGGAACGAATAATACTGTAAACAAGGTAAAACTTTATTCTTACCTCCGACATCTTTAAAAAAAAAGAGGGAATATTTGAATCTTTTCTTTAGGTTTTCCATGTTGTAAGTTTTCAAGCCTATTATACAAATCAAATGGAAAAGCTTAGTAATGGTTTTGTTGTTCCAACACGAAATGTTGCTACTATGGATCGTAGTGCTACTGTTACCGAAGGTGTTTGTAGGTATGTAAAACACACATAATATTTTATAATATAGTCCTTTATAATTTTGTATAATAATTGTTCTTTTAATTGTAGAACACGAAATGCTTTGTTAAATGGTGACACCTCAAATTATGATTGGGATAGTGGATACACGTGTCATCAGCTTGGTTCTGGATCTATTTTAGTACAACTTGGACAACCATATATTATAGATTCTATGAGGTGTGTATTAGAAATAATACTGTGGAAGAAGAGATCTCCGATTATAATATTTATTTGTTATTTTTAGATTATTATTATGGGATTGCGACAATCGTTCGTATTCGTATTACATAGAAGTATCCGGTAATTGTTGGAATTGGACCCTTGTTGCTGATAAGACTAGAGAAACTTGTCGTTCTTGGCAAACTATTAATTTTGAACCACCACTTCCAGTTGTCTTTATACGCATTGTTGGAACACATAACACAGCAAATGAGGTTATTTGTGTATCTTAATAAGTTCATACAGTGTGTTCAATTACGTTTAGTATGAATAGAAGAATGACGATTTCGATGTAACTATCTTTTGCAAGCTATATCACTGTCTACATTTTTCCTGACGTGACTTATTGTCTGCGTCATTAGTGATGTATCGGAAAGATTTTTACTAAAAGTTACTACAAATTCGTTATTCTTTTTTCATGTATTAAATTGACTTGTAAAATCAATCCTTGAACAATTTGATACACATAGCAGAAGACCCTGTATGTGTTTCTATTATAATTAGACACCGGATTTTATGCATTTATGACAAAAACGACTAGATGCAATTTAAAACAGTTAAAAGATTCAAAGACTTTTAGAGTATTAACATATTATTTTTACTACATTAAAATTATTAGTGAAAAATATAAATTTATATTTAACTTCTGTGTCTTGCAATTGTTGCACAAACTTTTTATTTTGCATAAAGATCCGGAGTCTGATTAGAATATTCTAATTAAACATAGACAACATCTATTACAATTCTCATCATTTCGTGTTTTAGGTTTTTCACTGTGTCCACTTTGAATGCCCTGCTCAGGCAAATGATAAAGAAGTTACTAAATCTCCAGTGCATAAAGGAAAACAGACAACACCCACTGAATCTGCGCTTCCGTTAACAACACCTCCTCGAGAAACACCTGTAGAAGCAGTAAATATTGATCACGAAGAGCTAAATCCTAATTATAATATTGCTTGTTCATAGTTGTCTTAGTCTACTAATTTTCTAGAAGAAAGTTTATACATAAAATTCTACCAGTATATCAATTCAACAACGCGTTGAATCTCAATTTTGTTTTCATTTCAATGCTGTGTATGTTAATTACATGTGTTACATTCTGAGAAGTTTGTATAATATTAAGTAAATTATTATTGTAAAAATAGATGTAAAATACATTTTTTGATTAAAGTACACACCTTAATTACAAACATTGTACCTTACTCCATTTATTTGTTATCCGAAACTGAAGGAATGAAACTAATTGTTATAGATGAAATACATTTATAATATCAATTTCAGAAATTAAAAATTTATGAAAGTTTCAAACATTGAAACAAATGTCATAGTTCGATAAATAAGTTACTTCAAACAACTTAATTTTCGCATTACAATATTGAAATATTTTTCGAAAGTCATTGATTTATTATTATATAATAATTATACATATTAAACATATCCATATTTCGATAAATTAAAAATCTATTTAACTGTGTTGAAAATATTATTTTACAAATTATTCAAAAATTCAAATTATATATAATATATACACACTGTAGTAAACAGTTCATCTTTATCACTCAATGATGTAATTTTTATATGCTATTTTGATTGGAACTTCTTGTCGAGAAAAATTACAAAGATACAAGCGTTTACATTTTTAATGTTATTCCGTTAAAAATGAAGAATATATATTTATACAATAATAAAATTGACATATCTTTACGTACCAAGTAGTACACATACATATACCTGGCATATATATGCAGAATATAGCATACACATACAAGTATGCATGTATGCATGTGTACAAGTTAACGAATCAGTACTATTCAGTACTATTCTACTAGTGTGGTGGTCCAGTAGAATTATACTTTTTATAGTACAAAATAAATAATATCGAAATATATAACAGTTCATCAAGTATATACGACTTTGGGATGTATACTTTTTGATCTTTGCGAAAGAAAAATAAATGATAAACGTATCAAAATAACTAACCATACTGATTAAAAGAACAACCACTTGGCAAAGATACGACAGCACAGATACGATTAAAAACAATAGCGGTAGAACTAAAAACATTAACGGAAACAACAATAATAACGCAGAATGAGTTCTTTCGAACTTTAAAACATTTTTAATTGTTCTACAAAACCCACAAGATTATTTATATTTCAGTGTAATTTATAAAAATATTTGGTAAAACACTACATAGAAACATTTATTGATGTTGACAACTAGAAGCAGATTATTAAACGTTGAGCTTGTGCTCCTAAATAGTTTAGATGTAACAAAACTCTTGGTATGACTGTTCGATGTAGCATGCTGCATTTTGGAAATGGAATACAAGACCATTACTATTATATCAAAAGAGATTCAATTAGATAAAGAAAGGGATCAGTGCCACTTTTTATATAATTTAACTAACAAAGGAAGACGGTCATGGCTGAGAACTCGGAAAGTAAAAAATACCCTTTACATAAATGCATATTTCAAGGAGACGTTAAGACTTTAAGCTCTCTAATCAGAATTTACGATATCGCTGAAAAAGACAAGCAAGGTTAATAATGTTGCTTAAATTTCTTTATTTACACGTGTAAACTCTACTATACGGTAATGTGAATAATTCCAATATTTATCAATACTCAATTCAAAATTGTTGTTTAGGAAATACGCCATTACATTTAGCTGTTATGTTAGGAAGAAAAGGTAATAAGGTATATTTTGAACATAGAATACATGCTCGAAAAAAGTATATATTAATATATATTCAATCCTAAAACTTATAGAATCAGTGCAGCTGTTGCTCGCACACGGAGCACCGGTAAAAGTAAAAAACCTGGCTGGATGGAGTCCACTTGCTGAAGCAATTAGTTATGGCGATAGACAAACCAGTTGGTAGAAACAAATATAAACTATTTCTAATAAGAGAATAGCATTATTAATTTACTTTTTTCTCATTTCTTTATAGTATCATCATTAGTGCGTAAACTAAAACAACAAGCCAGAGAACAAATGGAAGGAAGAAGACCAAATTTAGTTGCGACGCTACGTCAAATGGGCGATTTTTACATGGAATTAAGATGGGACTTTCAAAGTTGGGGTACTACTCGATACTGTTCGCTTCCAAATGATTATTTTGGGCATTGTTATTTCAACTTGAAAATTGTCTCAATCCTCGGAATGATTACAAGTTCTGTATTTTTCAGTTCCACTTGTTTCTCGAGTACTTCCATCTGATATCTGCAAGATACATAAAAGTGGAGCATCTATTAGGATGGATACCACTTTAGTAGATTTTAATAATATGAAATGGGGAAGAGGTGATATATCTTTTATTTTTAATGGTGACCACAAACACAGTGAATCATTAACAGTACTAGACAATGAAGCTAAACTTTTCCAAAGAGTGAGATACGAGGTCTAATTACTTTATTATCATCTTCTTTTTATCATTGTTAAGCTGATACTTACGCAATAAAATTTACTTCGCTTCCATTTAACTGTGTCTTTTATAGGAAACGGAATTGGACATAGAAGATGAAGTTGACATTCTTATGTCAAGCGATATTATGGCAGCGCAAATGTCAACGAAAGGAATTACATTTTCAAGAGCTCAGACAGGCTGGATCTTTCGTGAGGATAAAAGGGTAAGGAACCAATATTGTTAGTTCGACCCATTTTCTTCTACTGCCTTCTCCTATTCTTTTCTTCAAGTTTTTTTGAGATTTATCTCAAATATTTAATAAAGGAGATGGTAGGTCCTTTCCACGCGGACTTTTATCAAATCAATGGAATAGTTTTGGCAAGTAGAAAACGACGGGAACATTTAAGCGAAGAAGACTTGCAAAAGAACAAGGCTATTATGGAATCTTTGACAAAAGGAAATTCACAGGGATTTGCAAATGGAGAGGTAAACCCAAGAAATACAAAAGTATTTTATCATTCTCCGGGAGAATTTCGATAATCCTACATCTATAATGAGGAATATAATTTCAAACTTATTACAAAAAGTAATTCATGAACATACAATATAATTTAAGGTTTTAAAAATAGTGTTCGTATATCCGTCTAGTTCATGCAGTTAGATTTTTTAGTTAAATAATTATTTCATAGTACACAAAAGTTCATCACTTCTGCGAAACTATGTTTTTTTTTACACTCGACGATTTTTATAAATCTATTCAAATCAACAAATATTGTTCGAGTTGCGCTTGAAGCTGAGGCTACGCGTGCCGAATTATTGAGTACCGGGTTATCGGGATTCTACTGTACATACACCTCTGATCAAAAGTATGTGGACACTTGTTCAATTCTCCTCCTAGAAGACAAAGAATCTTCAAGGGATTTAATCAAATTTCATGCGATTTGCTTTATACAGTATTGTATAAGTATCTTCACAATAATTCATTAGTAGACCGCAAATTTTATGCATTTATAATAATAATAATATTAATGTTCAAAATAACAAAAATTATTATTTCCTGCATTTCTTTACACATTTATTTACGGATTGGACCTAAAATATATATTTAATTTTTTATATCTTTATATTCATAAATGTATTGAATCCGAACCATTATTTTCAGCAAGAATATTTAAAATTGAAATTGAAAATAAAGATAAAATAAAAATATTCTTAATATTCTTAAACTAAAATACTATTTTCAAAAATTACTGTATCAAATAAAATATTGTATTTTTAAAGTTGTATGCATACTTTAAAATAAATAGGATTTTTTACTATTTACTATTTCAAATACAATTTTACCCAGTTCTGTGAATAAATATCGTCTAATAATAACCAAATAGTACACAAATTTCAATGATAAGTGTCCACATACTTTTGAGCAGGGTGTACATATAAGTATTTCTATATTTATTATTTATTGACTTTTTAGCCCCATGTAAGAAGAGCTTCTTTAAACCCACCACCAGAATCAAATATTACTTGGGAGGAATATATTACAGCTCCACCTGGTCAATGTCCACTTCTAGGGAGAAATTTGGTTTACAAAGAAAGTAGTAAATCGTTCAAAGCTACAGTTGCTATGAGTCCAGACTTTCCATTGACAGTGGACATGTTACTCAATGTTTTAGAAGTAATTGCGCCTTTCAAGCACTATAGCAAGTTACGACAATTTGTCCTGATGAAATTACCACCTGGATTTCCTGTTAAAATTGATATACCTATTTTACCCACGGTGACAGCAAAAATTACGTTTCAGGAGTTTGCTTTTCGTCATGATATAGATCCACAATTATTTCAAATACCATCAGACTATTTTGAAGATCCAATGAGGTAAATTTAAAATACTTTCGTAACTTTTCTTAATTTATTTAAGGCGGTAGTCTCGTTTCCAAGATTGCAAGGATGCGGGATGCGCCTTCTCATTTCACGATAATGCAAAGATGGGGTTTTTCAATAGTTACAAGCGCTAGATAAAAGATCAATCTAGGCCACGATCGCCCTCAAAAGTCCTATTTTTATGTTACGAGGCGTAATTTGCATTATTCGGAAGCATGTAATTGTCGCAGCTTTATGAAAGTAGCTACATGCTCAGCTTTATGCTTCCGAATAATGCAAATTATGCCTTGTAATGTAAAAATAGGACTTTTTAGGGCGATCGCAGCCTAGATTGATCTCTTATCTAGCGCTTTTGACTATTGAAAAACCCCATTTTTGCATTATCTTAAATGGGAAGGCGTATCCCGCACCCTTGCAATCCTGGAAAAAGGAGTCTACCCCCTTAAGGTACAGATTTGAACCTCATACCCTCTCTTTTTTCTATAATTCTATTAATTTTTCAGATTTCCAGATTTATGACAGCTTCATGTACCAATACAAATCCAAGTCAATTATGAAATTAAACAGAAAACTGTTTCTCCTCTGCAACACTATTTAGCTTTTCAATTTTCTTGGACATATTGTTGCCAGAATGGTCTTTCAAACAGTTGCACAGTACTCTATAAAGAAAGGTTGCTTTGAGTACTAAAAGTAGAAAGTACTCTTAAACTACTGAACTACAAATTGTACAGTAGTTTAAAGGATGGTATACCTACTCTACTTACAAAATTGTGTGCTAAATTCTAAAAAAAAAAGAAAACAATAAATCTGTGCACGTGAATATAAACATTATTCCACTTAGTGCATAAAAATTACCATGTTCGACACTTTACTTTATCCAGCTTCAGTTCTAAGTTTTCCCATTTTGCATATAGCAATCACTATTTGAAAAGTATTTTGTTTTTGCGAGACGAAAATACTTGTGGTATTTATTTATAAGCAAAGAACAATCTTCATCTCTTTCGAAGAGGATATCTTTAATTAGTAAAAAATATATGGAGGATAACCATCGCGAATAAAACCTTTTTTAAAATAATAACTGGATGGTGCCTCCTGTTCCAATGTATCAGTATGTATCACTACCACAAACATGATTCATAAAATATAGTGATACAGTTCATTAAGATTATTTTTATTTCAAATGTACCTTTCTACATACATCTTATGTTTCGCTAGTTAATGTAGAATTGTGATACTTATATGTATGTGTGTGTTTAGTACAAAAATTTTTAAATAAAAATTATAGCAAATCATGATTTTGTGAATATTATTCTGAAATATGGACTGTAATTTATGTAATTCAACAATTATTGATGTAGCACCTAAAGAAGGTGGTACTGTAGATGTATAAAATAGTTTTGTTTTTTAGAGTCCATATGAAAAATCACAGAATTGTATACATCAATTTACTAATGATTAAAAATTCGACATTTCATACTACATTACTTAATACAAAATATGTATACAGTATGTTCGATTGAAGCGTATGTTATATATATAGACAGCGGATTTTATGCATTTATGGGAAAAATGAGTAGGTGTAATTTAAAACAGTAAAAACATTAGAAAAATCTGAAATACTCTTATGTTATTTTCAACTTATTAAACACAATAAAACTGAAAATAAATTTAAATTTCAATTGTTTTAATTAGAGAATGTTTATTTTGCATAAATATCCGTTGTCTAGTTATATATGATTGTTATACGATGTTATATATTATCAGAGAGGATAGGAGAGTGCTCACGCCCGGGTTTTCGTTGCACCGGTATAGTGCTGCCCCTACAAAGAATCCTAGCCTGGATCAGATCCCACACCCACGGTAGAGCGGATTTTCCCCTCGCACTTTTAACCTGGATCAGATCCCTCACCCATGATAGAGCGGATTTCCCCCTCGGATTTTAAGATTGTAGATTTCCACGGACTAGTAAAGGTTCTGTTTCATGCTAAAACATGCTGCTGGATGGTGTAGTCTCTGTTTCGTGGGAAAAGTGGCTCTACCGTGGGTGTGGGATCTGTTCTGTGCTAAGCGTGAGCGTGCCAAAAAGTGGTGGCAACTTATACCCGGGCGTGAGCACTCTCCTATCCTCTCTGATATTATATATAGGATTTCAAGAAGGACACCTCGTGATGATAATTAATTTGGCTTTGCGTTATTCTTAGAGAGCCCTGTGGAGGTCTTACATTTCTAAATAGAACTCCATATTGTTTATTACATTATAGTTACATTAAACCATTTTCAAAATACTACCTTATATATAAGTACATATATATTTAATGTAAACCGTTATCGAGTCATTAAACTTCAAATTCGACGGTACCGTCGCCATTAGCGTTAGTTGACGTGTGGCGCCCATAGACTTATACTTATAGACATAGACAGCGCGGCCTGTATAAAGCGCTGAAGCCGCACTGATATATATACTACTGATCTAGTATATATTTATATCAGTGTGAAGCCGGAACAGGTCTGAGAGTGTGAGAGAGAAAAAGAGAGCAAGAGTCATGCTCTCTTTTTCTAATTGACGAGTTGGTGGGGAGAGATTCTGCTTCTCTTACTTGCTTTTATATAGCACAGGGGCACAAAGTACTCTGTTCCCCTCAATCAGTGTCGCCAGAAACCTTAGAGACCAAATATACTTAGGTTTATATGGTCTAAGGTACTCACATATACTTATAGAGATTGATAGAGATAGACTGAGCCGTCTTACGGGCGAGTTGAAGCCAATAATGGCGACGCGGGGTGGTGCTATCTCACTCGCCACCGATAGTTGGACTATTACTATACTATATGTACAGACGACTGCTACTGCTTTCTCTCTCTCTCTCTCTCACTCTTTTGACCTGTCCCGGCTTCAGCGCTTCATACTTCATACAGGCCACTCAGTCTATCGCAGTCTATCTTGGTCTATCTCTATAAGTCTATAGGTACACAAGTATATTTGTTGATTATTTGATAAAAATTTGGAAAAATGGTGCATTCTTGTTGCATAAAAACTTGTAAGGAACGACAAAAGCGTAATACAAATATATCTTTTCACAGGTAAGTAAGTATTTTATACTTAATATCGCATAACCTATAACAAATAAATTTATTTATAGATTTCCGAAAAATCCGCAATTAAGAGAAAAGTGGATAAAAGCAATTCAGTGTGAAAATTTTGAGGTCTCTGTTCATTCAAGGGTTTGTTCTAAACATTTTGGAAGTGATTGCTTTATTGGAAATTCTTCGAGTTTCAAGCGTAATTTAAGATGTGATACGATACCTTGTGTATCAGAAGTACCTGAAGTGTCACATATACAACCAATAGAAGTAGTGTACGTCCCATGTATTAAAATAGAAAATGAAAGTGCAAGGTATAAATCTCTTTATAATCAATACTTGAACTTAGTCTGCAATAGGTTAAATTTGTATAATTTCCACATAATTTGTTTTCAGCTTAAACAATGAAATTGCCAATAAAGATGATACGATACCTTGTGTATCAGAAGTACCTGAAGTGCCACATATACAACCAATAGAAGTAGTGAACGTCCCATGTATTAAAATAGAAAATGAAAGTGCAAGGTATAAATCTTTTTATAATCAATACTTGAACTTAGTCTGTAATAGGTTAAATTTGTATAATTTCCACATAATTTGTTTTCAGCTTAAACAATGAAATTACCAATGAAGATGATACAATACCTTGTGTATCGAAAGTACCTGAAGTGTCACATATACAACCAATAGAAGTAGTGAACATCCCATGTATTAAAATAGAAAATGAAAGTGCAAGGTATAAATCTTTTTATAATCAATACTTGAACTTAGTCTGCAATAGGTTAAATTTGTATAATTTCCATATAATTTGTTTTCAGCTTAAATAATGAAATTGCAGATGAAGATGATAGTTAAGAATCTGCTGTTTGTACTGAGGAAAACACTTTATCATTTCAAGACATACCTTTGAAAAAGAAGAGAACAGCTTACATTAGTGATTTTCTTAATTCTGATACAATAACTAACCATGAGAAGCATGTACATATCATTGTAACACTTTTAGCAAAAACAAGCAAATCAAAGCAACAACACAAATAGAAGACTGTATAAAAAAAGTTGATAACTTAAATGAATTATTGGATGAATTACACAAGAGAAGCGTGGATGTATCACTGAAAGAACTTTAGCTAAAAAAGAACGATTTATATCTTTAACTTTTGTGTGTTTGTTGTAATGTTTTAATTGTAGGTAATAAATAAATATTATTAATATTATTATTGTTTTATATTATATGTATTACATTAAATATATGTATTGTATTTTCAATATATGAATTAGTGGCTGGAGCAATGTCGGATGTGAGAAGATCAACTACCATCAAATTTACACATTTGGATTTGATTGGAGAACAATAAAAGCTCACATTCAACGTTGCTTCAGCCACCAATTCATACATTGTTCTTACTATACCTTTTTTTAAATAAAGTAAGTTATGAGGAAATAAATACAGATTTCATTTTATCAACTTCTACATTAAAATTTAACTATCAACGACCGTGGTCCCGTTGAAAGCACCGGTTCTCATTCGATCACCGAAGTTAAACAACGTGGAACGTGGAATGGGCTTGGATAGGTGACCGCCTGGTAAAAACCCGGGAAGTGATCCCTGGGTGTTTTTTCAAGTGTTGTTGGTAAAAGGTGGTTCGGATCCCACCGTAATAAACAGTAGGTCCCGCTGAAAAGGTGACAGGGAGAGTGGAAAGAAGGGAGAGATTGGTAAATGGATTTGAAACCCTGAGGGGGCCAAATAATCATATCAATCATTAAAATTTAACTTTTTCCGAATTATAATCGACAAGATGAGTTAGCCGTATTTAAAATAATAAGAGTAAAGTAAAAATGAAAGACTAATACAATAAAATACATGTACGTATATTACAGTTACAGTTTCCATAAATATTTATACAGAATGAGATATGACGACGATTCCCCTTTCTCCTCTAACAATTTAGCTTCGCGGTATGTACTGCGATTTTTCAACATACTATAGCACTTTGCCCACTAGAGTCGTCTGTTAGGCTCCGAACAAGACTGGCTTATCTGAAACCGGGTCTATTTATAAGTGTATATAGTCTAAGGCTTACGCCCTTTACATCAGAGAGGATAGTCTCTGTTTACACTTATAGACCCGGCTTCGGATAAGATGTATTCCAAGATTACTTCGTCTGCCATTGTACCAGTTGATGGATGTGGGCAAAAGTGCTATAGTCTGTTGAGAAGTCGTAGTACCACGAAGCTAAAGTGTACCTAGAGGAGAAAGGGGAATCGTTGCCGTATCTCATTCTGTATAAATATTTATGGAAACTGTAACTGTAATATATATTTTATTTTATTACTCGATCATTTTTCCTTTACTGTTATTATTTTAAATATGGCTAACTCATTTTGTCGACTATAATATGGAAAAAGTTAAATTTTAATGTAAATGTTGATAATATGAAATATGTATTAATTTCCTCACAACTTACTTTATTTAAAAAAATAAAATAGAAAGAACGGTATAAAATACACTTGTGAAAAGATATATTTGTATCTGGTGATCGGCTGGATGATCGGCTAGTATCGCTAGTATGTTTGTACAGAGAGGATAGGAGAGTTCTCACGCCCAGGTTTTTGATGCCACCGGTATAGTGCTGCTCCTACAAAGAATCCTAGCCTGGATCAGATCCCACACCCACGGTAGAGCGGATTTTCCCCTGCCACTTTTAACCTGGATCAGATCCCTCACCCATGGTAGAGCGGATTTCCCCCTCGTATTTTAAGATTTTAGATTTCCAAGGACTAGCAAAGGTTCTGTTTCATGCTAAAACATGCAGATGGATGGTGTAGTCTCTGTTTCGTGGGAAAAGTGGCTCTACCGTGGGTGTGGGATCTGTTCTGTGCTAAGCATGAGCATGCCAAAAAGTGGTGGCAACTTATACCCGGGCGTGAGCACTCTCCT